>VYXD01013810.1:9818-36684 GCA_013397195.1 Hylia prasina | reverse complement strand
CAGCAGGAGGGTCAGAGAAGAAGGGGCTCAACCAGCTGCACTTGTCTTTGGGCTGGAGAGCAGGGAAGGAGCTCTGGGGCTGGGACAGGGGGCTGAGGGCAGGTGGGATGTGATGGCTCAGGGCTGGGCTCAGATGTGCTGGATCTGACGAGCAGCCAGACCTCTCCTGCCAGGGCTCCACCTTCCACCACCCTATTTCTGTTCATATTTGCCTGGAGCAGAGGGCAGACAAATTCCTAGTGAGCTCTTAGGAAACTTATCCATGACAGGACTCGGGGTGACTGGCACTGAGGGACATCACACTTTCAGTGGCAGGGTTGGACATCGGTGCCTGGGTCAGTGACAGCCCTGAGCTGCAGGGGTCTCACTGACCCCGTACCAGCCCTCAGTGAGGGCTGACAAAATGCTCTGACTCATCCTCACAGGAGGCCAAGCCTGACCTCTCCAGGAATCCATCCTGCCTCCCATCCTGCTCACACACCTCCAGGATGGCTGTTGGAGACTTGCAGCCCCAATTAATAAATCCCTATAAAAGGGATATTTCATTTGGCTAAAGGGACAATAGCAAACTCTCCAAGGTCTGGTGTCAAACCCTGGCTGATGCTTTATCTCCATTTCCTTCCTCCACTAAACAGTGGTGAGATAAATCCTGGATTTACAGAGCCTCTCCCATATTCTCAGAATAATGGAATGGGTTGGGTTGGAGGGGACATTAAAACCCATCCAGTGCCACCCCTGCCATGGCAGGGACACCTCCCACTGTCCCAGGCTGCTCCAAGCCCCAATGTCCAGCCTGGCCTTGGGCACTGCCAGGGATCCAGGGGCAGCCACAGCTGCTCTGGGCACCCTGTGCCAGGGCCTGCCCACCCTCCCAGGGAACAATTCCTGCCCAAGATCCCATCCAGCCCTGCCCTCTGGCAGTGGGAAGCCATTCCCTGTGTCCTGTCCCTCCAGCCCTTGTCCCCAGTCCCTCTCCAGCTCTCCTGGAGCCCCTCTAGGTGCTGGTGTTCTCCCAAAGGAGTGGAGTTGCAGCAAGGAGAGGAGTGTGCCCTGTCTCCTCTAGGGCTCCCAGCTCAGCTGCCCGGGGCACAGCGAATTTGCTTCCCAGCTCAGGATTACAAAGGAGGTTTAGAAACATTTGGCTTTGGGAGTTTTTTTAAAGCTTTTGTATTCTGCTGCAATGGTGCTTCTCTCCGAGAAGAATGAGCCCCCCTCCCAAAAAAAAAAAAAAAAAAGGGAAGAAAAGGTCAGGCCAAGCTTGTGCTTGCATGAAATCCCTGGAAGAGCTGGGCTCATTGTGCAGTTCAAATGCTGCATTTGCCTGACTAAGACACGACCTCTCCTGCTGGGCTTTTGCACGGATTGAGGAGCTTAGACTGGATTTCCACCAAGGACAGGTGCTCCGAGAGCGTCCCCTGGAAGGGAGCATTGCCCTGGGGCTGCAGACCAGGAGTCACCTCCTTTGCCCTAGTTGCTGGATTCCTGCTCCGTGCAGGCAGCCAGCAGCAGGTGTGGGTCGGGAGCTGCTCCATTAGCATTCCCGGGGCTTTCTGCAGCGGGCACAGAAAGAGCAGGGCAGCCACGGCCTAATTAAAGGGCCATTCATTCAAATGTTACATTTCCATCTCCTCGAGTGCCATCAGCAGCTCTGGCCGGGCACGGGACGCCAGCATTTGATTAAATGTTCAGCCGTGAGTGTCTGGCAGCGCCGAGCCTGGGCACCGTCCCGGCCCGGCAGCTGGGTCCCAGTCGGTGCTGGCATGGGAACAGTGGGAGAAACTGGGGAGCCTGGAAAGGCAGTGGGTGTTCTGAGGGGGAGGTTGGAGATGATTTTCACGGGCTCACAGAAGGTTCTGAGCTGGAAGGGACCCAAAGCACCATCGAGTCTGACTACGAGTGGCCTGTGTGGGGATCAGCATCACTGTGGGGCAGCAGTACCACGCTCTGACCCAGTCCCAGCTCATCTGTGGGCAGCAGCTGCAGCTGGGCTCCATCCCCAGCAATCAGTGCTGAGAGCAGTCGGGCTGGCAGCCTGAGCCCAGCTGGGATGGGCAGAGGGAGCTCCCAGCTCTGCCCTGGCCTGTGTGGGACGGAGCCAGGGCACTCCGTGTGCACAGGGCGGGCCCTGAGGGGGCTGAGGGGATCCAGGAGCAGGGCTGTCAGCCCTCCACACGGGGCTCAGGGACATCCCAAGCAGCTCTGTGCTGTCACCAATGTCCTGCCCTACATGGTGGGGTGTCCTTCAGTGCATGGTGACCCTGAGACCCAGTGGGGACAATTCCCTAGGAGCTCACCAGGGTTTATCTGCTCCAGCCGGTGCTTGGCGGGGATGGAGCCAGGGCATTCCAGCTGCAGGCTGTCCCAGGGAGGCCCAGGGGCTCAAAGGAGCACCGGGAACAGGGCTCTGTCTGCCTTGCTGACTCGGGATTATCTGCAGCCCCCCTTCCCCAGGGCACAGAGGGCTCTGCCCGCCTTGGCAGGTCCCTGCAGCCCCTCCGGGCTGGCCCAGCGTCACCTCTTCCAGAACCATGGCCATCAGTGTCCTGGGGGCAGCAGCTCTGGGGCTGGGAACCAGCCTGCATTCCCCTGGAGCTGATTGGGCCCTGCTCACGCTGGTGGGTGCCAGGTGATTTCTCAGCTGCGGAGGCTCCTGCTCAGGGTCACACCAGTGTGGGTGTGGGGCACTACCAGGGAATGTCCCCAGCTGTGAACCCACACAGAGGCCTCAAAGTGAGCGAGCACTGACAGCGTCAGGAGGCAGCAGAGCTGCAGTTGTTGGCATTTTCTGCTGGAAAAAAAGACACTGTGGGAATTCTTCTGCCCACAGAACATTTTCGCACTTGCAGGCTCCATCCCGGGGATGCAGGCACTGGTACATGGCTGCCCCGAGTCTCTGCTGCTGCAAGAGAAGGAGCTGGGCTAACAGGAAACACCTCCTTGGCTTCTCCCCTGCTGTCATCCCCAGGGGACACAATTCCTGCTTGGAAGGCCAGGGAGGCAATGCTGGGAGCTGCAGGAGCTGGGCACTGCGAGCTGCAGGAGCTGCGAGCTGCAGGAGCTGGGCATTGGGAGCTGCAGGAACTGCGCACTGGGAACTGGGCACTGGGAGCTGCAGGAACTGGGCACTGGGCACTGGGAGCTGCCCATGGATGCTCCTCCCTGCTGTTCCCCCCGTCCAGCCCCGTCCCATTGGTGGCAGCCCTGCCCCTCCTGCCCCCCCTGCTTGTGACAGATGCATGAGTGCCCGTTTGCATCCCCAGGGGCAGAGCTCTGGGCTGCTGGGTGGTCCCAGGCCAGCAGCAGGACAGCACTGGGCTGCAGCAGCCTGCAGTAGGCAGGGCTGGCTGTGTGGTGAGTGAATGCCCAGGGAAGGCTGGGGATGTTGGGCAGGGCTGGGGATGTCGGGCAGGGCTGGGGATGCCGGGCAGGGCTCTGTGTGGCTGCTCCTACCTTTGTCCTTCTTCAGCAGGAACTGTAAGGGGCAGCTGCCTTTGCCTGGGGTGAATTCAGGAGAAAAGGTGTGACATTTAAACCTCCTCATGGCACTCTCGTGTTCCACCTAGAGCTGCATCCTTTCGGCAAGGACTGATAAAAATAATGAGCAGGCGACTCTCCTTGCAATTTCTTGACATTTATTTTCAATGTCCTTAACTGCTGCATTCCCCAGAGTGCTGACAGCAGCACTCACCCACTCCAGGCAGGTGTATTTACAAAGATTTTCTTTCGAGGAACAGATATCCCATGGAAACCCTCCAGGAATTGATCTCACTGGGCCAAACACTCCTGGTTTGTGTCACTGCAAATCTGCAGAGCCACTGGGAGATACCTCATGTAGTGAAGCCAGAGCTCAGCTGAGGAAAGTTCAGGCCCAAATTCCGGGCTGTGCCTGGATTTCCTCAAACTCCACATTACAAAATAGGGGCTGGAGCCCCAGGAGAGGCTGAGGGAGCTGGAAAGGGGCTCAGCCTGGAGAAGAGGAGGCTCAGGGGGGCTCCTGTGGCTCTGCACAACTCCCTGACAGGAGGGGACAGCCGGGGGGGTCGGGCTCTGCTCCCAGGGAACAGGGACAGGAGGAGAGGGAACGGCCTCAGGCTGGGCCAGGGGAGGCTCAGGGTGGACAGGAATTTCCCCATGGAAAGGGAGTTCAGGCCTTGGAAGTGCCCAGGGAGGTTTGGCGTGCCCGTCCCTGGAGGTGTCCCAGGAATTCCTGGAGGTGGCACTCAGTGCTCTGGGCTGGGGACAAGGTGGGCATCAAGCACAGGTGGGACTCCCTGGGCTGGGGGAGCTTCTCCAGCCTCGGGGATTCTGGGATCCTAGGAAAATGTCTGTGAGCACTCAACATATCCAGGAGGAAAAGGCCAATTCCAGAGACATCTGAGGGATTTATTTGGGAAAACATTCCTTGGCTTTAAAGCCTGGGTTTTCCGCAGCAATTCAATGTGGATTCATAGAATGTCACCTTCGAGGTGACCAAGGCAGAGAACCTCCAGCTCCATCCTTCTCTTTCTAGGCCCATGAGCAGCACCCAGCCCGGCCTGACAACTGCGAGGCCTCCACACCCCATCTCTGCCCTTGTGCCGTGGCAGTGCCTGACACGAGCCCGCAGCCCCTGCCCGTGTCCCAGGGCTCTGCCCCTGCTGTCCTGGGAGCTGCCCCTTGTCCTCCAGGGGCTCAGGAATCACCCAGCGTGTTCCACCGACCTTGGCCTGGGCCACCCTCCCCAGACACCCCCCAGCTCTCCTCGGCAGGGCTGCTTCCACCTCTGCCCCACAGCAGGAGTGCACAGCAGGGCATGTCCCCTGTCACTGACAGCTGTCCCCAGGCAGAGACAGCTCTGATCCCTGCTCTGGGACAGGGACAGCCCCCAGGGCAGGGCTGGAGCTGGGCCAGGGCAGGCTCAGGCTGCAGAGCAGGAAAGGTTCTTCCCCGAGAGGTGCTGGCACTGCCCAGGCTCCCCAGGGAATGGGCACGGCCCCAAGGCTGCCAGAGCTCCAGGAGCCTTTGGACAGCGCTGCCAGGTTTTTCTGTTTCTCCTGTGAAAGCCCAGGCAACCTGAGAGTTCAAAAATTATTTTTTTTAAAAAAGTCCTCATTTTTGATTAAAATTTTTGATTAAAAATAATCAGATTTTTTTCAGAGATTTTTCTAAATGTCCTTGTATTTCACAGATTTTTTTCTTCTGACCTCTTTCCCTCCTTCCCCCTCCTGATCCTGAGCCCTGCTAAAGATAAAGCCACTTCCCAATAGCCACAAATTTCCACAAATTTAACTCCAAGCTGTTTGAACTATATGTGGGGCTCCTGTTGACTCTGCTGATGGCAGCAGCTGGGGGCCCTGAGCAGGAAATGAGCAGCCTGTGAGCACCACGCACCAGCTGGGGAGCAGCTTCTGCAGGAGGCTGGGGAGGTCCTGAGTCCATCTGGGATGCCAAGGCCAGGCTGTGAAATCTTCCTGCCTGGAGCCCATCCTGGCTGCTGCTCAGGCTCCTTGTCCCAGCTCCTTGCTCCATCCAGCAGCCCCCAAGGGCAGGAGATGGGGACTGCGCCTGGGTTTGCAAATTTGGTTCAATTAGTATTGGGTTAATTAGCTTGAAGCACAAAAAAATGGGTTTTTTTCCTGTCATTTTGTGGCTTTCCAGTGAGTTCCCAGTGGCACGGTTTGCCCACAGCTCTGTGGACTCCTGGCAGGCACCGGGGGCGGTGCAGTCAGTGCTTTCCTCCCTGGATTGCCCAGCCAGCACCCCTGGCAGCCCCAGCCCAGAGCCAGGGAAACCCTCCCGGGGCTGGCAGCACCAGGACCGGGGTGTGAGTCCCCGGAGAGCAGCAGGGCCCAGCACAGGACACAGCCCAGGCTCCTGGTGTCCACCCCACACTGACCACTGCTGCAGCCCTGCCGGGTGCCCCCGGGCTGCCCAGCCCGTCCTGCGGGTCTGGCCAGCAACGCTGCTGCTCCCTGCAGGACTGTCCGCGCAGCTCCTGCTGCTGCCCACAGCCAGGGCTCCGTGTCCCCTGGCCCAGCCTTAGGTCAGCCTTTGCCGTCCTGTCCCTCCTCAGGAGGGTTTGCCGTGGCTGGGCAGGTCTGCAGGGTTCAATCCTTGCCCTGCACACCAACCTGCCCCCAAAGAGAGCTGCAGGGGACATCCCTGGGCTCCAGCCCAAAGCCACCCCTGTTCCTGCTGCGTGCTCTGGGTGACCCCCATGGGCGGGGTATTCCCAGAGCCAGCTGGTCCCTCCTGTCCTGCTCAGGATGTCCCAGCTGGCCAGATTCAGGGTGCAGGATGGATTGGCAGGGCAGGGCTGACGCTGGCAAAGGGGGGGAGCCCAGCAGGGAAAAGCAGGATGCTGTCCCAGCCAGGAATCCAGGCTCCCTGAGGGGCAGAATGGAAAACACAGAGATCTGACCCGCTGCTGGTGAAAGTAATAGCAGCAGGAATTGTTATAACACATTTCTAGATCCAGGTGTGATAGGAACCTTCAGCCAGTGAGGGGAGCAGAGGCCCTGCCCTGATGGGAATTGTGGGGATGGGAATCCTCTGATGGGAGAAGGGTGGGCAGGCCCTGGCACAGAGCAGCTGTGGCTGCCCCTGGATCCCTGGCAGTGCCCAAGGCCAGGCTGGAGCAGCCTGAGGCAGTGGGAGGTGTCCCTGCCATGGCAGGGGTGGCACTAGATGAGCTTTAAGGTCCCTTCCCATCCAAACTTTTCTGTGCTGCTGTAAAGTTAAAGCCCCACACACCTGGAGAGCCCAGAGCAGTTTCTCACCTCCCTGCACTCCACTGCACCAAGGGAACTGCTCTGCCATGGAAAGATCATCGTCTGTTGCAGATAAATTAAGTCCCGTAATCCCTTTAATGTCTCCAGGCTTTATCTGGAGACGGCATCTTGTGAATTTGTGCTGTTTGGATCCTCCCTAAGCTGCTCTTGGGCAGTGCCAGGGGTGGGTGGTGCCATGGGCAGGAGGCAGATGCCCAGTGTGACAAGGGCCAGTTCCTGTGATCCCACAGGACGTGGCTGTGGCATTGGACAACCCCCGGGCTGGGCTGTGAACAGCACAGAGCCCTGGAACATGCCTTGCTTGCCTGCTGTGATGTGTGATTGTGGGTAAGTGCAGAGGGTCTGCAGCTCTGGATTGGATTAGGATTACTTGTAAAGGCTTTTTCTTTACATATGTTTGCCCCCGTGCTGCACAGCTGTGGGCAAAGCCTCTCTGAGCTGCTAATCCCCTGCACAGCTGTGCAGCTGATGTGCTGCTCCTGCCAGGCTGGGCAGCCCTGGAGCTTAGAGCATCCTCCTTCCTGCATTCAAACTCCAGCAGAGCCTTCTGCTGAGCCTCCGGTGTTTCCAGGGTCCCCTCCTGTGGGCTGGGACTCCAGGTGTGCCCCTGGTGCCCTGGGGTTCTTCCCCCAGAGGTGCTGGCACTGCCCAGGCTCCCCAGGGAATGGGCACGGCCCCGAGGCTGCCAGAGCTCCAGGAGCCTTTGGACAGCGCTGCCAGGGATGCCCAGGCTGGGATTATGGGATGTCTGTGCATGGCCAAGGGCTGGGCTGGGTGATCCTGGTGGGTCCTTCCAGGGAAGACATCCTGTGACTGTGTGATTCTGCAACCTGACTCCAAAAGGAATTTACAGAATCACGGAATATCCTGAGCTCCAGGGACCCCCAGGACCATGGATCCAGCCCCTGTCCCTGCCCAGACCCCCCAACATTCCCAGCCTGGGCATCCCTGGCAGTGCTGTCCAAAGGCTCCTGGAGCTCTGGCAGCCTCGGGGCTGTGCCCATTCCCTGGTCACTGTGACAGGAGTTCTCCTGTGCTGATTTGCAGATGCTCATGTGGAGCTCTGTGACCTCCTGCCCCTGCCCTGCTCTCTGGCATCTCTTCCCCTGAGCTTGCCAGGATTCCTCAGCGATGCTTTATCTGTTCATCAATGGCTGCTTCAAATGGAACATCTGCTGAATGCTTGGGACTGGACTCAGCTTTGGGGTGTGCTGAATCATGCTCTGCTTTAAACTTGAGAGTGAATGTGACACACAAAGCACCAGTGAGGCTCCTTCCCTACATCCGTGGGATCATTAACTTGGAAAAGGCCTCCAAGATCAAGCCCAGCCTTCGATGGAATCCCACCATGGTCACTAAACCTTTTCCCCAGCTGCCACTTCTCATTCTTTCCCCATTTCCAGAGATGGGGACTCCACCACGGCCATGGCTTTCCTTGGCCAAGTTCCTACACTCATTTCTCTCTCCAGAGGCATCACAAGCTCTTGTTGAAACACAGGGGTGACTTTGGCAATTGCTGGCCCAGCTGAGGTGAGCCCTGAGCCTGGAATCCCCCCTGGGCAGCACAGCCTTGCAGGAAAGGTGTCCCACATCCCAAGGATGCTGAGAGTGGTCTGTCTGTAGGGATGGGAGGAGCAGGACGGGGGTGACTGTGCCTTGCTGGCAGTAGGGTGTCTGGAGCCTCCAGTTCCTGTGTCCTGCCCAGGGGCACTTTGCCAGGGGGGATTTGGGCAGGGCAGTGCTGGGATGAGACCCCTGAAGCGACAAACCCTCCCTGACCCCTCTGGCCTGTCCTCTGCATGGGAAATGCACCTTTAAATAGCTGAGAAGCCCCCTTGACTCCGTGCCCAAAACCACAGGGAGAGAGGCTCCATCTTCCCACCTCTGACAAATCAATACCGTCTGGGCACTGGAGATCCCGGCTAAATGAGGTGCTAATTACTAATTTAATAGTCAGAATAAAACTCTCTCAGGTTGTAAAGACAAAGGCTGCTCCCCCTCAAAGGTGAATACAGCACTGAGCAGAAAGATGGGCTGAGTACAAATCCAGGAGTTAGAGCGTCTTAACAGAGTCTTCTCAAAAGGCTGAAGGCACCTCAGTCTTGTCTGCGCTTTGGTTCCTCTGGCTGTGATCCCTTAGATCCATCAGCTTCCTGTCGAAGCCAAAATTTACTGCAAGGGAAGCACTGATAAAAGTTCAAGTGCTGCAGTCAAAATGTGTCTCCTCCTCTTGGAAAGCCCTTGCAAAAGAAACCCACCAACGACAAAATGCGTGGAAATAAAGCCAGGAAATGCAGCCTTTGGAGCCAGAAAATGAAAGCTAAAAGCTGTGGTTGCTCTGCATCTTAATCTGACTGCCCTGGCTAAGGTTTCCTTTTCCATTAGTGCATTATTTAGCAGCTAAAGTGTAAGAGAGGATGGGAGCTGACAGGGAGAGCCGGTTCTGGAGCAGTTACAGGGCTGTGCTTCCTCCTCCTGCACCAAGGAGCTCGCTCCAGGTCGGATGGATTGCCAGGAATGAGAGATCGCCTGGGGGTGGATGCAGCGGCTGCAGCGGCTGAACACGGAATGGGGTGGGAAGAGACAGCCCGGACCCACGGGGGGGTTTGCACTGTGGAAGGTTTTAGTTGTGGGAAGTACAACCCCGCCAGGGGGGTCCCAGCAGGGCTTGTCAGTCCTTCCTGGGGGTGGAACTCCTCCCATAGAAGAATCACAGGATCATGGAATGGGATGGGAGGGGCCCACAGGGATCATGGATCCAGTCCCTGGCCCTGCCCAGACCCACCAACAATCCCAGCCTGGACATCCCTGGCAGCGCTGTCCAAAGGCTCCTGGAGCTCTGGCAGCCTCGGGGCCGTGCCCATTCCCTGGGGAGCCTGGGCAGTGCCAGCACCTCTCGGGGAAGAACCTTTCCTGATCTGCAGCCTGAGCCTGCCCTGGCCCAGCTCCAGCCCTGCCCTGGGGGCTGTCCCTGTCCCAGAGCAGAGCTCAGTGCCTGCCCCTCCTCTTCCCCCAGAAATTCCTCCTGTGGACACCTGAGTTCCTCCCCTCCGTGCTGTGCTGCCCCTGGGAGCTGAGGAGCTCTGGAGAACGATCCCAGGACAAGCCTCTTGTCAAACTGGAGAGCAGGGGATGCTGCTCTGACAGGTCCCACCCGTGCTGGCCTGGCAGCCCCACAGCAGCCTCCGGCCCTCACCGTGACCCTGCAGCCACGGCTGGGGAGGAGGGCTGGAGCTCCTGCCCCTCTTTTTTGGTGCCTGGCATGTTCCCAGCCATCCCCGGAGCACTGCCAGCCCCGCACGGGCTCCATGCGCTGGGAAATGCAGCCCCTGGTGCCAGCACGGCTCGGCAGCAGGGCAGGTGGCAGCCCCGAGAGCTCTCCCTGTGCCTGTTTCCCCCTGGAAGCTGTTCTTCCCTGTTTTCTGGGTTCTGTCAGTCCTGCCAGGCAGGAGGCACGGCCGTGGGGCAGCGGTGTTCACGGCCCTGTAAAGCTGTTTTATGGTGATATAATAACCCTAAATACGGCACTGCTGGCAACAGAGAGCTCACAGTTCTGAGCGCTCTGTCCTCGGTGGAACAAATGCCTCCCAGTCATCAATAGAGGAGCTGGATGGAGCCACGGAAACAGCAGCTTTTCCATCCCTCTCCCCGCCGCAGCTTCACAAGGTATCAATATATCTATCGGAGCCCTCTGTGAGCAAGGCATAAATCCGGGCGTTTGTTTGCCGGGAACAAATGTTTTATTATTAGCAAATTGTAAAACAGGGGCGAAATGCTCTGCTAACAAGTGCCCGATCTGCGATGCCAATGGCAGCGGGCTCCAGCCCGCACGCAGCCCCTCCTGCGAACACCTCCGCGGGAGCGAGCAGGGTCTCCCGATGACTGACGGCCCAGCCTTCCCCTCCCCTCCTGCCGCCGTTCCAGCTGCCCAAAATCAGCTCGGCAATCGCTTCAGGCCCGGCAGACGGGCACGGGGAAGAGCCAGGCAACGCTCTCCACTCTGAGTGGCAGCGGAGCCGTTTGATATCTCGCCAGAATTCCTGAAAAGGGAAGGGGGGGAAATCCATTTTCTTTCCTTTTTTTTCCCAGGCTGTTGTTGTTGGGAGTGAGCAGGGAGCTGCGTTTGCCAGGAGCTGCGAGGCTGGCAGGCTGCTCACCCCCTGTGTGGGGTGGGGAGCACGGGGAGAGGTTCTGGACAGGCTGCAGGGCTCCCCAAAATCCTGAGCGATCAGAGCCCGCTGCAGCCGGGACACCTGGACAGGACTGCAGGGGACAGGGCACGCCATGAGCTGTCAGCAGCGTTGGGAACTTCCCCAGTCCCACTCCTCCTTCAGAGAGCTCAGCTCAGCCCTGGGTCAGCAGGAAAACCCCCCGGGTCTTTCCCAGCCCCCTGGGAAGGGGAACAGCCCCAGGCACCACCGCAGGATCCCGAAACTGGAGGTTAAGTGAGGCTCCCTCCCGGTTTTCTGTCGTCCAAGGCATCACCATCCTGGCCTAGGGGCCAACCCAGCCGCCAGCATCAGATACTCCATCCAATATAAAGGGGAGAGAGTGCTTCCACCAGCGGCTGAAGGGCTGGTGGGCTGCTCAGCCTGGCTTAAAGGCTTCCCTAGAGCCATGTGCCCTTTGCAGTGACACACAGCCTGCTGCCATCCCTGCACTGGTGCCGTTTGCAGCGCTCAGCCGTTCCCAGCAGCTCCTTGGCAGCGCTGCAGGAGGCACCACCACCCACTCCTGCCAGGGAACAGCAAACACAGCCAGATATTTGCAAGCTCCATTTGCAGTGCTTTGAAACAGCTTCTCAAGCGGGTTTTGGTGAAGCTCTCGGTGATCTTCCTCACTCTGAGAGAGTTTTATATACTTCAGAGCACTTTGTCCGAAGGTGCCCTTCAGAGGTGGCTTCTCTGTTGCTTCTGGGTGGCATCAAGGTGTCCACGTGATTCACAGGCCCTCTGGAGCTGGAGGAAGAGCAGCCCCAAGAAGACACCAAAAGTCCTTCCACACCCAGGCAGTGGTGCAGGAGCTTCCCAGGGCACAGCCCCTCTCCACAAGGCCCTGTTGGAGCACAGCTGAGCATGGGCCCTGCCACAGCTCCGGGACATGGAGGAGTTCCCTGGGGCTCCTCCTGGTGCTCTGCTGGGAACTCAGACAGTCACAGGTGGGACCGACCAGACACGCACACCTGGGCACCTGCTTAGCCTCGTTTCCCTGCCCTCTGCCTGCCCCCAAGTGGGTAAGTGCAGGTGAGGAGCTGAGGCTGGGTGGGATTGAGCCTCAGCCAGGCTCCTTCATGGTGTGGTGGCTCCACATGGCTCCCTGCCCTCCGACTGCAGCCCAGGGGAAAATGGAAGTGGCAGGAAAGGAAGAGCAGGACTGTGAGAGGTCAGAAAGGCCTGGGGGGGCATTAGCCAAAGAGCCAGCTGGGCTCTGGGCTTGGAAAAACCTCCGGAGGGATAAGGAATCCCTGCTGTCCTTGCCATGCCAGTGTCCAGCTGCAGAGGCTGCCAGCTGTGTCTCCTCCATTCCTGCCTTGTTCCTGCTCCCTGAGCATCGCTCCTGATGCACAGGTGGGGCTGGGACGTGGCCTCAGCACCATGGCACATTCCACAGGGGAAAGTCCTTCCAGCCCCGTCCATCCTCCCCGGGATGCCCAGGGCAGCAGCAGCAGCAGCACATCTTCCACACTGCCTCTGCCTCCAGCCCATCTGCAAACCCCAGAGCTGCAGTGCTCAGCAAAAATGCCAGGCTGGACACCAGCAGGAATTTCCCCATGGAAAGGTGCTCTGTCCCTGGCAGGGGCTGCCCAGGGAGGTTTGGAGTGCCCATCATCCCTGGAGGTGCCCAAGGAAGGCCTGGATGTGGCACTCAGAGCTCAGGGTGAGGACAAGGTGGGGATTAGGAACAGCTTGGAATCAATGACCTTGGAGGGCTTTTCCAGCCTCAGGGATTTTGGGATCGTGTAAATAAAGCCAAGGTTCTCACTTCCAGCAGACTCTGGGCAAAGCCTCCAGCCCTGCAGGAATCTCTCATGGAGAAAAGCAGCCAAAATTGCAGTTCCTGCAGCATGGAAATGCTCAGGGCTGTCTTGCCTGGTGCCTGCAGCAGTCTCAGCCTGGAGCTGGCTTTGCCCGATGTTCCCAGGATCTCATGGATCAGAGCCCGTGGCAGCAGCCCTGTGCCAAGGTCTGGCAGTGCTGCCCTTGGGGGGACAGAGGTGACACTGGAGCACAGTGATGCCCTCTCCTCAGCCTGTCATTCCCAAGCTCACAGCGGTTCCAATGCAATTCCTGCCTCCCTTGACCCCCCATTCCCGCATTCCCACATCCCCGAATTCTCGCATTCCCGGTCGGCCCAATGCAATTCCCTGCCTCCCCTAACCCCGCATTCCCGAGTTCTCGCATTCCTGCATTCCCGCGTTCCCGAGTTCCCGCATTCCCGGATTCCCAGCCGGCCCAATGCAGTTCCTGCCGTGGCCGCACAGATGGCGTTGGGCCGGGCCGTGCGAGCGCGGCTCTGCGGGGCCGGGTCCGAGAGCACGGAGATGAACTGAAACCCCAAAATGCCCAGAACGTGTTCGGGCAGCGCTCAGTGATCCACTCATTTCACCTGAGCGATTTCTCTCCGTTTCACGCTCGGCGCTGTCGCTCTTAAAATCCGCTTCAGCGCTGCCCCCCAGCATCACCCCCTGCTGTAAAATCCCGTTTCCCGTGCATTCCCTGGCTCCCGTGCATTCCCGGTCGGGGCTGTCACTGCTGCCTGGGGGCTGCTCGCGGTGAGCGCAGCGCTGCAGCTCCGCGTGCTGCTCTCCCTGCCCCGCTGCCCTCCGGTGTCCCCGGGGCCCTGCCAGGCTCCCCTGGCCCTGCCCCGCTGCTTCCCTGAAAGTTGTCCTGTACTTTACTTTGAATGCGGCAGGGAGTCAGAATTCCGCCCACTGTTCCCTTCTATTCTTGGCCCTCTGCTTCCCTCACCTCCCAACCAAAATCTGTTCTCCTTCTGAAAATGGCTTTGATTTCCTGACGGCGAGAAAGCGGCTCCCACGGGGGTTGCGGGGCCGTGGGCTGGCACCCCCCGGCTCCGAGCGGCCGGGCCAGGGGCTGCCCTCGCCCTCCCCGACCCCTCTACCAGCCACGCTGGGCTGCCCGGGGGCTGCTCTGCCGGCGGCTGCGCTCCTGCGGCTCCTCCTCTCCCTGCTTGTCGTCTGCCTCGTGCCAGCGCTGCTAAATTTACGGGATTGTTGCTGGGAATTAGCGGCGTGTCCATGTTTTCCTCCCTCGCGCCTGCGATTACCGGGCGAGGCGGAACGCGCTGCCTGTCCCCGTTCCAAGCGTCTCTGTCGAATCAACAAGGACAGATTATTCATCTGCCGCGGGAGGCTAATTGCAAACAGCCGGGAAACAGGGGATGGTTTCGCCGTGGAGGAATGGGCAGCGCCGGCCCCGCAGCGTTTGGCAGCGTGGGTCAAACCCCAGCCCAGCCGCGCTGCCAGCACCCTCTGATGGCCCTGGGGTCCCACGGACGGGGACAGCGCTCGGAGAGTCGGCGGCGCCGCCCAAGCAGCACCTGCAGTGCCAGAACCCCTCCGGCTCACAGCCAGGCACACCTGCAACACCTGCAGCAGCTCCCTGAGCTCCTCAGCCTGCACTGCGGGAACCCTCAGGTGCTCCTCAGGACTTTGAACACAAAAACCCCCAGACCAGCATCCTTACACACCCATTTCACATCCTTAGCCAAGAGGTGGCACAAACAGCAGCCCCAGGGCAAGCAGGAGTCTCGTGGAGGCTCCTCCAGTCCAGGAATGTCCAGGAATGTTTGCTGGTTTGTGTGCCATTCTCACAGCATCCTCCAGAGCTCCTGGAGGCACCTCAGCTCCACACATTTGTGACATTCACCCCACAGGAGCAGCGTGGCCTGGGTGTCCTGAGTGCCATCCCCTCCTCAGGGACCGGCCAGCACAGCCTGGCACTGCTGGTCCTGCAGGACACAGGAACAAGGGCCTTGGATTCCCAGCTCTTGGTCCTGCTGCCAAAGCTCTGAACCAGCAGCTGCTCTGCAGAGAGTCAAGTTTTCAATGAGAGGAGCTGATTTCCATGCAGCCTTCCCACAGAGCTGCATTCTGTTTTCCTGCAGCCTTCTGTCTTTTCCTGAAAACTGCTTGCTGTAGGAAACTAAGGAAACTACGTGGGCATTTCGCTTTTCCTGGGGACACTGCAGGAGCAGTTCTCAGCTGTCACTTCAGTGTCCGCACTGCTCTGTGCAAGGGTGGACAGTGGAGGGGCCACCAGGAGGTGACCTAATCCCAGGAGCTCTTCCAGGCTCAGGCCGCTGCCAGAACCACACCTCCTCCTCCTCACTGTACTCAGTGGTTCTTTGCCAAAATCCTCAGTTCCATGACTTTCATTTGCCACTTCCCCTGTGGAATCGGGTGCCCAAACGTTCCCCTGCCCTTTGGCAGCAGAGCAAAGCCATGGCCTTGCCAGGGGTGTTTCTAAAGCCATCATTAAGAGCTGGTTGAACAGCGCCAACAGCATTTTCTTGGGTCTGTTTCTTAAAGCTGAAACAGTTCTTGTAAAACCTTGGAAGTTCCAGCACATCCCCTGGAAAGCCTCTGTGGTCCAGAGCAGTAGTAATGCCCCAGTAATTCAGTGGCTGGTGAGCAGGGTTATGGGGCTCTAACACCAGCAGCTCCAGAAGACCAAACCCGGCATTTGCTGGGATCGTGGGAGTTTGGGACAATAATTGCCAAACCAGATCAAAGACAAATCCAGCAGATTTCAGCTGTCCGAGTATTCCTGCACTCCCCTGAATGTAAGACAAGCTTCAGGGCAGAAAAAAAGATTTGAGAAAGTCCAGCTTGCCACAGGTTCACTCCAGGTGATGTCTGGGGTCAGGTTGAGTCTAAAACCTCCTTGGAGTGTGAGCAACACTTTGGTTCTCCAATCTCCTGCCCAGCTTGGCATGGTCAATACTGGAGGGTTCTGCTGTGAACTTTGCCCTTCCCACACATTACATTTTCAGGAAAACACACACTAGAATTGTGTTTACTTGTTTAATTCTAACAATTAATTCTAAAGAAGACAGCATTGCCTCATGCCTCTCTGTGAAATGCCTCAATGTGCTCCAGTGCACTCTCCTGCTTCCCATTGTGAGGTTGAAGATTTGGCACTGACTAAAAGGGCTAAAACTAGAGAGCCAGGCTGTGGCACCTGGAGATCCGTGGGGCAGGGTGACAAAGCTGCTCAAGCCTGGCCTGTGCCCAAGCCTGGCCTGTGCCAGCTGAAATCCTGCCTAGGAGGACCCAGGAGCAGCTCAAGCCAATCTTCACAGAGAACCGAACAAGTAATCCCTGCTCTACCCCAGCTTCCCATCCTGCACCTTCCTCCAGCTCCGTATGTTTCTGTTTTCCATGTGCAGCACTTTGCTCTTTAGCCAGTTCTGCAGCACCAAGCCGTGCCGAGTGCCCTGCCAGTCCCAGACTCATGGGAGCTGTGCAGGGAGTGCCACACTGAGCCCCCCACATCCCTCAGGCACTACCTGCTCATGGCTCCTCCGGGGCAGGGGGGCTCCTCCTGCTGTGCCCCAGGGACCCTCAGGCTGTTCTTGAGGATGTCCTTCTTCCTCGGGGCCAATTTTTCCTGCTCAGGCTGTTTGGAAGGCCTCAGGGGGTGGCTGGGCACAGTTCTGGGGAATGACACGGCGCCCAGCCCCTCCAGTGCCCTTACCCAGGACTGCCACGCCATGGGGCACATCTGTGTGTCCCACATGCCCTGGTCCAGCTTGAAGTTGTGATTTTCCTCCAGCCTGCCCTGCTCCTCTATCCCTGTGTCCTCTCCTTCCCCATTCCCCATCCCAGCTTTGCTCCTTTTCCTCTCCGTTGATGGCAGCAGCAAATGGGGAAGAGTCCAATTTTTGGCCTGGAACAGATTTACCTTCAGGGCCCTTGGACCAGCCAGGGAGCTGGTCCATGTTTGGTGGCAGATCCCCGTGGGTGGGGGAGAGGAGCTGGCCAGGCGTTGACAGGTCACCCTGCCCTGTCTCACATCCCTATGCCTGCTCCAGTGCAGCTCTGCTTGAGGCTCAGGAGCATCCCGGGGAGTCTCTGCAGGCCCTGGAGATTTTCAAGTTAAGACATGAGTTAGAGGAGTAATCTGAAATGAATAATTTATTTTGGTGAATTTTCCTTCCCTCTGTTTACAGATTGTCTCAAGAGCAGATTGCAGCTTTCGCACCTCAATTCATTATTGGAAACTATTTGCAGATAGTTCCCGGTCTGCAACTCATTTGCTAACTCTGCTGGGAGCACTGCAGATCTGAAATCGGAGCTGCTGTGACTGGTCAGGTGCTCCTGCCTCGCTCTCCTTCCTCTGTGAGACCTCGGCCGTGCTCAGGATGGGGCTGCATCCCGGTCACAAATTCCACGTTCATCCTCTGCCGGCGCTCGCCAGCATCCTTCCTGTGAGCCCCTGCAGCTGCCAGGACAGCCAGGGGCCTTGGGACAGGAGGAGCCAGCCTTACAAACTCACAAGGAAATGGAAAACAAACAAACAAACAAAGGAAGTGAGGAAGAGAAGCCAGCCCCAGTAACTCAAGGCAGAGGAAGACGGGGCAGCGTTGTCCGCCCCAGGCTCCACCCCAGCGGAGACCCCGCTGGATTGGAGGAAAACACGAAGCTGAGCCCCCAGATAACCCAAAACCCGCACGGATAACAGATGGGTTGTGGCCCGGCCCACCGTGTGCTGCCCCGGGGAGCAGCAGAGCCCTGGAATGCCGAGCTCAGAGCAGTGACAGCACCAGGCAGGTGACCCCAGCTGGACCCTAGTGCTGTAATCACAGGAGGAAACTCTTGTAACAGTGCTAAAATTGTAAAATAAAAACCAGACCTTTGCTTGGAAGCTTCCAGGCATTCCAGTGGTCATGGGCACACCCATTATTGGATTTGTACAATTTTTATAGGCTGAACAAATTAGCATATCTAACAAATATTGTCCAATTAGCAGAGCAGTTGGTTAGGTAATTTTGCCCCCAGGCACTGCCCCTCTGGAGTTAGTCCTTCTTCGCCCCACTTCTTATTATGTCCTCTCAAATTCTGTTTAGAAAATGGAGTGTTCTTCTTGTAGGTCCTCTACCTGTAGGTATTTCAAGAATGTGTTAGAAGGTTAGCTTCTTACTCTGCAATCTAAGGGAAAGGGTAGGAAAAATAACAGGAGCTGTACAACCACCTATTAATGGTCTACAAAATGACAAATACAGGAAAAATACATAGAAAGCAAAAATCCTCAGGCATCAGCCTGGGCTGGAGTCCTGCTGCTCCCGGGACCCTCCCCACGCCCGGGCACGGTGTCCCACACACTGCTGGGGGGACAGGGACACCCAGATGGGGCAGGCTGTGCTCAGCAGCTGGGGCTGAAGGGCGCTGGGGGGGTGTTCAGTGCAGGACCCGCTGGCTCTGCCCCCGTGTGTGCCTGCAGCCCTGGCACTCGGATTCATCCTCTGCCGGCGCTCTCCAGCATCCTTCCTGCGAGCCCCTGCAGCTGCCAGGACAGCCAGGGGCCTTGGGACAGGAGGAGCCAGCCTGAAAAACACACAAGGAAATGGAAAACAAACAAACAGGTCCAGCTTGAAGTTGTGATTTTCCTCCGGCCTGCCCTGCTCCCCTATCCCTGTGTCCTCTCCTTCCCCATTCCCCATCCCAGCTTTGCTCCTTTTCCTCTCCGTTGATGGCAGCAGCAAAAGGGGACGAGTCCAATTTTTGGCCTGAAATAGATTCACCTTCAGGGCCCTTGGACAAGCCAGGGAGCTGGTCCATGTTTGGGGGCAGATCCCCGTGGGTGGGGGAGAGGAGCTGGCCAGAGGAGCTGGACGGGGATGAGGGCAGGCGCCGCAGAAGGGGAGAGGCCGGGGCTGTGCCCGGCTCCCTGGGCGGGGCGGGGGACACTCGGCACGCCCCGCTCAGCCTCCAGGGATGCACAGGGCGGCCCTGGCCCGGCGCTGCTCTGCGGGGGAGCACATCGGACTGCCAGGGCTTCGTTCAGGTGTTGCTGCACTTCTCCTGCTCCCCCCAGCCCCCCCTGCACGTGCAGAACCCCCGGGCTGGGTTGGCCCCAGCTGGACCCTGGGTGCCCACCAAAGCTGCTTTACCTGTGCCCTCTGCAGCTGGAAAGGGGAGAGAAAATAAAGGGAGGGGTAAACCCAGGGAGAGATCCCTCCCTGGTCACCATCACAGGCATAGCAGCCTAGACCTGGGGATGCTGATTGAATTTATTACTGAAAACTCAGAGCAGGACAATGAGAATAAAATAAATCTTAACAACAGCTTTCCCCCACCTCTCACTCCTTCCTGTTCTCTCTGCTCTGGAGCCAGGCTAGAAGAGCTGGGGGTGCTCACCTGGAGAGGAGAAGCTCCAGGGAGAGCTCAGAGCCCCTGCCAGGGCCTGAAGGGGCTCCAGGAGAGCTGGAGAGGGACTGGGGACAAGGGCTGGAGGGACAGGACACAGGGAATGGCTTCCCAGTGCCAGAGGGCAGGGCTGGATGGGATCTTGGGCAGGAGGTGTTCCCTGGGAGGGGGGGCAGGCCCTGGCACAGGGTGCCCAGAGCAGCTGTGGCTGCCCCTGGATCCCTGGCAGTGCCCAAGGCCAGGCTGGACATTGGGGTTAGTGGAAGGTGTCCCCCAGACCATTCTGGGATTCTCTGCCTGTTCCCAGCTGCTTCACAGCCCATGCAGGGTGAGCTCAGGGCTGCTCCAAGCCCAGTGCAGCCCTCAGCCAGGTGAGTCTCCCAGGGCTGGAAAGGGAGCAGCTTTCTGCAGGAGACACCTGAATACATCTGCAGCCCTTCCTGCATGGCCGCCTGAAGGATTCCTGGCACATCCCAATCTCAGCAGCACCGTCGGGACCAGGTGGGAACCTTTAGCAGAGGGGATTGATGTGTCAGGCTGGAGCAGTGCTGGGATGATTTACAGGAACAACTTGTCCACGCTGAGCCCATTGCTCAGGCAGGAGAGGCCTGGAATGTGAGGGAAATCACTGAGCAGGGGCTGGAGGGCCATAAATCACCCCTGGGAGCAGCAACAGCTGGGGGGATTGCTGGGGTGGAAGCACTGACAGAGGAGAGCTTTGCTCTCCCTGCCCTGCCCTGCCCTGCCCTGCCCTGCCCTGCCCTGCCCTGCCCTGCCCTGCCAGGCTCTGGGGCAGCTTTTCAGGGCAGGAGGAGCAAAGCAGCCCATGGAACAACACAGACACTCGGTGCCTCTCCCTGAACTAATGAGGTCTGCTAATGAGCTGAGCAGTGCCTGCCGGGGCACTGCCTGCCGGGGCTGGAGCTGGGCCGAGCTCACAGCAGGGCCCAGGCTCAGCCAGCAGCTCCCTGCCATGCCCCCTGTCCCTGCACAGGACCCAGGGGTGGCCAGCCTCTGTCCCCTGGGCACTGGGCTGGCCCTGCCAGGTGCTGGCCCCGGGACCCCCTGGCACCAGGGCACAGCCAACTGCAGGGGAGAAACCAGACCTGGCACATCACCTGTGTGAGCTGGAGGGACCCCCAGGGATCACGGATCCAGCCTCTGGCCCTGCCACGACCCCCAACAATCCCCCCTGTCCATCCCTGGCAGCGCTGTCCAAAGGCTCCTGGAGCTCTGGCAGCCTCGGGGCCGTGCCCATTCCCTGGGGAGCCTGGGCAGTGCCAGCACCTCTGGGGGAAGAACCTTTCCTGATCTGCAGCCTGAGCCTGCCCTGGCCCAGCTCCAGCCCTGCCCTGGGGGCTGTCCCTGTCCCAGAGCAGAGCTCAGTGCCTGCCCCTGCTCTTCCCCCAAAAATTCCTCCTGTGGACAGCTCAGCTTGTTCTCCCTGTGGTGCGCTCCCTGTGGAAGCTGAGGAGTTCTGGAGAACGATCCCAGAACAAGGATCCACCTGCCACAACTTCATGTCAACTGCTGATATAGTTATGTGTAAAATATCTGTTATATATTATAAATGTTTGGTGTGAGGGTAGGACGGTTCAGTCGTGGTTCTCTGTTCTGCTGGAAGAGTCTCTTTGCCAGCAAAGAACATCTCTGTCCACTGGAGCTCATCAGTTCAGGTCCTGCAAATGGAGCAGGAGCTACTCTGGGTGCCTGGATAAATCCTGTCAGCACAGATCCTCCTGGTGTGCTCCCCTGGCCGAGGAGCCCTGCTGATGTAGGGCCTCCCAGTGCCTCCCAGTGCCTCCCAGTGCCTTCCAGTGCCTCCCAGTGCCTCCCAGTCTGCAGGGGCTGTGCTGCAGCTGCTGGAAATGTCCAGCAGTGAGCCATGCCCTTGGTGCCCTTCAGGAAAGTCAACAGGTAGAAGGTGTCAAACATAAACTTTGCCAATGGTGTGGTGGTGGTGAATCTGGGGGCCCTTTCAGCTCTCTATTTGAGTGTCTCCCCCATGGAGTGCCCACGCCTGGCCTCACAGCAGGTGGAGGCTGCTCAAAGATCCTCTTGTGTTTCTGCAGGGTGACTCTTCCAGAGGCCCAAGGGATGGTTCTGCCCTGGAGCAGTGAGGTTCCCTTGGCTGCTGATTGCCCAGGCTGCCCCTGGTGTTTGGCCACACCTCCTCCTGTCCCCTGCGAGCACAGGCAGTGCCAGAGCTGGGCACAGAGACAATGCAGAGGCCCAGGATGGTCTGGGTTGGAAGGGACCTTAAAAGAGCATCTTGTCCCCCTTCCACTGGAAAGAGCAAAAAAACTCTGGTCTTTTGGTGCCCTTTTTCTGCCTCCTTGCCCCTCTCAGAGATGTTTTCAGGTGCTCCCAGGCACGTCAGACACAGGACAGGTGCAGCCACGAGGCTGTGGAGAAAAAAGGTAAAAAACTTTTACTGGACCAGAATAAGGATACACTTTATTCAATACTGAGATCCAAGAGTCAATTCCTTTGGGCTCTGTTAAAAAGGAAAGAGGTAGGTGTAAGCACAGCAAAGGTGAACGAGTTCCCATTTCATGTGCCCTCTCTATTTCCCCACATCCCCCTCTCTCTCTGCAGTGCCCGCAGGCCCAGGAATGTGCCCTGAATCCTTTGGGATTCAGAGAGAAGAGAGCAGGGAGGGATGACACTGTGCAAACAAGACTCCCAGTTCGAAGGAAGAGAATTGATCCCAGTGTGATTAAGCATTAGGCGGAGAGGAACACACAATTATCCAGTCAAAGCAGGGTGTCTTCATCCCGAGGAGTGCTGGCTCCTCTCCAGAGTCACTCCCACTGCAACTGCCAGCACCCTGGCTCCCTGGGACACTCCTCCTGCACCCCATCCTTGCTGGGTGTCAGGGGTTGTGGAACCAAAAATGTGTATTCTGTTTTCATCTCCTGAGAGCAGTTGGGGAAATGGTTTTTCTTTATTTTTTGCTACTCTGGGGGGAGGGGGCGGATTCCTTTCTGATAATGGCTCAGCTGTTAAAACCGGGTAGGGTGCTGTTTCTTATCTCTTTCACCACCCATCCTCCCTCCAGGGGATATTTTCTGCTAATGGGCCATTAAGGCTCACCAATGACATTACACATTTACATCATCCCATTGTGAGATGCTCCACCCAGTGCTGGGGCTCCAGGGTCCCTGCCCAGATAAAAACTGAGACTTAGAACACCAGGGATCTTGTTTTCCACTGGACTCCAGAGGAGGGTCAGGCCCATCTCAGCATCACTGGACCCTTCTTCAACGGGATCATCTCTGCTCCAACAGAGCCACATCTGTTTCTCCGGGAGGACTGCTTCCAAACACCCTGACCAACAGGGTGTCAGGTCGTGTCCCTGACTCTGTCAGGGTTTTCTGGGCTTTTTGTTTGTCTATTTTTGCTTGTCTTTTTGTACTATTACATTTGTATTTTTAATATTCCTACTAAAAGAACTGTTATTCCTATTCCCAAATCTTTGCCTGAAAGCCCTTAATTGCAAAATTATAATAATTTGGAGGGAGGGGGGTTTACATTCTCCATTCCAAGGAAACTCCAGCTTTCCCTAGTGGATACCTGTCTTCTAAACCAAGACACTGGGATGCCACACGGGAAGTGGGAAGCACAGATGTTCAACATGGGACAAGGCAGGGCCAGTGTCCTGTGCCTTGTCACACAGGCCTGGGAGCAGAGGACGCTGTGGAGCATCTCTGCACAAGGTCACAGCCCCAGGCTGCCCCACGGTGAGTTCTGTGCAGCCACTGCTGGGCCAAACAGCCCGAGGAGTTGCAGGGATCTGCGGGAAGGGTCA
The DNA here is from genome assembly GCA_013397195.1 of Hylia prasina. Lineage (NCBI taxonomy): Eukaryota > Metazoa > Chordata > Aves > Passeriformes > Sylviidae > Hylia > Hylia prasina. Next base: position 13,712 of record VYXD01013810.1, on the reverse strand, counting down.
GCCCCAGCCCCGGACTGATGTGCTCTCTCCGTTTCCAGATTAACCTTTCAGAAATGTCAGCCAAACAGCCTTCCTGGTACAACCTGGAATTTTCGGGCCTGTGACTAGAGCTTCAATTAACTCCTTCAGTGCTCCTGCTCACCCTTCGTCCCTCTCCCAGGAAATTCCAGCTCTGGGGTCCTTTCTTCTGCAGCTATTTTGATGCCCTGCACGTCAGTGACCTCTCTCTCCTGCTGCACCACCTGGGATGATGGAGTCAAAGGGCACTGCTGAAACAGGAGTGCATTCCTAACCTGTGTTGGCTGGGCTGCCACTGCAGGAATAGCAGGGCAGGGCGGGATCAGCCCCCTCCCAGATGTCCATAAACCAACAACAGAGTGTGCTGCAGCAGATTGCCCAGAAATGCTCCTTGTCTCTTCTCAGACCTCACCCATCCTGGCATTCCCAGAAAATGCTTCTGTTCCTTCAGAGCAGACCTGCCATGCACTGGCCCAAGCACCCAAGAGTGACGCAAGTGTCCCGGCTGTGTCCCGGCTGTGTCCCGGCTGTGTCCCAGCTCTGTCCCAGCTGTGTCCCAGCTCTGTCCCAGTTGTGTCCCAGTTGTGTCCCAGCTGTGTCCCAGCTCTGTCCCAGCTGTGTCCCAGCTGTGTCCCGGCTGTGTCCTGGCTCTGTCCCGGCTGTGTCCCGGCTGTGTCCCAGCTGTGACCCTGTGGGCACAATGCTCCTCTGGCAGCACGCTCATTAAGTGCTCTCCCGCTCATTAAGTGTGTTCAGGGCTCCTGGAAAATCCATGAGGGGCAGGATGTGGCTGGGAGCCACCCAAAGCAATCAGAGGGAAGGGGACAGGCAAGGCAGAAGGGGTGGAGAAGGTCAGGGGACTCCTGAGCTGGGCTGGAGGTGTGGGAAGGAAGAGGATTAGGGAATCCTCTCTGCACCTTTGCATTCTGGAGGAGCAGAGAGTGGCCAGAGGGAGCCCCCTGCCCTCCCCAGGTGCCACCTGCCCTCTCCAGGGGGCTGGAGGAAGGGACTGCAGGCCCTAAGCTGGGCAGAACTTCACATCTGCAGTTAGAGGGTGTCTGGACAGTTCTCCTGGATGACTTTCAGATGGGGTTTCAAGGACCTGGTGAAGGTATCCCTGCCCATGGCAGTGGGATGGGAACCAGTTGAGCTTTAAGGTCCTTCCTAACCCAACCCATCCTGTGATTCTGATCCTGAGCCCAGGGCCTTGGACCAGCTGAGGCTGCTGGCACAGATGAAGCCTACACGGAGTAAATCACCTCCATCTGCCCCAAGTGTCCCGTTGGGGGCCTTTGGACAAGTTTGTTTTCCACAGATGATCATGGGCTGGGTCAGCGGTGAGAGGGTTACTGCACACAGGAGGAACTGAACCCCAGCTCACCTTGCAGTGATGCCCACAAGGAAAGGTGGAAGCTGGGCTGGCCTTGGAGGGGTGTGGTTGTGACACCAGCCCTGAGGGCAAGCTGGAAGAGATGGCCAATACTAGGGTGAAAACCAGAGGAAAGAAGGCTCAGTAGCATTTCTATACCTCGTGCACACAAGTAAAGATAAATACACACACTGTAGAGTGCCAGAATGGATTGGGCTGGAAGGGACCTCAAATCCCATCCATTCCCACCCCTGCCATGGCAGGGACACCTCCCACTGTCCCAGGCTGCTCCAAGCCCCAGTGTCCAGCCTGGCCTTGGGCACTGCCAGGGATCCAGGGGCAGCCACAGCTGCTCTGGGCACCCTGTGCCAGGGCCTGCCCACCCTCACAGGGAACAATTCCTGCCCAAGATCCCATCCAGCCCTGCCCTCTGGCAGTGGGAAGCCATTCCCTGTGTCCTGTCCCTCCAGTTCCTGATGCAAAGTCCCTCCCTGGCTTCCCTGTAGTCCCTTCAGACCCTGTGAAGGTGCTGTGAGTTTCCACGCCACCTGCTCTCCTCCAGACTGAACAATCCCAACTCACAGCCTGTCTCCATAGGGATGGGGCTCCAGTCCCCTGAGCAGCTTCCTGGTCCCCTCCAGACTTGTCCCCAGAGCTCCATGTCCCGCGTGCTGGGGGCACCAGGCCTGCGTGCAGAGCTCCAGGTGGGTTTCACATGGATACAAACACATCCACACGTTGTTCATGGATCTGGTGGCAGTTGAACCCCTGACTAGCAGGGACAGAGCCACGACCCCCCAAATTGTGGATGTTCAGCTTTTACCGGCACAATCCCGCCCTCCTCCTTTCCCCACTGAGCAAATGTGTTCACTCAATGAAAATCCACCTTCCTGCTTCCCAGATGGGCCGGCTGCAGGTGGGATCTGCCTGTGCAGGAGCCCTTGTCCCTGCAGGACAGGGAAGGCTGCGGGACGGCTCAGCCGGGTGGGAATCCAGCTTCACCCCGCTCCAGCTACAGCGTAACCCCCGTGCTCCTTGGGTAAAGGAGAGTTGCCGCCCTTCCTGCCCGCGGGAGAGCGATCCCAAGGGCAGGCAGGGACGGCGCGAGGGCTCAGCCACAGGGAAGAGTTCTCCTTCGGGCGGTACCCNCGCCGTCGGAGCGGCCCCTCCTCCCCCCGCCAGCCCGCGCCCGGCTCCCCCGTCCTCCCGCTCACTCCTCCAGCCAGTAAATCCGATCTAGGCTGATTCCTCTCACGTCAAACCACATGATCCCATAAAACATTCATCGCATCTCCATCCCCGCTCGCTCGCCGCTCGCTCCCGGGATACAGCGCAGCCGGCTCCGCTCCCCGCCGCGGATCCGCCGCAGCCCCGGCCCTNATCCAGGGGCAGCCACAGCTGCTCTGGGCACCCTGTGCCAGGGCCTGCCCACCCTCACAGGGAACAATTCCTGCCCAAGATCCCATCCAGCCCTGCCCTCTGGCAGTGGGAAGCCATTCCCTGTGTCCTGTCCCTCCAGTTCCTGATGCAAAGTCCCTCCCTGGCTTCCCTGTAGTCCCTTCAGACCCTGTGAAGGTGCTGTGAGTTTCCACGCCACCTGCTCTCCTCCAGACTGAACAATCCCAACTCACAGCCTGTCTCCATAGGGATGGGGCTCCAGTCCCCTGAGCAGCTTCCTGGTCCCCTCCAGACTTGTCCCCAGAGCTCCATGTCCCGCGTGCTGGGGGCACCAGGCCTGCGTGCAGAGCTCCAGGTGGGTTTCACATGGATACAAACACATCCACACGTTGTTCATGGATCTGGTGGCAGTTGAACCCCTGACTAGCAGGGACAGAGCCACGACCCCCCAAATTGTGGATGTTCAGCTTTTACCGGCACAATCCCGCCCTCCTCCTTTCCCCACTGAGCAAATGTGTTCACTCAATGAAAATCCACCTTCCTGCTTCCCAGATGGGCCGGCTGCAGGTGGGATCTGCCTGTGCAGGAGCCCTTGTCCCTGCAGGACAGGGAAGGCTGCGGGACGGCTCAGCCGGGTGGGAATCCAGCTTCACCCCGCTCCAGCTACAGCGTAACCCCCGTGCTCCTTGGGTAAAGGAGAGTTGCCGCCCTTCCTGCCCGCGGGAGAGCGATCCCAAGGGCAGGCAGGGACGGCGCGAGGGCTCAGCCACAGGGAAGAGTTCTCCTTCGGGCGGTACCCAAAGGGCTTTGTGACACCCTTCCCTCGGGAAAGCGGCAGCTCCGCACCCGCAGCAGCCGAATCTGGTGAGGAAGAGGAAGCGCCGCGGGTTCGGATGTCTCTCGCCGCTTCGCCGGTGCGCAGATCTAGAGCAGGGGAAAACAGCCGCCGAGGTCTCCGGTGCCTCCCGAGGGGCTCCGAGCCGCGGCCCCCGGGGCGGTGCGGGCGCGGCTGCGGCGGGAGGTGGGGAGGAGGGAGCGGGCCCGGTGCCCGCCGCCGCCCGGGCGTCCCTCTCCGCCGCTTCCTTTAGGTGGCACCTCTCCTCCAGGAA
>VYXD01013807.1:190527-227669 GCA_013397195.1 Hylia prasina | reverse complement strand
TTTGTTGTCTAAACAGGTCCTGGAAAAAGGCCAGATTAGGTATCTTGTAGGATTCTATTCACAAACCTCCTTCGTGGTGAGTTATTTCCATTCCCAGAACTTCTATTTCTTCAACTGAGCTTCTTCTGTCATCTTTCCAGAGTGCCAGCTCTGGAGCAGACATTGATTTATCTGTCTCCAAGGAGATCCTCTGCTTCCACAGCTAAATCTGAAGAGAAATAGGTATTTATTTTGTGGTGAGCTACTTTAAACAGTGTTAAGTTCATAAAACTCCTCTGTTGGCTTTCTGTGTCTATCATAAGCTCTGTTCTCCTGGTTCAGTCACTCTGGGATAGACGTTGTAACTACTACAGGAATGTGGGTATCTCTCAGGGTTTGTGCAGTGCCTTGTACAGGTATCAATAATCTGGGATCATATAAATGAAGTGGTATCAAAAGAAGAAAGAGAAGATCAGAACAGGAAACAAGACTGAAACATTAGCAGGAGGAAATAAAGCCAGTAGCATGGGAGAGTTATTAAAGAAGGAAGAGCAGCTAGAGTAAAATTTGCAGGGAGAATATGCTTATCAAATACATTACATGTGGAAAAAATAAAATGGTACACGGTCTAACAATGACAAGGCTGAGATGACGCAGTGGTTGTGAGGTTTGACAATAAATGTTTGCTGAGTGATTTGCAAGTCTCTGTTAGAGGCGTTGGAGCTGTAAGATCCTATGATACCACAGCACAGGGTTCTGTTATCCATGCTGCCATGTTGGCCAGACTGTCTTTCCAGGCTGTCCCAGAGTTGTGATCAGCCCATTTTGCCTGGTCAAACTCCCATGTAGAGCAGAGCATAGGGAAGGAAGCAGGTGTATGGAAGCCAGAAGCCCAGAATTCCTGTTTATCCCTCTGAACGATGCCACGGGGCGGCACTGTTCAGACCCAGCTCTGCCAAATGCAATTATGATGAAGAATTAGATTAGTGCCAGAAAAATGTCGCCTCTGTCGTTTGAAGTGAATCCTGGTCAGGAGCAAAGTTGCGTATCAAAGCACAGACTAGAGAAATCCTGCCTCATTAAAAATCATCTTTAAGCCAATTCTCCTGTTCCTTTCTGTCTGTCTGTCTGTCTTTCTCCCCTGCAAATGAGCTTACAATTCTCCCTCAAGGCAAGAGCATCAGCAGTCAAGCTCTGGTAGCTTTGAAGCAATCTTTGTGTGATTAGAAATGCCACACAGAGTTACAGCCTTCTGACAGCTCTGCATGCCGATCACATGGGAGTATATAGGCCATTGGAAATGTAATCCATGGCACAGCTCTATCTTCCTAAGTGGGTGTTTAATTAGGAACTGTACTATTGCTGCATTATTCTGGCTCAAAGGAAGCATGGCTGAGCTGTGTGGGCTGGAGGAGGCCTCTGAGGTAGCTCAGAACTTAACCCTGGGAAGGGTGTGGAATACAGGATTAGGTCTGTGCAGAGACACATCATCCCACGTACCATCTACACCTTCCCTTCCAGCCTGTGATCTCTCGTGGCTCTGCAGACCAGAGCTTTTCTGCACCCCAGGCAAGGAAACTGCCTGGGCTGCTGCTCTGTGTGGGTGCCAAAATCCAGAGGGACTGTGTGCCAGCTTGAGCACCTTTCTCTGTCTGCAGTGATATCAGTGTCCAGCTGCATCAGGACAAAGTGTGGGAGTGCTACCAGCAGCTTGGAAGGAGCAGCCTGTATGAATTACTGACAGAGCTGCTGGCCAACATGAGTGATGCTTGCAGCTGTGTGGTTTATGCTGAGGACACCCATATTCCAACAGTGCAGTGCCTCAAAGAGAAGGCTTTTATCTGCACAGTCAGGACAGAAAGCCTTCTGAGAGGGGCATGGCTCAGAACAGCCTCGTTCATTCTGCCTCAGAAGGGCCTGGTTTATCCCCAGCTTGGCAGAGGTGTGCCTGTCCCCCTCAGGGTGTCACGGCAAGACTGAGAGCAGCACCTTTCTGGATGCTGTCTTGGGACTGAGGGCAGCCCCTCTCACTGCATGCCTTGGCGGGGCTGCGGGCTGCTCCTCTGGGAGTTCCCATGGTGGCACTCAGGGCAGCCCCTCTTGAGACACCATAGCGGCTGCTCCTCCCTGGGCTCCATGATGGGGCACAGGGAGCCCCTCTGAGACTGCAATGGCAGGTCTCAGGGCTGCTCCTCCCTGAGTCCAATGGTGTGGCTGGGGGCAGCCCTCTCTCTGGGCTGAGGGGTGCCTCTCTCTGAGCATCATGGTAGGGTTGAAGGCTGCCTTTCTCTGGACACCATGGTGAGATTGAGGGCTGCCTCTCTTTAGGCGCCATGGTGANGCCGTCCCACAATCCCCTGCGCCGCGGCCCTCGCAAGATGGCGGTGCTGGGGGCACCGCGGGGCCTGGCGGCCGCAGCCTCCCGCAAGCGGCGGCTGCTGCTCGCCCTGGCCCTGCTGCGCCCGCCGCCCGCCGCCGCCGTCGCCTGCTTCTCCGGGGGGACGGTGGGGAGCGGGCGGCGACGCTTCCGAGACGCCCCGGGGGGCGCGCAGGTGTGTGGGGGCGCCGGGGAGGGCGTGCGAGGGGCTGAGGGCGCGCCGGGGGCTGGGAGGGCTGAAGGGCGGGCGCTGAGGGGCTGAGAGGGCGCCGGTGCCCGCAGCGCTGTTCCGCCGGCTCTGCGAGCACCGCCCGCTTCGTCCTTGCCTTGGCGGTATCGGCGCTCGCCGGCTCGGGGGACGCGGGGAGGACCGGGGGCTCCCGGCGGCCGGGACCCGCGGGGACATTGGTGCAGAGGGGCCAGGGGTGTCCTGGGGTCTCTTTGGGGACAAGTATTAAACCCTCAGTGTCTCGGAACGGATGCGGAACACGTGTGTAGTGAACAGCTTGTGCTGACAGCTAATTCTGCGTTATGTGCGGAAAGGGAGTTGGAGTTGGAACGCTTGCTGTCAGCTACGGCAGGCTGTAACATGTCCAGTGAATTATTTTTTATTACGAGTAAAGTATTGAGTACTTTGTCTGAAACTAAGTCTAGCTTTCAGTAGTTCATGTGCATTTTTCGAAGTGACTTAAGGAAGTGTATCCTCAAGACTGAGGGAATGAACTTTCATAAACTCTCAGCTTGTAATTCTCTTTGATAATAAACTTTTTTATCCCCTCAGATTACTGCTGTTTGTGAACAACTTTTCTTTGTCACCTGCCTTGATTAGTTTTTCCTGGCAGGCAGAATTGTGTCAGGGACTACAGTCAACTTTATGTTCTTAGATGAGATGAGCAGGACTGAAAGGGTAAATTTTGGAGGTTTTAATTCTGCAAGAGGCTGAGAGCTAAAGTCTGTGCAGATCAAATATTTTACCCATGTATTTGCATACATTAAAATATACCTGAATACTCAGTATTGTTTGGTGTTCCTGGAGATGTAGTTCAGCTGTTAGGGAACAAACAGCAATGTTATCATGGTGATGAATAGGAGTATTAATTATATTCCTGCTTTTCCTGAATGAGTTTATTTTCATGTGAGAAATGCCAGTCCCTGCTGATCAGTTTTAATTGCCACGTGTCACTAAATGTGGATTTGCACTAGATTTGCTGAACTAGAAAGCTAATGCTGCATCTGTGGGATATATATGTGTTCATCTCTTTGCCTTTTCAGTTTCTAGGCATTTTTTTGTGTTGGAAAGTGGTCAGTTAATGCATTTTTTAATGGTCTGGTAATGAATTTTCACTTCTGCATCAAGCTCTGTTCGGCTGAAAATTAGAACTCATGAAATGCACAAGCATTTATTGTATTGCACAAAACCTCAGACTTAAATGCTCTGGACTTTTTTTTGTTGGAATGCCTTCCGAAATTTTGGGACGTGGTTTTTCAAACATTTAATTAAATTTGCTGACAGAGGATGAGCAGAGTCAGTCAGGAGCTGTGCCTGTTACAGCTCAAGCTGGTGAACAGTACAGCCATAGCTTAACTCCTGAGGAAAAATGGGATTTAAGGGAGGAAGAGGCTCTGGTAAAATGACTGTAAGAGCAAAGTTGTAACCATTCTGTTTGAAAAAGTTAATTTCAAAGACCTGGCTCTCCTCCTTCTACTCTGCAATCATGTAGTGCTTGGTCTCCTGTCTTCGTAGTTTCATGTCCATTGTAATTTTTTTAAGCTTGTAATTAATTGTGAGCCTAGTTGTATTATAAAACAGTATATGTATTTTCTAGGGCACTTAGTACCATGAGAGTCAAATACAGTAGAGTTGTGGGGGTTCTGTTGCACTACAGATTCAAATCTTTTTTTTCCCCTCACTTTATTTTTCAGTAGTTTTGAGTAGAGTCTTGCTTTTCTGAATACTAAAGTGTGTAACATTTGTATCCTGCAGAGGAAAAAAATCTAAATTTATGGAGGGGGGAAAAACAGGTTTAATAAATATTGTGGAACTGGGATCAGGTCTCATTTTTTTGATATTGAGATCACTTTGTACTTCCATAAGCAGAGCTCCTTCAGTTCACCCTCCTGTGGTTGGAGCAGGCAGGGCTTCATCATGTCAAAACTTGTGTTTGGAATTTAGGATCTGCTGAGTAGAGAACTGGCTCGTTGGCTTGATAAACTTTCATGAGTAACTGAACAATTACTTTTGGGGTTTTTTTTCTCAGAAACTTTTGGGTTTGGTTTTTGTTTTGCCTTTATGTTTGGGAGAATTTTGCCTGTATCCGAAATAAAAGCTATGGCAAAGTCTATTCAATGCAAATATGGAAATGAAATGAATCTAAAAATTAGTGAAATTAGCTAAATGGAAAGAAAATAGCTTTTGACTGGAAGGGTCTAACAGCCCTTAACTAAGGGTAATTGTTTTGCTAGGAGTTTATATGCAGAGAAATCCACTGAGGACTTTCTTTCAGGGAGAACTTTGGCAGTTGTAGAAAGCAGGGCTGTGTAAATTATTGTAACTGTAACAGTACAAAATAGAGACTTTCCTTCCATTATCTTGCCCTTCCAGCTGCCAGTGATAAAGAGCTTGTTCTTCTGCATAACTTAATAATAGCCCTTGCTCTGGAAAGGGTTGCAAGAGAAGTTTCAGGTATTTTTGTTGCATTTATTTATATTTTGCCTCTTTTTTTTCATTATTTATTTTATTTTCACCTGAAGCTCGGTCTGTTCTGTAGAATTGCACTCTCATTTTCCTCCACTCCTTCCTGTTCATAATTTCTTTTCTTGCCTTGTAAACTCAGAATGATTAACTGTGGGGCTTAAATGCTACAGGGGAACTTGAATCCCACCTTCAGTTATCTTTTCTGTTACAGTTAGTTTAAAAAAAATCCCCATGAGATGAGTGCAGCACGTCTGGAACACAAGCTATCATACTCCAGAGAGAAGCTTCTAAGTGTGGGTTTGACCTTGCACAAATGTGTTTAATCCCTGTTGTTTGTTTGCATTTGTAGTATTTAAACTACTACCCACAGTCGTGACACTTTAACAACATGACTTTTATGTGCAATCAGCACTAGACATCTGTTTCATCCTTTAGAGTTTATAGAATCATATCCAAAAATACATTAGAAGAGCATAATGGTGCAGAGTCAGGCATTCAGGAGTGAGGAGATGCCAGGATTTGAGCTCCCTGCATTATTTCTTAAATTCTGAAACAAGCAGGGCTTGCTCCTGCTTCTTTAAAGCAATAACCTGCTGCTTTTGTGTGATTGGATTGGAGTGTGGCTTTTCTTTGTAGCCTTAAAGCTCCTGGGAGCCCTGGGGAGGGCAAGGGGAGTCCTGACTCTTCCTGCAGGATGTGTGGGGAGTGGCAGGGAAAGCTTCAGCCCCTCTCATTTGGGCAGTTTGGCTGTCAGAGGAATTACCAGTGAGGGAAATTGTTCACCGTGTTTAACTCTGGGTTTTCTCTGCTCAGATTTGTTTTGTAGCAGGAGTTGGAGAGAGGATTGAAACTTCCAGGCTCAAGGCTGAAATGAAGAACAAGTTTTTCTGTGTATCTTGTGCAAAACCTTTAATGTTTTTGCTGTGTAACCCCATGAGAGTTCATAGCTTCAGTGAAGAAATCAGACTGTCTATCTAATGCAGTAATTGAGACCAAATCTGCTGGTGTTTCAGTAGAAGTTGTTTCTGTGATGTTGTTTGCTTCATATTTCAGTCACAAGTGAACTCTGAGAACTTTGAGGTCAAAAGAGTTGGATTTTTAGTAAAACACTAGAAAACAGTAATTAGCTACTTTCCAATACTGCTGAAGCATCATAATTTTTTTCCATTATATTTTCTGTTTATGGCACTGTCATTAGTCTCATAAACAGAAAATATAGTGGAAAAGTGTCTTGCTTTAGATGGAATCCTCTGTGCTGAGAAAAAGCTGTCAAGTTATGAATGCATCTACAAGGAAATGTTTTAGAAATGCACCAGAAATCCTTTATTTAACCCAGGGCTTGGAAGTATCAGGCTGCTTCACCCAGGCCACTGAGCTCTACTAAATGCAAAATGTATCATTATGATGTTCACTCTTTCTCTGTGTATAATGTCATATAATAGAAATGTTTGGAATAGCAGGTCCATGTGATGACTTGTGGAGAAATGTTTTCATTTTCATTGAAATGACTCATGGAATTATTACTTGAGATATGTGGCTTAGGAAGAAAAGGATATTTAAGGCAAGATATAAAATACAGGATGGTGCTGCTGTTTGTCAAGGTTAAACTTACCCTTTTTTATGATCAAGTTGGGGTTTTTTTCCCCCTTTTTTTTGCTGTTGTCCTTTGCCATGGGCTGTTGAGCAGCTCTTTTGCTCTTGGTGTGATTGTCAGATGGAGTGAGGTGTCTGGTTCATACTGTAACAGAGCAGTGAAAGATTGAATATTGAGTGTCAGAGCTGACCAGGATGTGTTTTGCCATGGGGAAGCACTGCCAGCCAGTCCCTCTGAGGAAAAGAAATGGTGCTTTTAAACTATTTTGGTCCTTTAAAATATAAAAGTCTGGATTGCTTTGCAAGGTAATGTGTGGAGCATGGTAGAGTTGGTGCCAGCAGTTGGTGCAGCTGTGTATCTCAGGTTAAGGTGCATTGAAGGATCTGTGAATATTGTATATATTGTGTCCTGGGAACCTCAAACTTGCTGCCAGCCCTGCTCCACTTTCTCATGATCCCAGGCAAAAGCTGGAGCTTTGATTTGCCTTCTGGAGACAAGCATGGCATGAGCTGAGCTAAGAGGATTTGGGAATGGCAGAACCCATAAGCATAAAAATAACTGTTCTTAATGAGAAACAGGACAAAAGACTATTTGAAAGAATTCAGAAGACAACCTGGGAGAAAATTAAAATGAGAGGAAAGGGAAAGCTGGGCTTTTGTTGTACAGAAGAAACAAAGTCTGATGAGAGTGGGGATTCAGGGAAGGGAAATTCAGTTCATTGTCACTGAGCATTCCTGATGTGTGAATGTAATTTATTTTACAGCTGCTCCCCACCAATTTGCTTTTTCTGTGGTCAGTTGTTAAAAAACAAAGCCATCTGCCTTCTTTTCATGTTATGCTTGTTTACATAAACTAGATGAATATTCTCTGAATGTGAAGTGCATGTTCTGCATGACTCTGTTTTCATTTCTCTCTTTTTTCTTCTTCTTTTTTTTTCCACCTCCTGTTTTATTCTGTAGATTCCACCAATCTGCAGGCAAAGATCATGGCACAATCTGGGAGGGAATTATTCAAGGCCATTATTGGAGCATTCAGAGGTGAGTATAAATTATTCTTCCTCCTACTTGCAAGTCAGGAGAAACTTAAGCCCTTGGAGCATCTTTCAGTTTCAATGCTGTTACTTTTATTTCTTTTAATTTCACTGTTTACAGTTCTGAAGTTAAATGGCAATTTCTGAAGTCTTTTTCAATCTCTGCAAGCTGATGATAACGCAATCACTTCAAAAAAGAGTTCTTAAAAGTATGGGGTTTGTGTGGTGATATTTAGATTCATTTATTAAGCACAGAAAATACCCAGATAAGGAACAGCCAGGTAAGAAACTCTGAGTTTTCCTTCAATATGTGGGGCTTTATTCCTTCAAAATTCTGCTTAAGCTGTAGAATATTCTCATAATTGAGTGCCAGGATGTCAGGCTCTTACTCCTATGAGGTCTGCTTGCCTTAAAACCAGTGCAAACACAGGGAGGATGCAATTTTTCCTGTTCCTGGAAGAATTATTACACATTTCTGATTAACACACTTGTTTGAGTGAAGCTGAGAAATCTATTTGTCTTGCTTTTCTTTTTTTGTTTTTAAATTATAAAAGAATAACCACTCATAACTGACTTAAGTAACTAAAATCTTCTGAGGGTCATTGTGACTTCAAAGCATGAAATCTACTTAGATTGATTTTTTTAATAGTGTTTTTCTTTAAAATGTAAAAAATGACATTTTGATCTGGGAAACCCTGTGGTCTGCTATCACCCAACATACATAGAAAAAAATTGTTAATAAGCTTTTACATAACTTGAACCTGGAAATTGTCAACGTGTAGCAGATCTTTTAAACAAAAAGCAAATTCTTTTTGGAAAAGCTTTAACAGGTGCGTTGTTTGTGGCAGGCACTTTGAACTTGGAAAAATGCCTGGTGCTAGTGAGCTGTTATTTTTTTAGTACATCTACATGCATAAATAAATCCAGAATTTTTCTCCAGGGAATCTTGGCTACATGCTAAGAGAAGTGAGCATTTCTTTTTAACAAGCAGCTTCTTTTCCAAACTGCCCCTGTACATGGATTGCAGCAGGGCCTCTGGAATGGGATAACTTGTGCCCATCCCCACCCTGGTAGCAAAGACAAGTGTGAAGCAGATTTATCTATTTATTTTGCCCTTGATAAAGTTGCTGTTACATGCATGGGAAGAGTATTGCTTAAATGTGTTCCACTTTACATATTAATGTGCCTGAGTATGGTTATTCTCCAAAACCTCAAGGTTTTTTCTGGGTTCTTCAGTCCATTTTCAACATTTAAGGATCTGTTATCTTTCCTCCTGGCTGCTTGGAACATGCTCTTTTCTGCTAGGATTATTATATCTCTTTTTTATTATTCTTCTCTTAAGCAAGGCAAAGTTTTTAGAGGGAGGTGGGATCTTTTATTAAAACAAGTTTAAACTGCTTGACGATGAGGGAGGCAAAACAGGCCAGGAGTTGTTTCTGCTGGCTTTTGTGTGCCTGTTCCCTGAGTTTCTTGCAAATTAACTTTTCATTTTCACACAGATCCTGCCCAGATGGCAACTGGTAGAGAAGAGGATGTGTTGGCATGGCCATGCTGGTGGAGGGCTTCACACAGATCCAAAGGAAGGGGTAAAACTTGCTCAGTTGTTATTGCTTTTTAAATAAAAAAATGTTACCAGCTTCCCCCAGAAAACTAAACCTAAAAACTGAAGACCTCAAGCAACAATTTGCCCAAAATTCTCTTGGTAGATATATAAATATTGTAGTTGATACTGTTAAATTGTCAGTGTGGACTTGCTAGCTCTTAAATCACCAAATGTTTGTGATAATGGTGTTGAAGGGCTTTATTTATTTTATTAAAAGTACCATTTTACTGTTACACATTCCCTTCAAATTGGCCTGGATTAGATTCTTTGGATGGAAAATATGTTTTCTTGTCATTCACTGGTTTGTTGATCTTGTTTGTTACTGATACTTCCCTGTCACTTGGCAGACAGGAGAGTTGAAATCAGCTCGTGGGTTTTTGCATCAGTTGGTAAAATCTCCCTTGAAATGGGAGGGGAGAGAAGCAATTAAACTGTGTGTATTTTTACTTGGAATTGATGGTAATACATCTGGTATATTTTGACTGTGTTTCTATTCAGGAAGCACATTAAAGTAATGATGATGGTATATGAGGAGAAGCAGGATCTTTTATTAGACCAAATGATTACAATCAGAAAATGAGGCAAGCTTTTGGTTAAAATAGGGCAGTCTCAACTGTGTGATTAAAATTGCCAAATCAAAGCTCTTGAGTGTACAGAACTTGCATCTTCTCATTTCCTGGACACACTTCTTTCTGATGCTTTGTGTGTTTGCAGAACCATTCTGTGTGAATGGTTATAACTTGTTCAAACTCGGGTGGAATCTTCCCTAAGATTAGTGAAGGCCACATTGATGACAAACTGAATTTTCAGTTCCAGAATCCAGGTCTTTCAGGGCTTCTTTGCTAGTTTAACTGTTCTGAGGATGTCTCTCCTACAGCCTCACTTGTAAAGAAATGGAGGAGCTCAATTTAGGATTTTCTTTCAAGTTTTCATCTGAGAGTTGTCCCTTCATTGAATGCAGACCTGTTGGTGCTACAGGCAGAAGTCAGGAGAGGTGGATGTTTTCTAGTAAGAGGGAATTTCATAACCTGAGGTGTAGCCAGCTTGTTTTAGTAAACACCTGTGATCTTTTCTGCATGAGGCACAGGGGGAAACACAATAATTGGCCATCTCCAGTCAGTGGTACCAGTGGCTCTGCATGTAACATGAACTTCAGACTCATTTTAAGGCCCTCCTTGCAACAGGTGTAAGCTCTTTCCAGAGTTTTTCTGGGCAAAACCGACTTCAAACCTCACTGATTCTCCTTCTCTCTTTCACATATTTAAATTCCAGGCTTTTCTCTGGTCAGAAAGGAAATGGAAGGTTCTGTTTACTACAACACAAGTAGCCTTAAGGGATGTTGGATGTTGCTTAATGCTAAAACTCACTAGCAATATGCTACCCAACAATTTTGATGCCAGATGATATTTTTTTAATTTGCTGGCAGTGTAAAATTTCATTGGCATTCTCCCTTCAGCCACTACTTGCAGCTATTCCTGTATAAACCAATCCCTTAACTTCTTGATTCCAATAAATGCAGCTGTAACGTGGTTAATATAGGACATGGTCATGTCTAACTAAACAAATACCAGCTGTCCAGGAGAAAGCAGCAAGAACCAGCTGTGGAAGAGGTGAAATGTGTGAAGAGTGGAAAAAACCAGGGTAACATTGGGTTTGCCAGGAATTTCTCAGCAAAACTGAAGGGAAGGAATTATTCTGCTGCTCCAAGTGCAGTTCCTGTGTCTCACATGTATCACTTGTATTCAGTGTGTAAATTTACCCCATTTACCACATTTTTTCCCCCTGGGATTACACTTTTAGGAGAAGTGCAGGTGAGATACCTGTCAGCTCTATTACACCTTTCCCTATTCCAGATTTTTTCTGACAAACCAGGCTGTTCATTCTGACTTTGGGAGTGACATTTCAATTGCCCCTTTTGTAGCAGCTTCTGCAGGTACAGAACTGAATCCTAAGGATGAGCACAGAGTGAAGGGCACATTACCTTTGTGTCACATGTAACTACCAGAGAAACTGAGACTTTTTAAAATTCCAAAATAACTTTTACTTGCAGCAGTGGCTGCTGTGCTGCCTGAGATCAGAACTGGTCTGTACCGGCTCTGGGGATTTTTTTTTTGGTGGTGGTTGGGAGAATAACCTCATGCAGGGGGAAAAACTTGTGCTGGTACAATAAAAGGGATGATAGAGCTCCCTGAGGGAGCTCACAGGGAGCCAGAACTGTGTCTGTCTCTCTTCATCAGCACTGACAGCTTAAATTCAAGTCAAACTACCACTTTCTTGCATCCCACTTCTGACAGCTCATCATCCTGGCACAGGCTTTATCCACCAAGTGACAGGGTCAGCCCAGTGAATGCCTTGCAGTGCTCCATAACCATGGAGATTGTGAAGAGGAATTATGGTTTTCTCTTTTTTCCCCTCTCTTTAGGTATTTTAAAAGGTCCAGAACCTGGATTGGGATGGGTAGAAGGGACAGGAAGTTGGTCAATGGTCATTCTTTTGCAAATGATCTTCATTAGTGCATAGTGTGTTCTAAAAAGGTGCTGCATTCAAAAAGAGGAAAAGGCTTTCATTCTCTGCTCCCTGCTGTATTTGATTTATAATATTTTTCCTTCCATTCCTTGCATTTCTGTAGATATAGACCTCGAAAGAAAATGTAAAACATTACTGCCATTTAAAAGCAGGTAAAATAAATTCATCTGTTAACCTTTTTATGTACCTCAGAGAATCACAAAAGGGCCTGAGTCCATTGAACAGATTGCTCATTTTAATTCTTAATGTTGCCACTTGCATATTTAAACAATTTTTAACTCATGTTTCTGTACAACAGGAACATTTATTTCATGGTAAACTTTGATGTAATATGTGTGCATTTTGCATCCTTTGATATTTCTCCTTGTTGCTTTGCAAGGCCTTTGGCAAATGAGTGGCTGCCTCCTGACTTTTTTCTAAATGGATTTACTTCTGTCACAGTTCAGAGCCATGAAAAAAGGAAATAGATTCCTTGTTTGCAGCCAGTATATTTTGTTCCTTTTAATAGCTTTTCTGTGCAAAGTCTGCCTAGCCAATAGCAACATATAATTAGAACTGCTCTGATTGCACTTTTGTATCTTTTGTGTTAATGTGTACCAGCTTTTTTTTAACTTCCTTTTAACCTGTAAGTGGTGATCAAAGATATTTTCCACATGTTTGAACTGCTTTTTATGCACATCCTTGGCTCAAATGGAGAGATTCATGTATATGCTGCAGCAGATATCTCCATCTTTTAAGTGGGTAGGACACAACAGAGGCACTTTTGCATCCTCTTTCCCCTGACAAATTTTCCATATATCCATTCTTTAAAAGCACTTTGAAATGTGCTTATCCTGTGTAATGTTCCAATGCATTTGCAGTTGGTGACAAAATGCCTTGGTTTTGCTTGAAGCTGTGACTAGAAAAACTGAGATGAATTTCCTGGTGCTGTTAAAAGCTTACCTTTGTAGGATTGGCTTCCCTGGTTGCCTCAGCAATTTTACCTTTTAACAGACCTCAGACCTTAACAGAGAATTTCTTCTCTAATTGAGTTTATCCTCAAACAGTAAGATTTATTATAATACTCCCCCTTCCTACTGACTCCTGTCATAAGAGTCATCTTTGAAAGGTGTGCACTAACTTTTTGTTTGCCTCCCTCCTCCCCACTACAAAATATTGCCTGAAATGGAGAGATTAGCTGCCCTTGCTGCCCTCCTTTCTTAGATAACCCTCGTGCCTTTCAAGTTAACCCCAGTGTAACCAACACAGAAAAATGAGTTGTTGATACTTGTGCTCTGTGTTGCTGCACGTCCTCTTGTTCTCAATTAGGAGACGTGGGTTAAGCTGCAGATAATTTAGCTTGAGAGTTCAGTGGGATAATTGGAAGTGTCAGGGATGGACATCTGTCCATCTGGAAAATAACCTGCGTTGCTGTAAAAAAATACAGCAACCAAACAACAGAAAAAGAATCCCAAAGCAAAACTTAACATAAACCCAAACAGAAAAAGTCATGTTTTTCAAGGTCTCTTCTTAAATGGATTGTGCTCTTACTTAGAGCAAAATTGGAGATTTGGGGGAGAACCTATTTTAAGAATTCAGTTGAAATTGATGGAATCAGTTCAACTGGCACAGGGCCGTGTACATCTTCTGCCTTGTGAAGCTTAATTATCAGGGAATGTTCTCCAAACTGTTTAGGTTTGTTGTGGACCTTTCAGGCTTCCTTCTTGCCTTAGTTATTTTGTTAATTTGTTTTTTTTTTTTTTTTGCATTTCTCTCCTGTTGTTTCTAAGCTATTTTAGAACATCTTCCAAAAAAGAAATAGCAAGCCCTTGAATTTTGTACAGCAGTCTTGAGGAGATAAAATAGAAGGGTCGGTTTGTTTGTTCTGTCAAGTGTTTCAAGATGGGGAATTGTGGCTTTTATGTTTGAGTTGCAGCCAGCCAGACCTGCACTCTAGAGAACATGGAACATTTTAACAGCATGTCATGGATATAAACCTAAAAACTTCCAGCTTGAAATCTTCATAGGCAATCCTAGTCTCTGACATTATCAGACATCTGCTTCCTATCAAATAAAACACAGAAGCGATCCAGATGTATCAAACCCATTTCTATTTAGTTATTTTCCTTGCCAGGAAGGTCTGTGTGTAAGGCAGTGCCTCTGTTTGTCCTCTCCCACAGCTGAAGGAGATCGACGGCAGGAAGATCCTCGGGGCCATGCTGTCCTACGTGTGGCCCAAAGACCGGCCAGACCTGCGGGCCAGGGTCGCCATCTCCCTGGGCTTCCTGGCAAGTGCCAAGGTGGGAACAAGTGTGTGTCGTGCTCTCACAGCTGCTGCTCATCTCTACAAGGAATCCTTTTCTTTTCTAGTGTTTAAGGGGTTTATGCTCTTGAGGTTGTCTGGGTTTTTCGCAGAGCGTAGATGAGAAATAGTGGTTTGGGTTTTGGAGCAGGGTGTATGTGCAGGTAATACCCATGTGCATGTTCAGGGAGGTGATGATGACAACTAGAATTTTTGTTTCCCTTGATCCCATTAGTTTAGCCCAGGATTTTCCAATGCTGGTTAATGATTTACCTCAGAAATTACAGGAAATGGGAGTTAAAGACTGTTCTCTTCCTGTGTGGTGCTGTCAGACAGGATTTCTTCAAGGCTCTGTGCCCATTTGCAACCCTGAACTTGATCAATGTGGTGGTGCCTGTTCACAGGTCTTGCTGTGCTGTGGAAAGGGGATTTGAGCTCCACTCTGTTGATATTTCTCTATGAGACAACAGAGGAATTAATTGTTTTGGGGACTCCTTTGGTGTCCTGATATGAGAGAAGCTGTATAACCTTTTGTATTTAACAGCCCTGCTTTCATTCAAATGATTTGTCATGTAGTCTTTGATTATGAAATGGAGGATTGCTCTTGCTTTTATTTCATTATGTGAAAGGATCTTGTGTTCTTACCTGCAACAGCATTAATGTTTATTTGTCTTGCAAAGAATTTGGCATGCAAAAGTGTTCTGCAGATTAAAAGGGGATATAATTCAAATTCTGTGCAAACCTTGTAGAAATAGTTCAGAAGAGCAAATGTTAGCTTCCTTTTGCTTTAAATTAAAAAAAAAAAAGAGAAAAATTTGATTGCAAAATACTGGGAGGAAGTTTTGTGAATTCCATTGAGACATACAGCTCAGCTGGGTTGCTTTTAAGTACAGCAATTTTAACCAAACATAAAGCTAATATTAGCACTCAGCACCATTGCCATGTTCTGAAAAGAGAGAAGAGACAAATTTCAGCTCTGTAGGTGTTAAAAGAGGAGTGCTTGGGAGAGAAATGTGCTCATTTCTGTGAGCTGAAGAGGAATTGCTGGTCTACAGTGCTTTCTCAAGAGGTTTTTATCTCTCAGGTGCTCGTGGGTACTGTCTCCAGCAGATATTTGGGTTGTGCTGCAGCTCAGGATGCTGCTGATAATGCAGGTGATGACATGCAGAATATGGCTGGACTGTGCAAGTGAGCTTCCCTCCTTTCTGTGTGCCTGGGCAAAACACACAGCAATGCTTTCCTCTGCATTTTAAATCTCTGGGGGAACTCTGCTCAAAATGCAGATGCCTTGAGGTTTGGTGATGTAGATCTACCAGGTGGATATGGAAATTATTCTAACTCACTTCCTTTTTAAACACTCTTGTTAGTAATGTTAATAATAATCTGAAGGCAGTTTTTAACTGTTTGAAGTGGTTTTTTTTCTCTTCTTCTCCCCACTTCCCTATTCCCTAATTTGTAGTGTTATATGAATATGATGGAGAATGTGAATCCAGCCTCTAATCCTGCATGTGGCAGCACTGTACCCTGCCATTAAGAAGCCTTAGGAATGTTTCAAGCAGCTTTCTGGGGTGTTAAGAAAACAAAATTGATGGCCAGGATGCCTTGCCTCCTACAAATAGCTCTGTATTTGGTGTAAAAAAGAGCTATTATATTTCTAGTGAGAGTGAGAGAGGTGTTTCCCCCATCAGAAAATCACTGAACTGCTCTTTGGGGAAGTAACTGGGTGTTTGATCTCTTAAGTTTCCCACTTTACATTTGTACAAGGCAGCCCAGAAGCCCTGATGTCCAGAGCAGACTGTCAGAAGAAAAGCAGAAAGCCCGTGGAGCTTTGCCCAGGTTTTAGGAGATGCTTGTTAAAAGCAGAAGTGTTTTGTGAGAACGTTTGTTTGGGCAAACAAGGATTTCTTTGGGAAAACACACAGCAAGCTCTCTATGGAAAATATATGTTATAACTGGCTGGGGTGAAAAATTTCATGAGTGTCTTCTAGCTGTCCTTTGCTACTGTTCTTTGTTTTGTTCTGTCATTACAAAGCTGTGTTGGATATCTGCAAATTCAGGAGTTACCCCTCATCTTTAGAGCTGTGCTCACTCTTCCTTTTTGGGAAGAACTTTTCTTGGCTTGCTTCATACTTCACACATACTAACTGTGTGTGTCAGTGTGACACAAGTGATGTGCAGTAGTTTATTCCAGAGCTGTAGTGGGTCAGTCACATCTTTGAGCCCTGAACATCTGCTGCCCTTCCAGAGCACAGAAAAGGTCACTTTGTCCTGGAGAAAATGCAGTACAAAGTAGTTTACCTGTGTCTTTCCTGGACCATGTGTAATTGTGTGTGGTTTCCTCATTATCCCATTTGGGAGCCCTTTGTTCTGGTTGCTTGTGAGGTTAATTGTAGTGCACTCCACAGACCACACAAGCTGTTTGTTAAAGTTTTTCTGCTATATAATTGTGTCAGCACAGAAACACCAGCATGTCTCTCTCCTCACTGCAGTCCTGGCCTGATTTCTTTGTTCACTATGGAACAAAGTGAATTCTGTGTCTGAAGGATTTACATCCTTATTGTGGATTTTGTCTAAAGGCCCCTCGTTCTGAGGGGGTTTGCATAGAGAACTGTATGGTCATGATGGCTGCTGCAAGTCACCTTCCCCCAAAAGAAACTCTTCTGAGTCTGACAAAAGATTTTCAGGTTTTATACCTCTGAATTTACAATGTTAGTTTTCCATTTAAAATACAGAGGCTGTAAGGTGGCTTCAGTTTTATTCTGAAAGCTCCAAGGAATCACAGAGGACAGGTAGGTTATGAAAGTCTCAGCCATGGGGGAAAAGTGTAAGGAATACACCCCAGTTTAATCTGGTTACTTACCCACAAAACAGCTGGAGTTCATTTCTCCTTGTCCTGTTGCTTGAGGAATAATTTGTCTCTTTAAATCTTCCAGTTCAGTAAAATCCACTTTCAAAACAAAAGCCAGTTTGTGTGCAGCTCCTGAAGAGCCTGCAGTTGCAATCTGTCTTGACTCCTTTTGTGGGGCCCAGTTGCCTGTCATTGAACAAATTATTGTGATTTTTGGTTCCTTTTTGTCTCCACATAACTGCCAGTGGTATTGTGAGCCTTCAAAGCGAGCTGTTAGTGTGGCTTTTTATGACAGGATGGAGTCTGCTCCAGGGCTAGTGAGGTCTTTTCTTCCTTGCAAGATCTGTTGTATTATTATGACACGCTTTAAATTTTTACCTTAAATATTTATAGCCCATCTAGATGTGTGTACACGGTGTGAAGGATGCAAGGGGAAGGCAGGTCAGAGGAGTACACAGGGCATTATCTGTTTCCAGACACATAGCTCAGCCTGCTCAGGTTCTGCATATCTGGATTTGCTTTTTCTGTGTTCTCCCCCCTTTTTTTGGCTTCTCTGCTGGTGAATGTATAGCAAGTGCTTCCTTACTTTTCTGTTTCTTCCCTTTTTCTTCTGTGGCACAAGGAAAAAAGTGCTCAGGCTTCTGAGGAGCTGGATTAAACACATGAATATGACAAAATCACTTGTCACCTCTGTCAGCCTGCAATGGGTTTTGGCCTCCTGGTCACAGACCAGGCATGTGTTATTCATGAGCCAAAGAATTCTTTCAGACTCTGTGCATTTCTACTGACTGCTAATTCCATAAGTTTCAGAACAGGAATGGTTGGCTAAGGAGGCAGGACACAAGGGTTGAATTGCAAATTCTGCCTGCATGCGCAGATAACGATATCTATCTGATCAGTGGAGCATGTTCCTGTGATCTCAGTGTCTGAGCTCTTTCAGGGGGCTCAGATGGAGTTAGATAATTGCAATAAACCCTTAGAAATCGTTAGCTGTTTGAGGAGTTTCGGGTGAAAAATATTTAAAATCGCTTTGGGTTTTTTCTCTACTGGAAAAAGTGGAGTTCAAGTCATCATTAAATTTGAAGAAGCCATGAAGGCAGGTGCTTCTTCCCTCATGTGAAGCACATTTTGGAGCTTCTTCAGCAGTCTTGCCCCCACAAGGGATGGAGATTTCTGTGTGTATCTCCACAAATGGAGCTGTTGGGGTGTGGATGTTTATATTGGTCCAGAGCTAAATTCAGTCATCTTCATGCCAGCGTTTTGCTCACTGAATTATTGGCAGAAGAACAGTTCGGTGTGGACCGGTTTTATCTTGTTGGGGCTCAGCCTGTCATGAATTCATCATCTTTATTAAACAAAAAATGCTGGGAAGAGCAAAATGAAAGATGAGGCTGTTTGCCTTAAAAGTGGTGTAGTCCCATGGGGGAATAGAGATGATACTGCACTGTCAGCTTAAAACAGTGCAGTCATTAAAAAAATGTTTAAACTCATTTATTCATGATTCATTCTAGGGCAACCTGCTGTTAAATGTGGGCAATTGAATTGGGATGATTTCATGGGATGCTGTATTTGCTTTCCAATAAATTCAAGCAAGGATAAGCTATTAATTCAAACCCAGAAATAGAAAATGTACAAATTCATATTAAAAGGGTCTTTTTAATGGGAATTGTTATCAAGCTTTCAGGCATTAGGCAGAGGAGGGAAGCCTGTACAGATATATTGTGTAAGACAATTGTTTTTCATGGTGGATTTTCATGGTCTACCAAGGTGTGCTTAAAGCTTTTTGTTCTGTGCCAGCAAATACAAAGAGAGAACTGTGAATTTATGCAGAAGGATGAAATTTTGTCGCCATTACTATGAATGTGATCTCATTGACTTAACAAATTGAGTGGGAAAGGCCTGTTTCTAATAATGGCCTCTCATCTCTTGCTATAAACTTTGTAAGATTGACTTTTTTCTTTTTAAATTACTGGAAAGCAGACTGTCTTGATTGCTAATGAAATGCAATACCATGCTGCCTTGTTCTTATTCAAGCTTTACCCTCCAGGAGTCAGAACAACTATAACCTGAGACCAGGCTTTAAATTTCATTTAAAACTCTATTGGGAAGAATTATATTGATGTAAAAGAAGACATTTCTGCAAAATTGTAGGCTGTTACCAGTTAAATTAATTGTGAGTGGAGAACAGCAGTTTAAAGAATACATTTCTTTTCTTTAAATGGACTTTAAATATAGCTGTAGTTCTGTTTCAAAACTACCTGTAGTGTAGCACAGTCTAGTGAGGAATAAAATCCTTTCAGAGAGATTTGTGGGAATCTGCAGCAAATGAAAACCATCTGCATTACAATATTCTTATTTTCTCCTGAGAGGTCTCTCCCAGGAAAACCTACACTTCGTCATGTTGGTTGTCACTGGAACACACATGGCAGTAGATTCATCTTTATTAAGAACAAATGCCACCCCAAAATGGAGTTTCAGTATCTCTGGAAGCAAAGTGGAGTTGTTTGGTGATACTGGGGAAGGGAGAGGGGTTTGAGGTTTCCACAGTTCCCGTCTGTTAGAAGGGGAGCTGTGGCTGAAGGACAAGTTCCAGAGGAATGTTTGAGGTAGGACCTGATCTTTCAGCTGTTTTCTCTTTTCAGTCATTAACAAACCAGCACTAACCTCACCCAGGTGCCCTCAAATCTCATGTATCACCTCTCAGGAGTTACCTAAATTATGCTGTGTTGAGGATTTTGAGGTGTTTTTTATAATGTATTTCGTAGGGGGCGTGTGGGGGAAGAGGAGAAAATTAATTCCTTCCTCATTTAAATCTTTAGCCTAAAACGCTGTGTAAAAATATTAACAGCATAGAGTCAAAAAATTAATTTACATACAAAAGTATTTTCAACACTCCAATTACTCTGCTTGGTGAAGTTTGTACCTTCCACTATTTGCCATAATTTGTAAAACTAGAAATATTAGATACTGGGACAGTCATTAGAACTTCTGAAAGTCTGTCTTCCCCCTTGAGTTTGGACTGAAGAATGACTTCATCACTCTCTTCTCTCAAAATTTTGTTTTATCCAGTTAATTTACAGTTTTTTTCCCTGGGCTTTCAGCTCTGACAGATGTCCCCAAATACAATTGAGATCTAAGTGGATATCCAAAACATTTGGTGGAGAGAGCTGAAATATCTGCATCAATCTGGTTTCTGGTTTTTGTTTCTTCTCATGTAAAATAATTTGTCATCTACCCAGAAGTTTTTTTCCAAATACTAAAAAAAAGCCCAACTTTAAGCAAAGTCAACTTGCTGTAAGGTATTTAAGCATCTGCTGTGATTTTAAGATTGTAGGTCATAACATACTTGTTCAACTGCTAAAACAGTTGTGTCCATATTTTTAAATCTTAATAGTTAGGAGCAGCTTGAATTAAGAAATTCTATTAGTTTTATGAACTTTGTCTGTAAATTGCCTTTCTTGTTGGTAGAAGCGAGCAGTGTAACAGTGGTGACTTAACAAGACTTAGGAATTTTATGTTTTCTCTGAGATTTTCCATATTTTGTTGTGCAAATTAAAACCTGCTGAAATGGATGTGTTTACATATCAATTTCAGCAGTTTGGGGTTTCAAATTCAATTGTTTGGGGTTTCACATCTAGAGGGGCCACCACTGTTGACACACTGGGTGGTAGGTGGTGGATGTGACTTTTTTGTTTGAAAACTCAAATTTGTACAATAATTTTGTACAGAAAGTCTTTTGTGCTGCTGTGCCAAGCTCCAGGGTTCATGTTGCTGGTATCAAGTTAATGTTTGGAGTGATGTTGCAAATGGGGGGAAGCATTATTTAAATTTTTTGGGAATATTAACTGAGACAAAGGAGGGGCTGGTTTATTTTCTCTGACTTCCCAGAAGCTTTGGTTTAATCCATCCCAGTGTTAGCCAAGTGCAGCTGAGTGTTTTCCTGTGTGACAGAGCTTCTTCCCACTGCACACTGTCACCATCACAAAGAGCAAACAGCTCCAAATGGTGACACAGTTTAGTAGCACTGTGTGTGCCATGCTTGATTCATTTCCTGGGCTTGCCATGCTGTCTGGAGAGCTCAGCCTCACTTCAAGGGCATTTGCAGTGCAGTTTGTTGAGGATAGAAATCCGTATTTAAAAGGAGACAGTGAGAGAGACAAAGCAACCCTGCAGTCCCAGCAGCAAGGATTTAACAGTGGTGCTTGCAGAAATGAGCCAGCTCACCTGCACTGAGTGCTGAAGGACTAAATGTAACAGCAGAGCAACTTCATAAAAAAAAAATACTCATGCTCCATACATGTTTTAATGCAAATGGTCTAATGGGTGTGCTCCTGCTTTCAGGCCATGAATATTTTGGTTCCCTTCATGTTTAAATATGCAGTGGACAACCTCAACCAGGTGTCTGGGAACGTGCTCCACCTCGGCGATGCCCCCAGCACTGCGGCCNTGTCCTGTCCCTCCATCCCTTGTCCCCAGACCCTCTCCAGCTCTCCTGGAGCCCCTTTGGGCCCTGGAAGGGGCTCTGGGGTCTCCCTGGAGCTTCTCCTTCCTAGGCTGAACACCCCCAGCTCTGCCAGAGCCCCCAGAGCAGAGGGGCTCCAGCCCTCAGAGTGTTGGAAGTATTTCATAGTTACTCCGTGTTGATGTCTGTTCCCAGTATTCTCTGACCTTGCTTCTGGTATTCCAATTAAAAAATGAAATAATGCTCATAGAAATTATTCTTGATTATAAATCCTACCCTTTCTTATAAGCAGCTGCAAAAGAAACTGATTTAAATGTGTGCACAATGGTTTATAAATGAAAAATTGCATAAAGCTTGGGCCAATTAAGTATAAATTACCTTTGAACGAAAATTGTTGAAAATACATAAAGAATGAGTCTAGTGTAATTTCATGCATGAAGGGAAGTTGAAAATATAATTATTTTCATTTTGTAAACTTTTTCATCCCTTTTTAGATGGTATCTCAAGAGCCGGGGCAGCGTTATTTAATGAAGCGAGAAATGCAGTATTTGGGAAAGTGGCTCAAAATTCAATCAGGAGGATTGCCAAGAATGTTTTCCTGCACCTTCACAACCTGGATCTGGCCTTCCACCTAAGCAGGCAAACAGGGGCACTGTCAAAAACCATCGACAGAGGCACCAGGGGCATCAGCTTTGTTCTCAGTGCTTTGGTCTTTAACCTGGGACCCACAATGTTCGAAGTGGCTCTGGTCAGTGGAATTCTGGTAAGTGTGGTTTAGTCACGTTGGAATTGTCTCATTTAGGAATGATGCTCTTACCAGAGTCCACTGAGTATTAATAATAATAATAATTGAATTTACAAGGTGGTAGCAACTACTGTAAAAGAGAGCAATCCATGGTTTTCAAATAGCAGTTGCTTTAAATAAGCTTATTTGAAATGATTTTTACATTTAAAGCCTCTCTTCAGCCAGTTGCATTTATGTGGACGGTTTTTAATGTTTTTCTTCGGAAGTGTTGGAAAAATGAAACTAGAGAAGGAAACTATGCACACAAGTGTCAAATAAACCCAGGTGAATAGTGAGGAAACAGAATAAGATGTTGTGGTTTAGTGTATTCAGGCTAGAGGAGGGAGTTATTATTGGCTCTTTCCTGAATACTGATGTGGACTTAGCCAGAACTTAAAAGTGAAAATTAGCTTTTGGGAAATTGGCTTCTCCTGGCAGGTTTTAAGCTTAACACCCTGAAATTTCAACTTCTGTAAAATAAATCACACTTTCTGTCTTTGAAGTCAGGATCTTTGGGTATTATTGGGGTGCAAAAATCTGAATCTTGATTATGTATCTTAGACTAAATTAAAAGGAAGATTCTTGTTCTGTGTATTGGCCTTTTTAGAAAGACTTAATCGAGTTTGAATGGAACAGTGACATGCTGTTGATGTGGGGTTACAGTTTCTAACCAGTGGAAGTTGCAGACCAGGCTGGCTGTCAGCCAAACCCTCCTTAGGGCTTTTCTCTCCTGATGTGCCCTGAAGTACAGAAAATGCTTCCTAAGTTGTTTTTCAAGGCCATTTATTTCTTCTTCTACAGTCTTCAGCATTCTTCCAAAATCCGTTGAGAAAGCATGGAAACAAATACTTATTTGTGAAAGCAGCACAAGCACCAGCAGCATTTATGTTTAATAATGTGAAAAATAACTTTGCAGTATTATATACACTAGCTCTTGATTATTGCCTCCAATCTTTCCATCTAAATCCTTCTTGCTGCTTTCCTTTTGAGTTTAAGCCTTTATTTAGCCTTAAGCTGTTCAGAGCAGGGATTGTGTCGGGAGGGACCATCATTTCTTGTCTTAAAATTTAGGATAGCTTAGCTGGAGACAACAGCAAAGTTTTGAAAATTATTATTATTCATTTTTTAAAAATTATTTGATTATTTGATTTTAAATCTTCCAGTATTACAAATGTGGTGCTGAGTTTGCTCTGGTCACTCTGGGGACTCTGGGAGCCTACGCAGCGTTCACGATAGGAGTCACACAGTGGAGGTAAGGCAGGTCCTGCCCTCACATTCCTCAGGGTGCTCTGGTGCCTCAGCCTGAACTTGTGGATTCCTAGAGCAGAGGCTAGACAAGATTAAGAGAATAAAAGTGGGCATTTATTAAAGGCCTTCAACAGGTTCACCTTGGGCAGTTAAACACCTCTGAGGCTACACCCAGGAGGGATGGTGGTCACGGGTTTTTCAGACAATTATGAGTTTGTTCCATTTACATATCAGGTGTTAATCCTCCAATTACAGCTTCAGACAATGAAGTGACATTCCCCTAGTTTGTCCCCCCACAATTCACTTTCATTGATACTTCCTGGAGCCTGAGGCAGAGGGTGTCCTGGGATTTCAGGCTTAGAGGAACTGTTCTGTCTGTGAAGACAGTTAGCTAACACTCTGTGTGGAGTTTAGAGTTACACACGAATGTATTACAGGACCTGAAAAATATAAAAGCTAAAATGTGAGGCATCAGTGACTGGATGAAACCTTCCTTTGCCAGGACTAAGTTTCGGATAGAAATGAACAAAGCTGACAACGATGCCGGTAACGCTGCCATTGACTCGCTCCTGAATTATGAGACTGTGAAGGTAAGGCCACTCTTTACTACCAGGCTCTTTGTCTTGCTTCTGGCAGCCTTAGGGAAGTGAGTCATAAGATTCATCTTTAAAGGGCTGCAGTTTTGGAGCAGTAGCATATTTTTAAGCATTATTCATTTGAAGAGTAGTACGTGGCACTGGCAGAGTAGCAGGAAGGTTGTTAGCGGGGGCTGGAAAAAATCTTTGTTAATAAAGAGTGAGAAGTTCCTTTCATGGCTGAATCACGTTGACCATCAATGTCTGAGTAAAGAGTAAACTTAAGTCTTGAAGAAGAGGTTTAGGTTGGATATTGAGGAAAGGTTCTTCCCCCAGAGGGTGGTGGGGCACTGAAAAGGCTCCCAGGGAATGGGCACGGCCCCGAGGCTGCCAGAGCTCCAGGGGTGTTTAGACAACACTGTCAGGCACAGGGTGGGATTGTTGAGGTGTCCTGGGCAGGAGCTGGACTGGATGATCCTTGTGGGTCCCTTCCAAGTCAGGATATTCTCTGATTCTTTCCTTCAGTTGTTAGAACTGTTGGAGAGGACTTGTGTCAGTGCACTCAGTCTGTTCATACTGCATTTTCCAGCCACCTAAACAGTCCAATGTGTTTGTCACTGTCACGTTGACCAGTTTTGTTTATATTGTAGTATTTCAATAATGAAAAATATGAAGCCCAACGGTATGATGAGTTCCTGAAGACCTATGAAAATGCCTCCCTGAAGACTACCTCTACTTTAGCTCTCCTCAACTTTGGCCAGAGTGCTATATTTAGTGTGGGTTTAACAGCCATCATGGTGCTCGCCAGCCAGGGCATTGTTGCAGGTAACTCACCTGTCTGTAAGCCTAAAATGAGTCTCCTTTCCCTCAGTTCATCCATGGCAGAGGTGTTAGTTTTAATTAACTGAGGATTGATGTGAGAGTTCATTTTGATAGGTTTTGGTTGAGAGTTTTTTGCTGAAGTTTTGTCTATGTTTCTGCTTCTTGGAATGTTGTTAATTCCATTGTGTATCTCTCTCAGTGATTCTCTCAATCATACTATGATTTTATCAAAAACATTATGAAAGTTTAGCAGTTAAAGAAAGATCCCAAGAAAATGTCACTTCAGGTAGTTTTTCTTGAAGGTTTTTGAAAGGCATTTCTATAGATAAAAATATTTCTGTGGACATTCTACAAAGATCCTTTCTTTTTGCCCTTCTCCTTTCCCATGTTGGCAAGACTCAGTGTATATAGACCCCTGTGCTTTGTCTCCAGTAGTTTTGTTACCAATAATTCACTTTCCTCACATTAATAAGGCTACATTATTAAAAGAATTGCTTCCATCTGTTCCATACTTATCTAATTTACTACATAAAGTAAAGCCTGCTTGATTAGGAAGACAGTGCAAGCTTCAAATACAGAATTGGGATAACTCTGCTAAAGCAAGGTGGTTTTAGAGTAAAAATAATGATGCGTTAAAGACTGTTAACATCCAGAAGTGTTTGAAGGGCAGACCTTTATACCATGTGCTCTTTCTTGCATCTGCTTTGCCCTTTTTAAAGATGCCAGGGCAGGGAAGGGTTACTCTGAACAGATCAGTCAGTAGGTGCAGTTTATGGCTGTTCTTAGGAAGATTTAGAATAGCTTGAAGCAGGATGGTAGAAATATGGCTTTAAATCATCTTTCTGGGCCTGTTTCAGCTGAACTGACCTGCCACTTACCTTTATCTGCTGTGACATCCTGAGTTTTCCCTTGATCAGCCTGTTTGATACCGAGCTGCCCAGAGGTTCTCAGTGTGTTTTAGCAGCTCTGTGGTACATACAGTATGAAAGCTCTCTCTTGATCATGACAAATTCTGTCATTTGGATTTGTCTGTAAATGTACTTAAGATTATCTTTCCTGATTTGTGCTTCCATCTAATATTTCCTCCCCCTTTAACTTTCTTAGGCTTCTCTGTGGATTTTACAATCTGTTATTGTATAAGCTGCTTGCCTTATTTGCCAGTGCTATTTATTATATCTTTTTAGAAGTGAAATCCACACAAACATTGCCATTCATTTCAGGCACCTCTACATAAAATCTGGGAATGGATTCAGGGGGTTTGTTTGCTATTTAAACATCTGGGTTTAGAAATGGGATAAAAGAAATTACGTTTGATTGACTTGATTCTTTCTTTTGGTGCATCCTAAAAGGAAAACCCTTCAAGTCTCCTTATTCTCTCACACCCCTTTTGTCTTAAGGCAGCCTTTCTGTTGGAGATCTGGTGATGGTGAATGGATTGCTGTTCCAGCTTTCTCTGCCCCTAAACTTCCTGGGAACGGTGTACAGAGAGACAAGACAAGCCCTGATAGACATGAATACCTTGTTTACCCTTCTCAGTGTAGATACCAAAATTAAAGTAAGTAGTAGCTTATTTTCCTACAGTCATTTCCTAAAGGGCATTTAAGAGGGCTGTTTGTAGCAATGCCATCATTTCACCTTGCTCTGATCTTCCAGGTTGAATTTCTATTCATGAAAGAGTTGTTGTGTGTGAGGTCGCTGTTCTGCCTCCTCTTTAAGTGCAGTTACTGCAATAGAAGTTGATTTTTTTTTTCTTGCAGAGAAGCAAAAATTGTTTAATGGAAGCTGTGTTTATACTGAGATTTTTAATTTAAGTATTCATGCCACGTGCTTAAATTTTTATTGGTAATTAATGATGCAGAATATATTGCAGAAGGAGTTATGAGGCAGAGTGTTTACAGCAGGAATTTTTACCTCCTTTGGGGAGAAGGAGGAGCAAACCAATGTCACTTGTGCAGCAAATTATGGTTATTTTCCACATATCTGAGCTGGAGTGCCTGTTTGCCTTTTTCTGAGGTGGGAAAGGGACTGTTGAGCTTGTTCAAGTGTTGGAGATCATTTGTGGGCAGCAGATAAAGTGGACCTCTTCTTTTCATAGGACAAAGAGCTGGCTCCACCCCTGCAGATCACCCCCCAGACTGCTTCCATCGCCTTTGACAATGTGCATTTTGAATACCTGGAAGGGCAGAAAGTCCTTGCTGGAGTGTCCTTTGAAGTCCCTGCAGGAAAGAGAGTGGCCATTGTAGGAGGTAGTGGGTCAGGGTGGGTAAATGGACTAAATATGCCAATCAATGCAGAATTTAGTTCCTTAAATGTTGTGCTGCTTTTGTTTGCTTTTTTCTTAATTTTGTTTGTACATCAGTTCCGATTGGAGATTGTAAATGGCAAACCAGGATGTACCATTAACTTCAATTCTTTTCAATTCCAGGAAAAGCACCATTGTGAGGTTATTATTTCGTTTCTATGAACCTCAGAAAGGAAATATTTATGTTGCTGGACAGAATATCCAAGATGTCAGTTTGGAAAGTCTGAGAAAGGCAATAGGAGTTGTGCCTCAGGTATTCCATGTTTCCTTCTCCCCAGCCAGTCCACAGTGACAGTAATTCTAGTCTATTGTGATAGTAATTCTCAGTATCTGGCACTGGTTCAGTGAAGGCCAGTCCTAATGCAGTGGTGTTCCATGGTGACTTTCAAAGAAACCAGACTTTTTCCCCCCCAGGAAGTATTATGTTTTTATATGCATCATCATATAGATCCAATTTCTGAAATGTGTTTAAACCTCCCCATGAGAAACTGCCTCCAGCTTTAAGTGATTTAGCTTTATAGTTGATTACCACCCATAATGAGTTAGCAAAATGGTGAAAGTATGCATGACATACATATTTAGGACACAAAATATATTAATCCCTTTTTCGGGAAAAGAAATTTCCCCAAACACTTTTCCCTTCAGCCTTCTTAAAGAAAACCACAAACCATTCTGTACTGATGGTTTTTTTTTTTTTTCCCACGAGCTATGGCCAGTTTCAAAGCTGTTGTTGGTGGTTCCTTATTTGCAATGTGCTTTCCCCCCCAAATGCAGGATGCTGTTCTGTTCCATAACACCATCTACTACAACCTGCTCTACGGCAACACGGCGGCCACGGCGGAGCAGGTGTACGCGGTGGCCAGGCTGGCAGGGATCCACGATGCCATCCTGAGGATGCCCAAGGGCTACAACACCCAGGTTGGGGAGAGAGGACTCAAGCTCTCAGGTTGGCTGCCAGCTTCTTTGTGTCCCTTTTGCTGCCTCCGAGTTTTGTGCGGGGTTTGCTTTTAGCTTGTAACGCAGGATCATTAAGGTGGGAGAAGATCTCCAAGATGGAGTCCAACCTTTGATTAAATCCTGCTGTGCCCTCTCAACCACATCACCAAGTGCCACATTCACTCCTTTTTGGAGCACCTCCAGGGATGGTGACTCCTCCACTGCCCTGGGCAGCGTGTTCCAATGCATGACCCTTCAGTGAAGAAATCCTTCCTGTCATCCAACCGGAACAGATTGAGGTCATTTCCTCTCCTCCTGTCCCTTGGAGCAAAGCCTGATTCCCACCTGGCTGCCCCCTCCTGTCAGGGAGTTGTGCAGAGCCAGAAGGTCCCATCTGAGCCTCCTTTTCTCCAGACTGAGCCTCCTCAGTTCCCTCAGCTGTTCCTCATAGGATTTATGTTCCAGACCCTTCCCCAGCTCTGCTCCCATCTCTGGACACACTCCAGCCCCTCAATGTAGAGAGGAGCCCAAAATACCTACCTGTAAAGGCTAAATATTAATATGAAGGTCTGCACTTCAAGGCAGCTGTAGTCTGCAAGATATTCAGAGGAATGTATTTTCAGGGCATAGTGTTAAATGAGATTATAAGTGAGGCTGGAGGTGCATCTAAGTAAAAATGATTTTTCTCATTATCTGCTTGAGTAGTGGACTAGAATTGGGACTTTATGTGTGCTTTGGGCCCTGCTCGTGCTGAGGGATGCAGTGGGTGCAGACAGAGGTGCTCCCTGTTGCAGAGACAGTTTTGAGGGAAATTTCTTTCTCTGCAGCTGCTGCACTCAGGAGTCCTGGTGCCTTTGAAATGGGAGATCAGAGGGTACAGCCTGTACCCAGTGCATGCAGGAGAAAGTGTGCATGCTGCAGAAGGGGATTATGCAGAGACCTAGAAGGGAAATAAAATATGTGAAGCACAGATCTGGGTGAGGGAATAGAAGGTGCTAAATAGGTACTGGCAGAACTGAAGAGAATCGTGCTAACAATGAAAGATTTGTCTTGCCTGTCTCCCCACACTAGTAATTGCTAGAAAGAGGATTTGACTGACAATAGGTTTGAAATATCTTGGTGTTTATAGAAGAATAGAATAGTTTCAGTTGGAGGGAACCTTCTAAAAATCACCTAAACCAACCCTGCTGCTGCGAGCAGGGGCATCTTTCACTAGACCTCGTTGCTCAAAGCCTTAACCTTATGTTGGGGTTTAGATTGGATTTTAGGAAAAATTGCTTCCCCCAAAGGTTTGATCATGCTGCTCGGGGCAGTGGTGGACTCCTCATGCCTGGAGGGATTTAACAGCCGTGTGGATGTGGCACTTGGGGACATGGGCAGTGGTGGCTGGGGCAACAGTTGGGCTCCAGGGTCTTGTGGGGCTTTTCCAACCTGCATGATTCTGTGTCCCTTTCTGAGTCTGGAGCATTGTGTGTGGGTGTGCTGGAGTTCCCTTCTGGCCTCGAGACTCCTGTAACAGCAGAGCCTTTCTGAAAATGGGTTCTGCCTTTCCTCCACCCTTCAGTTTGTGCTGCCACTGGGATGGTCATAAGCACCCACCTGCCAGTGCTTCCACAAAGGTGGTGTTGAGAAAGGTAAGGGAATTGTGTTCTTTTCCTGCTTTGTTGGTATGTAAAGAAGAAAGAGTATGTGAAATACTCAGGAGAAAGACAGTGGAATTCTTTTGAGCTCTTGAGTAGGCATCTGCCACTGAAAGAACAGTTTCAGTTTCTTCTTTTCAACCATTAGGTGAGTTTTGACAAATACCAGTAGTAAACAAGCTTCAGGAATGTCTGCAGCCAGGGTTCAGGAGGCTCAGGCCAGTGCTCTCAGAAATGGTGTCATTGTTCAAAGGACTGGAGATGTCAAATGGAAGGCTCTGAGTTCCTTCAGTGGCTCTGTGAAAAGCTACTGCTAATTGGAATCTATCATTCTCTCAATAGCAGATTGGCTCCCTACATTCTTATAAAGATATGTATTGGATTCATTTCAAAATTAGTTTGTAGGGGTTTTTTAAGTTGAGTGAGATTTCTTCATGTCTAAGGAGAACACAAAGTCCTGATTTGTTCTGTTATTTTGTGGCAGGAATAGGGTGAGTAAAAGCTGTGTGAACTGAAGTGGTCCTCTTTAAAATCCAGGGGTTTATGTGCACAATGGAAAAACAAGATTTTAGCTGCAATGACAGATTTGCCAGTTTAGGTGGTGATGTAGCATTTCGTGCAGTTCTTACTGTTCTCAAGGATTGATTCATCAAGAATAAAAAATGAAAAACAAGTTGTTTGGGTTGTTCCAAGAACCCACATCAGTGTTGTCTAATAGATGTGTAATAGGCAGAGCTGCAGCAGCCCCAGATCCCTGACTTTGTGAATGGAGCAGTTACTGTGCTGCTGCCCTGAGTGGGAATGAGGAACAACATGACACAAGTGGATCTGCTGCAAACATGAGGGATCTGGTTATTGAAATGTGTCTTTCAAACGTGGATATTGTCAAGCTGTGAGTTTTGAGGATGCTGTACAAAGGAGGGAGAGCACTCTAAGCCAGACTGAGCAAATCATACCGTTCTAATTGCTCCTGAGTTCTGCCAAAGACAGTTTAAAATGTGAACTGCAGCATTACCACCAGGCTTTTAAATGGTTTAGGAAACCATGTTCTCTCCTGATAGGAGTGGAACATTAACAAGAATATAATAGTATTAAATGGAATGTTTTGAAGTCTTGGATAAAACAAAGGAGGACAAGTGCACAAATGTGACGTGTTGCATCGCGTACCAAATGTTTAGCAGATTTTAAGTTCTCAAATGCACCTGTTTTCCTGTCTGTAAAAGTTGCCCTGAGTTATTCTTGAGTAGATGTTGGCTGTAAGAATTGTCTAGAAGGAAAGTAGTCTGAAACTGGGTTATATGAGAAAGCACCAGGCTGTAGATGGCAGGCTGAAGGTGGTTTTCAGTACAATATTAACTGTTCTTGAGTGAAATTTGCCATTATGGGGTGGGAAGTTGGATGAATATCAAGGAGAGACCTGAAAGACACAATGTGTGAGCAAGATGCCTGAAATCCAATACAGATGTGGACAGAGCAGTGGTGAGAGAAAACTGGGTTTGTGTGTGCAGAGTTACTGGATGGAGCAGAGCTTAGACCAGGTGAATGGGCTGCTACTCCCAGGTGTACAGAGTGAGTAACTGTACAGCACTGTTACTCACCTGTGCCAAACTTGCCTTGGGGCAGATACAAAATAGTTCTCTGTCCTTTTCAAGAGGATGAGTAATCCTGAATCACTAAATTTACCAGGGAGCAGGAACTTGTGTGCTATCTTATGTAACATGTCAGACATTTGTCAGCAGTGACTATAATGTCTATTAAAAAAAGGAAAAAAACCAACAACCAACTCTCAAAAATCATGTCTGCTGTTGAATTTAGACTATCACAATTGTAACCTAATACTTTTTCTTTTTTTTTTTGTCTTTCCCCCTTACTCAGGAGGAGAAAAGCAAAGAGTTGCAATTGCTAGAGCAATGTTAAAGGAGCCACATATTTTTCTGTATGATGAAGCCACATCATCTTTAGATTCAATTACAGAAGAGGTAAATTGGGATAAAAAATTCTAAAATTTAAGTGATGCAATGATGTTTGAATCTGATGCTTTCCCACATTCTCTTCCTCTTAGAATTCTGTTCTTTTTCAAGTGTTTTCTCAATATTATTAAGGGATGCTGTGTCTAGGCTGTTGTCCTGAAGAGCAGAGCAGAGATGCTCAGTCCATCTGCCTGGAGATGGTGAGGGAAGTCCCATTCACCTTGACACATTCTTCCCTTGAAGCTGGTGCAGGTTGGCCATGAAGTGTGAAGCTTGTCCACTTCAGAAGGTGTTTAGATGCAATCTAGCATCCATCCAAAAAGCCTTCTAAACAGCTGGGACATAATGCAGGACAAACCCCCCTTGTTTGTTGTGCAGGAGGTGCAGGTGAGGTAGGTGTGACCTGCAGTGCTGATGTTCATTTGTGTTCATTCCTCAGGAGGGGCTGTGACATGGATGTGGTGTCATTGTGACAAGAGCTACCTCAGCCTTTTTAACAACATCTTTGCTTAAGCACAAAACTCTCAGCACCAGCAGTAATTTCCCAAACTAATGTCATCAAAAACGAGCTAAGCCACGGCTCTGTTCACTTGTGCAGATTATTGAGTGAATTTATTGACTTGTAATCACTAAGTTACTTCCATTTTCCAGATGCAGAGAATCCAGAGGATGAACTGTACATCCATACAGCACAGCACTGAAATGGAGCACAGCTTCCTCATGGGCCAGAAATGTCCATATCACACTCAGTTCTCAGATTTGTCCTCTCTTGTTTTGCTGTATCTCTGCAAGAGTCAGAGCAAAGCAGAAAGTTTCAGAGTAGAAATGCACTTGGAAGACAGCAAATGAAAATGAGGCTTTTCCACAAGAGTATGCCTGGGAATGGAAATGTTTTCTGACAAAAAATTTCAGGGAGATAAAGTGGACACTTCACTTCTGGTAGTGAGGGCACAAATTCCCAGTCAGTGCTCCTTGCAGAGGGATGTGGTGTGGAAGGTGGCATAAAGCTCAGAAAGGAAACACTAGATAGATAATTCCCAGAATTGCTCTGCCTTTGTTCCACATTGGCATAATACTGAGAGGGGTTTGTTCCTTTAACAATCATGGGAAAGCATTAATATTACAACCACGAGGAGTTCTTATTTTCAGATGCTTTTACTGCTGTTTGCTGCTTGTGTAGCATGGCTCCATGGGGAAGTTTTTCCTGAAATGAAATGACACATCTCTTCCTTTGTCCCTGGGGATATCTGTGTTTTTCTGTGAATACAAGCTTTTTTTGTAGTTTGAGGCTCTAGGAAAACCACAGATATTTCATGTTTGGGCCTCTTCTGTTTCTCCTCTACGTACTCATGGCTGTTTATTATTGGGAAGCTGCAGCAGTACCAGAGACGATTTGCAAAACTTA
Organism: Hylia prasina; assembly: GCA_013397195.1. NCBI lineage: Eukaryota > Metazoa > Chordata > Aves > Passeriformes > Sylviidae > Hylia > Hylia prasina. The sequence continues at coordinate 194,592 of VYXD01013807.1, read as the reverse complement.
TTTACAGCGATTTGCATATTTCCAGCAGCATTTCATTTCTCCTCATCTCACTCAGGAGGGTGTAAGAGTTTGTGTCTCTTCCAATCTTGCAGAACATTCTCAAGGCCATGAGGGACATGGTGAAGCACCGGACGTCGATTTTCATCGCGCACAGGTTGTCCACGGTGGTGGATGCAGATGAGATCATTGTGCTGGATCAGGTGAGGGCTCACGTGGTGCTGCCTGACTTTCACATCATGGCACAGTTTGGTTTAGGGACTCTGCGTGTCCAGTTTGAATTGTTGCACTCCCACCAGGCTGCTGGAAGTTTTTTCTTTGGGAATGAACCGTGTTTGAAAATTCCAGCCCAAGCTTGGCATGTGTGACTGTCTTGCATGTTGTAATTTTTATGCCTTACTGTTGCATGTTTTTAATCTTTTGCATGCTTCTGTCCAGATTCCTAATGTGTTCCCCCAATTCATGTTTCACTCTCATTGCTCAGTGTCTGTTTTTCACATACATCCTTTTTTCCTCTCAATGGAAAGAGAGAGGACAGCATGTTCTGTTTCCATGCAGATAGAACTATTGCAGGATTGTTCAACCTAATTATGTTAAAAATCTGAGCACCGTTCTTTGTTGTACCTGTTGAAAAGTGTGATTGTTCCCTTTCTGTAGGCTTCTTTTCTAAGAAAAAAACAACATGTTTCAACATTTGATTCCCTAATATCAGTGTTCAGCTGTTACCTCATGCTTATTCAAAGTCCATATTTTTCTCTCTTATCCATATCTGGAAGAGATTTAAAATAAACAAATGTCCTTATGATAACTTCATAATTATTCTTTTTACTGATAATGCTGCAAGTACAGTGCTCTAATCTGCTGATAATAGATGTTAAATTTATCTCTGTATTCATTTTTATCCGTTCCTATTTATAAACTTGTGCTCATAGGTGTCTTTAGTGACTTAAAATACACATTGAAAGCAAATAAATTATTCTTCCACTACATTCAGTGATTTCATGGACAATTAGAATGATACCTTATGAAATAGTGACATTTGCTACACAAAACTCAGCTTTATATGAATCTCAGGATGAAGTACTGGAATAAATCACTTGCAGTGCTCCATGGAGTTTTTATTTGGTTTTGATCTGCTTTGTTTTTTCAGCTTTTGCTGAACAACTCTCCCAAGGTGTATCCTTCCTACAAGTGCACGTTAAAACGTCTCACAAACATTTTGTAACGTGTCACAAGGCAATTGGCAGCTTTTTGTTTTCCATGCAAGTTTTCACAGCTTCTTAAGAGCGTGTTTTGTGTTGTAGTGTAACTGTTAAATTAAAAATAAAAGCACAGCCTCGAACTGTGAAGGAGCCAGGGTGCTCCCTTTGCTGAAGGATGGGATTGTGGCTGAGGGAGGCAGCGTGTGCTGCTGCCAGCCCAGCAGGATTGATGTGTTAGCAGCCAGATAAACGAGGCTCAGGAGCAGGGATGAGACAGGGTGGTTGTGGCAGTTTTTGCTTAGCAATGGTAATCATGGAATCACAATTCCAGCACCTTTGCTGAGGTAAAATCAGAATCGTTCCTGAGCGGGTAAACGTCGGAGTGGTGATACAGATCTTGATGCTGTGGAGCTGAGCAGAGGAGTTCCACTTTTGAGGATTGGTCAAGAGTTGCTAAAAAGAAAAAAAGCCATGATTCAAAACCTGGTCCCTACTCCAAATTAATCTCTTAAAGGATTTAAGTAAATTCTGCAGTTCTGTTGATCAAGTGTATGTTTGTTCAGATTCCACTGGCACAACTACTAACAGAAGTGCCAAGACCCAGTTTTTTTCCCACCTTGTCCCTCAACAGATGTCACAAGGAGGTAGATTTAATTGTAGATCAAAATTTAGAACTGATATCAAATCCATTTGGTTGTTTGTATAATGCCCTCCTTTCCCAGAAGGAAAAGTAGCTAGTGAATGAGTTAATATATTAGTTTAATTTGAAGTCAGTGAATGTGTCTCTCAAAGTAAAAAATGAGTTTGGTTTTTTTAAAGAGTGGTGGTACTTCTCTGGAGCATTGGAATTCTCATGGAATTCTCCTCTCCAACTCTTCCTTTCCATGCTGATAGTCAGTAAATCATCTCTGCTCCTGAGAACAGCCCAGAGAACTGAGCTGCTCACACAGTTTTCATGGTGGTGATTGCAGTGACACAAGCTACAGAGCACCCATAAAAGCACAGTTTTCACTAATTGTTTTCAGGGTTTGATCTTAGATGTGCTTTGCTTGTCTAATACAAACCCCTCTCTGTCTGCTCTCCAGATAACTCCTCAAGTTTAACTTGAGTGTAAAACTTTCCATGCTGGTGATTTAGATTTTGTCCAGATGGACAAAAGGCACCTGCAGTCTGAGAAGAGCACAGCTCCTTGTTTTCAGCTGGCAGTGCCCACACAAATGAGTGCACTGTGCAGTCCAGCCTTCCTTGCTGTTTAAGCTCCTCCTCATTAATAACTGCTCTAATCCATCCTGTGGAACTGTGCTCCATAGGCTGGCCTGCCCCTAAAGATGTGGGAATGTGGATTCCTGACTTCCTGCCCTTGTTTTGCAGGGTAAAGTTGCAGAACGTGGTACCCACGCAGAGCTCCTGGCAAATCCCAGCAATCTCTACTATGAGATGTGGCACACACAGAGCAGCAAAGTGCTCCACACCCACAACCACCCAAACTGGGAGGAGAGAAGTAACCAGACATCCAAAGAGGAGGAAAGGAAGAAGCTAGAAGAAGAAATTATCAGCAGTGTGAAAGGCTGTGGGAACTGTTCGTGCTGAATGGGATCCTGGATCTTGTGTAGCAGGTTAAAAATGCACAAGAATACAGTGAAATGCAGCTCTTGTTTTTAAGTCAGCATTCAAAAACTTCTGGGTTTTGCAATTTTTGGATTTTACAGTTTCACAGAGGGACATAATTTCAACCAAAGGAGATCTATTTTTGCATCTTTAGGAATCTCTAATATTCAGTGGCATCTACAACAGCTGAGCTTTTTCAAAAACATTAAACTTCTCAACCAAGGGTGTAATTTATGGCAATTTTTAGGCATTGGTAAATTCTCCTGGTAGTCGCCTGATGTGGATTATTAAATTGTAAACAGACTTGTCCTTGATTTACATTATTTCTCATCATTGATGGTTGATAAATGCGTCATGTTTTAATTTTAATTGGGCTAATTTGAGCTCATCTGCCAGTGAGGAAGATGCCTTTTAAATTCTTCAGTGGTGTTCTGATTTAAAATCTTCCTTGTAGAGAGTAAGAACAGCCTCAACAAAATATTAGGCTTCTAGTAGCAAACTAAATATTGGAATCACCCCTCTCACCTTTCAGAAGCACCTTTCATACTGCACTATCAGGAAATGGATTGGTATTATTCTAAAGGAAAACTAACTGTATTTTTAAGTGAAAAATGAACAAATCCAAGTTCAGGATTCTGTATCATCAGCATCTGCTGTAGTAGTCAAAGCAGAACGCAGTCTCTCTTTCTAGTTCAGTCATGGTCTTAGGGAGCAATTAAGATTCAATAAAGACTTCCATAAATTTCTATTATCTCATTAATGTATGAGAAAATGACCTGGATAATGCTGAAAGCCTTGCTGTAATAATCTCCTCATTTCAACAGCCAAAACTTCTCCAGTGGGAGGAGACCTCAGTCTTTGGGATCTGCAGGATACTGTGGGTGGGTCAGGTTTGGGTGGGGGCTGCAGGGGCCAACAGAGCTAAGGCTGAGCACATCAACAGGGCAGTGCACTGCTGGCATCAGGGATCTGGGAAGGGAGGAAAAGCCTTGTAAGGGTAAGAGCAACTGCAGCCAGAGAGAGGAGTGGGAGCATGGGAGAGCAGCAGCCCTGCAGACAGGAGGGCAGGGAAGGAGGAGGGGCAGGAGGAGCTCCAGGCGCTGGAGCTGAGATTCCCTGCAGCCCATGGGGCTCTACAATGGAGCAGAGATCCTCCTGCTGCCCAGGATGGAGCCCAGGATGGAGCAGAAATCCTCCTGCAGCCCTGGATGGAGCCCAGGATGGAGCCCTGGATGGAGCAGAGATCCTCCTGCAGCCC
>VYXD01013807.1:174533-190445 GCA_013397195.1 Hylia prasina | reverse complement strand
GAGCCCTGGATGGAGCAGAGATCCTCCTGCAGCCCAGGAGGGAGCCCTGGATGGAGCAGAGATCCTCCTGCAGCCCAGGAAGGAGCCCTGGATGGAGCCCTGGATGGAGCAGAGATGCAGCTGCAGCCCAGGAAGGAGCCCTGGATGGAACAGAGATCCTCCTGCAGCCCAGGATGGAGCCCATGCTGGAGGCAGGGGGATGTTCCCAGAGGAGGCTCTGAGCCTGGGGGAAGCCCACACTGGATCAGGCTCCTGGCAGGACCTGTGCAGAGAGGAGCCTGTGGTGGAGCAGGTTTGCTGTGACCCCGGGGGGGACCCACACTGGAGCAGCCTTTTCCTGAAGGACTGCACCCTGTGGCAAGAGGACACATGGAAAAGACACACTGGGGCAAGGGAAGAGAATGAGGAGGAAGGAGCAGCAGGGACAACGTGATGAACTGACCACAGCCTCCATTCCCCACCCCCTGCACTGCTTGGAAGGAGGGGGGGAATTCTGAAGTGAAGCTGAGCCTGGGAAGAAGGCAGGGATGGGAGGAAGGTGTTTTAACATTTTGTTTCATTTTCTCATTACCCAACTCACACTTGTAATTCGCAGTAAATGAAGTTAATTTTCCCAAGTGGAGTCTGTTTTGCCCTTGACAGTAATTGCTGACTGGTCCCTGTCCCTGCCTCATCCCAGGAGCCTTTCAGGATGTTCTCTCCCCTGCCCAGCTGGGAGGGAGAGGCTGGGTGGGCACCCAGCACCCAGCCAGGGTCATCCCACCACAACAGGCTTGTATTTTTAGGTCTTGTCTCTCCAGGGAAATTCACCACCTCTTTAGCATGAGCTATCCTGCTGTAATTCGTCATGTTGAATTCAAGGATTAAAATCTTTCTCTTGGATGCTGAAAAATAACTTGGTTATTTCTGGGGAATTACACCGGTATAATTACACTGATATAATTACGTTTGTAAATCAGATGCAAGATTTCTCAGTGTGGGCACTAGGGAAGGGCTGAATTTGGTGCTTCTGGAAATTTAATTGCAAATAGCATTTATTTTTTTGTTATACCCTCCCCTACAACTAAAAATAGGAACATAACTTAAAAGGAGTGAAACCTTTGCTAGTTACTTATTTTCTCTCTCTTAAAATGATGGGTGGAAAAACAACCTGGCATCAGTCTCCACTTAAAAATGATTATAAAAGCACTTTAATTTTCATCCTTGGAGTGCAGAAGCAAAGAGAAGACCAGTTAATGTAGTGGCAGTGCAGAATTCCAGCTTACAACTGTCCCTTTATTTTCCCTAATTGTCTCCTGGTTGAGCTGCTGACAGCAGTGAGGAGACTGTAATGGTGCAGTTACATCCCAGCTGCCAGAAATAGCAAAGGTTTATTGAAAAACTTACTTATGAGGAATCTCCCTTTCCTGCATCGTGACAAACCCCAAACTGTGGCTCTTCCCCTGCTCTGCAAGAGCTGATTTTTGGAATTAATCTGTCTGCTGTTCATGTAGCAGGTAACAGGCAAAGGCTGTACACAGTAATATTTTAATCCTAAGATTGTTTTCCTTTTGGCACAGAGATGAGAAATTACTCTGGTCTCAAATGTGGAGGGAAAGGGATTTTCTCAGTGAGAAGTTTTCCATGTTCCAGGGCTTGGACATCCCAGAAGTCCTGACAGGATGCACAGAATTGGGAATTGTCTGTCAAGTGTCTGGAATCAAAACCACTTTAATGCCAAGTTTGATTGTGTTTGTGAGGGACACTTTCAGATGAAAGCTGATGGATTTTATCACTGGGGATGGACTTGGCAAGGACTGAGAGTCTTGGGCACTGTAGGTTTGGAATGAGGATGGTTTTCAGGTGATAAATGCCAGGCATGAGCAATAATTGTTTAAATCTGTAGGGTTTGGTGCAGGTTATGGCCATTACCTGTCTCTGCCAGCCTTTTGGTACCAGTGGATGTACAGCAGCTCTTTCCAGCTTGAAATGGAATGACAGCAGGGAACTCTGGACAAAGGCAGTTCCTAAAACAAAAAACAAGAGGCCCCTCATACAGAATATGTGTTTTAAAGAAGTGCAGCAAGTTTCTGGAGATGAAAACTTTCCCATCTCGTGGAGTTGCTGGATAAAAACTCCTGGCTTGGAGGTGGCTGTATTGGTTTGAATTGCTATGGAGAAGCAGCAGCAGTACTGGGTGAGCCTCCTGTCTGCTGCAAAGTGCTCTTTTCATTTTTTTTTCATTTAAATTCTGAGGTTTTATTCCTGTACTGTGACTCCAGAGTGTCACCACTGAAGCAGATGCTTAAAGCACTGAATGGGAGAGTGGTGGCTTTGGAGAGACTCACTGACCCTTAGGACAGTCTGCCTGGCAGCTCTCAGAAAAGCCTTACAATTCCCACAGAAACAGATTGATTTGGGGGCTCTCTCCCAGCCTCAGTGGATCTTGGTAATTCTGCTCTGCTGCAAACTGAAACATCCCTTCTCTAAACAGCAGCTTTTCATATTCTGGACTCGTAGCTGGTTGTTTTTCAGAACTCAAGTTATCTACTCCCATTATAAAACCTTTGCCTGCAATTTTAGAGTAGAAAAAGACATTTAATTTTTTTCTTCATTTTCTGTTTTTAGAGGAAATGTGTTTGTAGAAAATGGACGTTAAAAAGAGGCTGCTGCTCATAGTGTGTAGTGATCTGTTAACTGTGAACTTGCAGAAATCAATCCTAATTCCCATGTAAAATTCTTCAGGCTCAGGATATCAAGTCACAACACACAAAATCTGGGCTATTTTAACCTTCAGTTTAGGAAATGTAATTACTGACAGGGAGGTTGTGCTTTTTCCAAATGGATGTTCAAAGCTTACTCCTTGCAGATGATCTCTCAGGTTTTCTCAGCTCTTCTGTTCCATGCAGTTATAGTTACCTACATCTCTGAGCACTGAGATTTTGTTCAGGTTTCCTTTCAGAATGTAAATGTAAATGTACAGGCAGGTGACATGTTCCAGAACAACACGGAAAGCTCTGTTGAGATGAGATTGTGTAACCCTTTCCCTGGAAGACCCCTTACCCTGACTCCTGTCCTTCATCTGTGTGTAGATAATTCTTACTAAATAAAGGATTTATCTTTGTGAATAGAAATGGCTGTCCTGTCACAACGGCTCTTCCAGCTTTGCAGCAATTCCCAGAGGAAGCAGTCACTGCCATGGAATGTGAGTCTTCATTCAGCAATTGTTTGTGGGGCTTGGTGGTGCCAGTGGAGTCCCAGGGTGTGGGTTGGCATAAGGTGACTGAATTCCAGGTGATCCATCAGGGGGGAGTTCATGGATCATGCCTGGATCCTCCCCCACTCAGCTTTCACCCCCTGCATTTGTGTGTGGAGCTGCAAACCCAGGTGAGGAGCCTGTGTTCATCCCCCTGGTGGGAATGGATGTGCCTGTGAGAAGCCTGGCTGTTCCTTGCTTTAAAACACTTGTGTTTTTATAAATGTAAACTCCTGAGGTGTGCTCAGTCAAAGCAGAGCAGTTTTAAGAATCTACTTGAGCCCCTGACATTGTAATCACTGCATTTCTACATGCAGCTGTTGCTCATTATCAAAGCAGAATGCAGGAAATATTATTGTCATTAATTATTATTATTATTACTGTACTGATCTGAGCCACAACAGCCACTGTCCTGCTGTCCTGCTGTCACTGAGCCCTGTGTGGTTGTGCAGGATGGATGGATGGGAAGTCCCAGAGCAGCCTGGAGTGTTTCAGGTCTGACTGGATGAACTTTCAGCTGCTGTTTCTAAGTGTTCATTTGTTCTGCCTTTAAATCCTGTGATGGTGCAGTGCAGGAGTGCTCCATAAGTGTTGTTGACTTTAATGGAATGGTCACATCGTGGATGGAAGGGCAGAAGAGGCAAATTGTAGATAGATAGGTATATAATAAAATATAGAACACATAGAATTAATCTACTTCTTGAGTTTAGTGGATAAACCTGATGTCTTATAAGAAAACCCTTAAATGGTTAATTCTTGAAAATTATCTTTTAAATTCCTCCCAGGTGACTTTTGACCAGCTTCTGCAGATGTTGGGACTAAACTCAGGGAATAGCCTTACCCAGCCTGGAAAACCAGCAGGAACCTTGAGAGAGGACTTCTCCAGAGGCAGGTCTGCAGGCTGGGGTGTGGGATCTCCTTCAGACAAGGAGTGTCAGTTCTACTAAATTGCACAGTGGATTTAATAGTTAACAGAAAAAGAGCCAAAATGCTTCTTCACTGGTGTCTTTGGGCAGAATTTAAAACGACATCCCCAAAGCTGAAAGAGTCATGTAACATCTCAGCTCCTCCACATTCATTTCCAGTTTCTAATGCCCTTTATAAAATTGTCAAGTGAAGCACTTTAAGTCACACCAACAGAAACTTGTAAAGCTCTCAGCCTTGTGCTGGAGAGGGAAAAGGAGACAAGTTCTTCCCCTCCATTATGGAGAGGAATAAAGAGCCTGGAGCAGAACACATGAGAACACCACAGGTGGTGGGGAGTCTTTGAGTGCCTTGTGCAGGGCTCTGCAAATGTCAGCTGAAGATTTTACTGCCCTTGTGCACACACCAACAAATACTTAGAAAAGTGGAGGTTGAACAGATGAAAAGTTTCCATATTACACTTGTTAGAGAAAATGGAATGTGAGGGTCAGTCTGTAATTGGGAGGGAACCATTCAAGAACAGCAATGGAGGAATTACAGAATGGGCCGTGAGCTTTTAAAACGTGGAGATACATGTTCATGTGTTTGCTCACAGAGTTGTAAAAATCTTTATTTCTTCAGTGACTTGAAAATCTTCCTGGCTTTTGAAGAACACAGATAAAAGATTCAGCTTATTTACAATTAAAACCAGGGAATGTTCTCTGGGGAAAACAGTGTTTGCAGAATCTGTAAAAGGTGATGAGTGATATCGCGTGTCGAAGCCGCTACTTGTGATTGCAGGAACGTAGGATACTTGGCAGGATACAAGGGAGGGGGAAGAGCACAAGGCACAAGTATTTTAGGCTGGAGTTGTTCCTTCTGCCTTGTGGAAATGGCTTCACTTTGAAGCCCACACAAGGACTGTGCTGGTAACACACACGCAATGTTTCTGAAGTCTGGGGGGTAAAAATGACCTGATGTTGTACAGTACAGTGATGTTTTATTTTATAAAAACCAATATTTTATTTTACAGTAGTTAAATGTCAGAGGAAGAGAAATGCAGTGTTGAGCTTGGGTTAGTGGAGAAGGAAGATTTTCTCTATTCAATCCCTTCACTCCAAACTGTGAGTGCCAATCTGGGCCCTGCATTGCAGTGGCCACGTGCAGGGGCCCCTTGAGCTTTGTGTGTGAGCTGATCTCTCCTCCTTAGACATGACCTTACCTTGTGCCTCTTCTTCCTCCCTCTCCCCTGTAATTCCATAATTCTCCCTAAAATGTTTCCTGTCTATAAACTGGAGGAAGCATTAGCAGCTTCTGCCTTAGGGCTGGGCTTTACCCCACATGTTCTGTGGAGAGGTGCTGCCTCCAAAGGTGACCTCAGTGGAGTGGGACACTGTGAGGGCTCCTGTGCTGCCTCTGGAGGCTCTGTAGCCACAATCCTGCAGGGAGGTTTGTTCAGTGAAATGCTGCCTGGGGAGCTGTGCCACAGCCTCTGCATGTTCCAGTTTGGGTTTCAGGGCACTTGAAACAGCAGCCTGCTCCAACAGCCTGCTCCAGGTGGTTCTTGTCTGCTGGGGCTCAGGTGTTACTGGGCTTCTCCAGGTGTCTCATTTTCAGCAGCATGTCTGGGTGAGGTAGCTGTGCTTCCAAAATGCTCAGGGAGCTTTGCAGACAGCAGCCTGTGCACATGATTCCCAGCATGGAGAGATCCATTTGAATGCCACATCCACTGAAAATCAGTGTTTACCAGAACCCAGCTCAGTGCAGCAAACCTGGCTGCTGAAGGTGTGCTTGGGTGCTGTGTTGCTGCAATATGTGGAGCAATTGCATTCAGTCTTCTGCTTTCTTATCAGTCCCTGGAATTTTTGATGTTAGAAATGTCCAGCTGATCACAGAAACCTTCTGTCACCAAATGTAGAACTCCATGGCTAAAATGTTACCTCCTGAGGAGCAGCTTGAGCAAGATTCAGCCCATTAAGTGGGGTTTTTAATAGTTACTGTTGCCTGAGCTGTGCTCACAGCAAAACTGGTGGTTGGAATTTCCAGCATTTAGTGAATTCTCAAATCAAAATATGTTGTACCAAAAAGTGGCTGAAAGTTGCTTAAATATTCCTAAGACTTTGTGCAACTTCTGTCCTACGTTTGTACATGAATTACTTTAATTCTGCCAGATTTAGCTGGATATTTCCATGATGCAATGGCATCAAGCTGGGAAGAATTTATTGGCACAACAGCCATGTGTCCAGCATGTGCTGGTGTGGGGTGTTTCCAGCACTGTATCTTCCCTCAGGAGATGTGTGTGTGATTCACAGGTGAGTAATTCATACAGGAAATGCCACACCATTGAGCCCTGGTATGTATAAATGTACTGAGTATGTCCAGTGAAAAGGGAACAACAGAAGCTGGGCTGCAGTACTGAAATGATTTCCTGATGGAAATGATACAGGAATCATTGACAGCAAGTCAAATGCAAATAATACTTGTGAAAACCAAAGGGAAACATAAAAAACTACTTCTTAGTGGTTGGTCAGCTCTGGAAGTGGAAAAAAGTGGGTTTTGTCAAATATTTTGTGGGATTTGTTTAATTGAATTGAAGGCCCTAAAGTTTCTAACTGTTATTTAGCCTGCTGGGAAGCAGTCAAGTTGCAGCAAATAAATGCCCCTGTGCTTTCAGTAGGTATCCAGAAAAGCAAATCCTCCAAATGGCTGTTTTCAGACTTGATATCAGAGTCTCTGTGGAAATTCCTTCAGTGGGATATAAGCTCACATCTAATGGCAGCCTCTGATTTAGGCCAAAGCTGCTTTACTGACACTGGGGCCGTCCTATGGAGATCCCGCTCTAGCTGAAAACCACACAGACTTTCACAGCCCATAAATCCCCTGGAATACATCTCTTAAGTACTTTACTCAAAGGAATGTTAAGCTCTTTTACTAAATCTGCAAATTACAGCTATTTGACAACTCTGAGTTTACAGTCTGACAGCTCACGTCATCAGTCGGAACGGGATGAGCCGAGTCAGAGGCAGCATTGCTTGCTGCTGACTTGCAGGGATCTGGTAATAACAATCCCCTGGAAAATGTTGGAAAGCTGTGACAGCCTGGGAACAGTTTGTGACATCTGTTAAACACACTTGTTTTTATTCCCACTGACTGCAGCAAGATCAAGCAATATTTCACGGAAAAGGAGTGGTTGTGTTCCAAAGCAGGAGCCAACAGCCATCATCCAGGTGAATTTCTATACAAATGACCACATCCCAATACTTGAGCCAGGTTTAAAAGAAGTTTCTCAACAGATTGCTCCTCCCTGACTGCAGCAGGTAATGAGAGAAGCAGTGGCCTGTGAACTCTGCAGGAGCAGGAGATGGAGGGGGCTGGGGAAGGCCTGGCTGCTGAGTGCTTCGGGGTGCCCAGCGCTGGCTGTGTGGGCAGTGAACACTCACTAATGGCTTCATGGTTCAGAGCAACTCAGCCCTGACTTAGACTGAAATGGGCAGTGGCAGGAGAGCTGTAAACTCACAGGTGCACCAGTGTCATCTGAGGAACACACACGAGGCTTAAGTGTGAGCAGCCAAGGAGAAGAGCTGTGTCTTTCTAAAGAAGACTCCCTGGATGAGTAAGTTGTGCCCTGTGACTGAATAGAGAGTTCCTTGCAGTGCAGCAAAGCTTATTACATATTTTGTAGGCACCATTGACTTGTTTTAATACACGCTTGGCCTGAAGTTCTTACTGAACCTGCTGTAAGACCTGTGGGAGTTGTGGCACAGGAACTGAAGCAGCATGGCCAACTCAATTCAGCCAGCGCTGCTCTTTAAAACAGGTGCAGAAAAGAACGTGGCTGTAGAAAAACTTACACTTGCTGAATCACCCAACTGTTGCCAACACAGTTTTTGAATCCCAGACCCAGTTTTTGCACTGCAGCCTGTACAGCAGAGGTGGGCAGTGGCTGTGAGTGTGGAAATGAGTACAAAGGGAAGCCCTTGGCACTGTCTGAGTGCTGAGCTGCTGTTCAGCCAGAGGTTATCTGGGCCAATGACAAGCTGGGATCAGCCTGGCTGAGGCTGATTGAAGTGTTTGGTTACCCACTGGCTAAATATCCATAAACAGAGGAAATTAAATAATTGTTTAAAAAACCCAAACCCACCTAGAGGATAAAATCTAACCTTTCCATTTTTTCCCAAGGCTTCTCCAGCAGTTTGTGATTCTTTCCAAGGACTCGATACCTCTCCCCAGCCTTGGGGCTGACAAGGTATGAGAACAATATAATCTATAATTCCTCTATCTTGAAGGTCTTCTCCCACCTAAACACTAGCATGATTCCACGCTTTTATAATCTATAAACTAGCTAGGACAAATTAGAGACAAGTTTGATGCAAGCAGGGTGTGGTTACCTAAGCCCTGGTGTTTCAATGCACTGAAAACTGAGTGTTTTATGCTTGGGAAGTGCAGAATCCTTTAAGTGTGTGTGACCTTTTCTGTAAGAGTTGCCTCAAGTCCACCATGAACACCTGCAGCCAAGTCCATTGGTCACACACACCTTGACACCATCTTACTACTGAAGAGCAGGAACGAGGTAAGGAAATGCTCACACAACTGAGAATACCTGTTTGTCCTAGAAGGGAGATCTCTAAAAATGTCCAGGCCAGCCTAGATGAATGCCTGTGGATCTCAGAATCTTGAGACTGCCATCACAAAGGACTCTATAAAAGGGTTGGAAATGGAGAGGCTGCTGCAAGTCCTGTGGATAATTGCCTGGCTCCGTGTGCCGTGCACGGGAAGGTCACTTCACACAGGCAGTGCAATTACCTCCTGGACAAATGGAAAATGAAATTGCAACCTTGTGTGTGATTGCCAAGAAGACAACTCAAAGTGCTGGCTATGAGCAGAACCTCTGCCCTCTTTGTGGCAGGAAAGCTGGCACTGTTCTCCCTGGAAACAATGGATTTGAAAACGTCCATCTTCTAAAGTGTGCCCTTTCAAGGTGTCCAGTGAAAGATGATGAGCTGCTAAGTGTTTACAGTGGTTTCTGCAGCTTTCAGTCTAACAGAGAACTCTCATCACCTGAGACCTCCCAGGGAAGCTAAAATTCAGACTGAGTTTAAGCAGAGCCCAAGCTGACAGCAGGTTTAGCTACAGGGATGTGATGCATTGGAGAGGGATTGAATGGTCCTGTGCTGTCAGTGATGGAGTAATCACTGAATAAGTGTTTGGGTTTTTTTTTTCCCTTTCTATTATTCAGATTAGGGCAAGAAAAAAATCAGTACACCAGCACCATGCTGCCCAGAGTGTGTGGGTTTCAGAGGACACAGAGGTGGAAATCCTGTCCTGTTAGAGGCAGATGATTGATAGTTCTTCTGAAAAGCAACAAAATTCACTGAGAGATTATGAATTACAAAATTTTTTAAAAGCCTTGGTTGTAATCACTCAGCACATAAAAAACTCCTTTAGTTTTAACTTTATTTTTAATTTTGGGGAAGGTAGTGAGGGATGCAGGAAGTACCTTTAATTTGTACTTCCTGTCATGTTTCTTTGTGTTGTTGAAAGCAAACATTTGGCTTAAGAAAGATTTGCACAGGTGTGAAGCTTTCCTTGTATGAATATTTAAACAAATGGGGGTCTGTCACTGAACTGCAATTTAGTAATTTTTTTTAATCAGGCTTCGTTGGGTTGGAAAGCATTTCTTCTGTTAGGCTACAAAATAAAAGGATTTATCCTTAAAATAAATTAATCAAAAATCTCTTGTGAAAATGCTGAAGCTAAGTGGAAGGTTTCCAGAAAAATCGAGCTTTATTATGATTTTTTAAAAGTGTGTGTAAAATAATCCAGTCTTCCAAAAAGATACTTGAAGTTGTTTGGATAGAGTTGGCATCTGCCAGAGTCGAGTCACACATAAGATAACATGATTGACCATTTTTGGCATGGGATGGGCTAAATTGGCTCATCTGTTGGCTGTCAGTCTCTTCTGAATTAGATCCAACGCTTTGTAGGCACGTTTCCATCTGGTTAAGTTTAGGACTCAAGCTGTTTATATATTTTAAAAAAAAAAGTATTTTGTACCAATAACAATTTCTAGAAAAAGGGTTTTGCTTATGTTCCATTTTGAAACTATTTGGTTTTCTTTCCTGGTTAAAATAACCTCCTGAAGAGTGAAAGAAGATGTGCCCATGTATTATGTTAAGACCCTTGAAACATGCAAATAAAATGGAAAGAAATTAAAATTTTATATGTACATATTTAAATATATGTATATATGCATGCATACATATCATTCTGTAAGATGTGACTCCTCTAAATTGGAAAACCAGATTTTAAGTCTGCTAATATTTTAACCATGTGCATTAGGAAAGGAGGATGAATACATGCTGTTACACTCACATTGAGTCTTTCTAAGATTGGCCTTGCATTATTTTTATTCTGAATATTCGCCATCTGGCACTGGGAGCTGCAGTATTTAGTGCCACAAATAATAATGAAAAATATGGTAATAGCTCGTGATACTTTAACATAAAAATATAAGACAGAGGGTATAAAGCTCTGGGCGTCTGATCTTACAGCTGCCAAAGCATGTTGTTCTCTCTGCCCTTGTTTTCCATAAATGAGTCTTTGATTGGAGACAGCAGCAGTAATGGGAAAGTCATTGGTTAATGCACATTAATGAAACTGCGTTACTGGAGTTAATGAACTACAATCCTCAAGAAAAATGAGCAGGAAAACCACTAGGGTTTGTGCCATTGTGTTCAGGTAGCTGTGGCTGCACCCCAGACACGCCAGGAGAATGTCTTTGACTCCAGGTTCACCTGAGACAGAGGCCTCTGTCTTTTTCACGTTGGACATGCCCCATAGAAATGTCTGAACTTTAAACGAAATCGCCTTTTCCTTCACTCTCCCCCCATCTGACATACAATGAGGAGACTGTTGCATATTCAGCAAAGCTGTTGTTCTTGCTGCAGTTCAATTGCATAATTAGATGGGGCTTAAAGAGAGCTGAACCTCAGTGGTTGTGCAGGCTGAGGCAGAGGTGATAGCAACTCATGGAATTCACCGAGGTGAATTGCAAATGGGCTCATGGGATGTACCCAGGTGAGCTGCAAACCAGCTCAGGGAGCTTACTGAGGTGTGGGTGCTTCAGGAAAACAGTTCCAGGATGGTTGGGTTCAAGGCAAGCAGGCATTTCCTGAACGTTCAGGAATTTACCTTTATGATTTCTCTAAGACTGGGTTTATTTTTGAAGTCTGGCCAAGCAGCTCTGAGGATGGCAAGAGTTCTGTGGCTGTGTTTTGTGGCTGCTCTTTTGGCATTAAAACCAACCCCTTCCACCAGCTCTGCTCTGTGGGACCTCTGCTCACCACTGCAGCATCCCCTGCACTTGAAACAAGAGTGAAAAACACAAGGTGCCTCTGGGCACGAAGAGTTTCGTGTTTGCTAAAGAAAGGAAATAATTTATGGAACACTATAAATAGCAGCTCCATCCACAATAAGCAGGGCTTGGCTCTGCTGGTCGGTGCAGCTGCCCCAGAAGAGCCACAGTGCAATGGGAAGGATGGAACTGTGAAACAGAATTTGAGTTTCCAGCTGTTACCAAAGAGTCCTGGTCAGCCCTTTGGGCTCTGCCATCTCCACCCAGCAGAGTTCCAGATGCCAGCCAGCTTGGCCAAAACAACAACTGGCTTTGAACCCTGGGATAACAAACTGCCCTGCACCTCTGCAGTTCATCCTTACCCAGGGCATGGATTTTTTGCCTGTGAGAAGATCAAACCTACAGTGAATCCACAGCAATTTGTGACCCTGTCATGTCCTGATCCCTTTGCCTGCTCCAGGTTTTGTTCCAACCTGTGCTCTGGCTCACTGCAAATACACCAGGCCATGCTTGAGACCTTTTGGTTGTTACTGGTTGCTTTTCTCCTTCCCTTTCCTTTCTCTTTCTCCCCTGCTAATCCAGTCACCTCCCCTGCAGTGGCCGAGGTGGTTGTCCCTGCCAAGGGAAGGAGGGCACACGGAGCCTTCTGTCCACAGAGCGCTCGCCTTGGCCCAGGCACACACGGGAGCTTTGCTCTCCTCCTGCTCAGAAGGCACCACTGATGAGGTGTTTGGCCATGGAAACCGGTAAGAGAAATGCCCCATTTAAGGGAGATTTGCAATATAAAATTGAAACGTTGGGAGGAAGGTGGGGGGAGAAAGGAAGGAATAGGCAGGGACAGATTTGGGGGCTCAGAGCCCGTTAGCAGCACAGCTGAATGGGGCCAGGGGAGCCTCAGAGGCTGTGACCTGGCTGGAAGTGCCTGCCTGGAATAAGGAGGTTTTTAGCCTTGCGAGGCAGGGCTGGGTGTCTGTGGGGTGTTTGGTGGGGCAAGGAGCCTGTCAAGGATTGGAGAAGCTGGCAACTCCTCTGGGACCTTCCCCATGTTCTGTCCTTCCACAGCTCTGTCAGGCACGCTGGAAATTTGCCTTTCCCGGCCAGGTCAGTGACAGCCCTGAGCGTCTGCTGGGCGTGTCTGGAACATCGGGGCAAAGAGAAGGTGTGGACTAAACCTGAGCTCTGCTCCTGCAGCTGCTGTGAGGCAGCGCTGCGGGAGGGGATGCAAACAGCCGGGGGCTCAGCCTGGCCTGCTGCTCTGGGTGGGTTGGGATGGTTTTCTGAGACAGCTGTAAGGCTTGGCAGGTGTGCCAGAGAGGAAAGGAGAAGTTCAGTGTGTGCAGTTGGTGCTGCCAGCTTTGTTTCTTCTTCAGGAATTGCTTCAGCCTCAGTAAGGAGGACTCGCTGTTTTCAGTCTCAGCGTCATTTCCCTCAGCACAGGGGCGGTGCTGAATTGCACACCAGAACCTGGGAGGGAAGGAGGAGAGGGTGAGTTCTTCACCCTCATGATTCAAAACCCCGTCCTGCCTCCTGGAGTGCTTCTGATTCTGCCAATGGTCTATGTGAGACTCTTCTTGTTCAGAAGTTGGTCCTGGAAGTCTGAGAGAGTGGGGAAGAAATCCTCTCCAGCTGTTTGTGGTAGTGGGATTGGAGGGTGATGTCTCCTGGCACCCTGCTGCCTTTCTCTCTGAGATTGTAAGGTTCATAACATCTGGGCAGCTTTCTGCTTGGACCATGCTTTACCACACTCACCAGGAATGTAGGATTTGAGATCTGAAAATCCCATTTGTGTTCTACTTGGGCCATGGGCAAACCAGAATCCTCTGGTGAACCCCTGCTTCTGGAATGGTGTAGCAGAGGTGCTGTGTATGGCAGAAATTAGCTGGGCCACAGAAAAATAAGGAATTGACCTGTTTTAGGTGTGCTGTGGTGAGGCTCCCATGAATCTGGCAAAAAAGGAATTATGAGGAAAAGAAGGAATGATGGAAAATGGGCACTTGGAGACCTGGAAACCACCGTGGCATTGGCCTCTTGTCATAACCCAGGTTCTTTTTTCTTTGACTGACTCCTGCTTTCTAGAGAGACCAGCAGGCAGAGGCTCCTGGCATATATCCATGTCTGGGCACATGGATTCTGTGTGAAGACAGCTGGAAGGCTGAGACAGATGTAAATGTCTGATCTGCTCCGTGGTACAGGCTGCAGGGAATGATCAGGGTGCTGGCTGCAGCAGTGGAGCTGCATGGGGGGGCAGGAGAACAGCAGGGCTGTGGGGCAGGGCTGTGCTGGCATCACAATCACCCCTGGCTGTCGATCCCTTCCTGCCAAAAGGAGCTTTCTTAGCACCTTGTTCTTGCACCTGTGAGCCTCTATTTGACAGCCTGGAAAATGAACACCCTGCCAAGGTGGATAGCTGTGCTTCCATCACATCAGTGCCCCTTCCACATCTGTCTGTGGCAGTACATGGAAAGATCACAGTGCACAGACTGTTAATTTTTCAGATTGCCTGAGATGCTGTACAGAACTTTATGCTGCCTATCGATCACTATTGTGGTGCTTCTGTAATTGAAGGACCTTCAATGAGTAGTGTGGATAAGTGGAACTAAAGGCATTATATTGTTTCACAGCCCCAAGGATAATCTTTGAGCCTTGTGTTTGTGTTCCCTTAAAAATACAGCACTTAAATATATACTTGGGTTGTCTTTCTAAACCGGATCCAGGTGCAAGGCTCACTTAATTGAATGTGTCTTTTAATCTCCACCAAGGCCCTTTCCAGGTTTACCTCTAATCTTATCTTGGTGATTATACTCAGGTGATTGCCATCACCTCCAGCACACAGCTGCAGTGTGGCACCTTCCCAAAGGCAGCAGCAGCAGTTGGGTGGGTCTGACCAGGTGCTTCTGGCCAAGTTATTCCTGCCCTGGGAGGTGCCTCAGCAGAAGAGCTGCCAAATTTGCTTGTGTGCCTTTGGTGGCACTTTTGAAGGGCACAGCCCCCATGTGAGGTTGCTGAGGGCAAAACCTGCCCCCAGCTCATTTTGAAAGCAGTTCATGACCACCATCCACCTGTGTGTTTATTTTAGTGAGCACTGCCAGGTGTGCTGTCACCATCTCACCTGACCCTGATTAATTACTTATTTATATTACTCGAATCTTTCTGCCAAGAAAATGACAGGGTAGCGAAACAAAATACAACATTACAAACATGCAAAGGTACAGGGACTAAAGTGTGTGATTCCCACAGCAGTGTGGTGAGGCTGGAGAGGAAAACCATCACTTGGGATAGGACTGGGAAGTGCTACTTCCCAGTAGCTATGACACCACCTCACCCTCTGGCCTTGGTCAAATCATTTACTGCTGGTCTCAGTTCCTACACCCCTTCAAGTGTGTGCTCTGACACAGAGGGAATGAATAATTTATTCACATGTGATGTATGGCATGTCCTGGTCCTGGATACTGCTGTTGATGAAGAAAAAATGAGATCAGTTCCTTATTTTGCAGCACTGAAGGTTCATGTGTGAAGTGCTCTGAATTGAGAGAGCATTCCATATGTTGTCATATGTTCCTGTTTTATTACTGCGTGGATGGGTATCTCTGATGATGCTGTGGGAACAAGGAAGGACTAAAGTGCTTGATACTTTAGTATTTTAGCCACAGAATTAGCTCATCAATTTTTAGACTGTACATGTTGTTTAAGATGAAAAAGCAGTAAACTCAAACGGTAACTTAGGACTAGAAATCTCTTTGAAATATCACCGAGCTTAAATAAACCTAAAGGCTAATAGGTATGTCCGGTTTGCTTTCTATTTGCTAAGCCATTCTGTTGATTCAGGAGATGAAATAACAGAAGTTTCCTCCAGTCCCCAGTGCAGAAACTCCGGCCACGGTGCACACGTGAGGGTGTCAGAGAGACACAGGGCTGGGGGTCCTGCGAGAAGGGGAGGATATTATCAGCTCACACACTCTGGAGATGTTGGCTCCTGCCTTGGCTGTTTGTCGCCCTCCCGCTCGGCAAGAGGCAGCGTCTGGTGCGTCCCTGCCTTCCCTCTGCGTGCCTGGCATCTCCGCAAGTCCTCAGCCATCCTGAGATGAGGCAGCCTCCTCCCGCTAATGGGCATCTGAAGGTAAACCACAGTTTTAGGCGCTATTATTAATAACGTGATCATGAAAATATATCAGAAAAGCTGCTGCAAGCCCTAAGGTGGTTCCCATATCCACTGTGGAGAAATAAGCCGGATGGACAGCGCTGGGAGCGAGTTCCACTCCCGGGCTCCGGCCGAGCCGTGAGCGGGGAGTGACACCCGCTCGGCCCCGGCCCCATTGTCCCCGGCCCGGCCTGTCCTTCCTTTCTTCCCCCCGACCCTTCCCGGCGCCCATGTTCCCTTTCCCGGCGCTGGTGCCGCAGCCCTGGGGAGGGTTCGGCACCT
>VYXD01013807.1:155757-174080 GCA_013397195.1 Hylia prasina | reverse complement strand
AATGAAGGAGGGGGGGATGGGATTTTTATTTTTATTTAAGGTGAAAAAAAAAAAGCCCGAGCCCTGGGAGTAGCTGTCACCGCGCGCATTAAACTAGAGAACTGGCTAATCAAATAAAACTGGCTCATTGTCTGAAACTCTATCCCAGCGCAAAATGCGGCTGTGAATGTAATTAACCATCTGTCTGGCGGGCGGCGGAGCTCCGGGTCCGTGCGGTCGGCACCCGGGCGCTGCCATCCCCGAGCCGCGGGATGTGCCCGGTGTGTGTGTGCGAGGAGGATGCCGGAGCGAGGGGGGGAATTGAGATCCTTCCTCGGCTCCGAGGCGAGCGAGCGAGCGATGCACGGTGTGATAGATGAACCCAAACAAGCCGTGAGGGACGGGCGACGAACGCCGAGGCGATCGGTTTGCTCGGGGTGATGCTCCGCCGCGTCCGCCTCCCGCTGGGAAGCCGCGCAGGATGGGTGCGTATCTGGGGGATCCGCGGCCGGGAGCCGTGGGTGGATGCGTGAGGCCGGAGGGAGCGGTGCGCCTGTGCGAGCCGAGGCCTCAATGAGCCTCTTGCGGGAATACAAAACGGCTCCGCGGTCCTTAAATCCTCCCGGAGGTTTTCCCCCCGTTTCCGCCCGGCGGTTCGCTCGTCCCCCCTGCCTGCCCCGCGCCGGCCCCGAAACCTCTGTGCAGCCATCAACATCCTGGTACTCGGCTGTGCCGCGCCGGAGGTACCTGCTGGCATCGCTGGAGCGGCGTGGTACTGCGGTAACACCGAGCCCACGGCACACGCTGCTGCCAGCGGGGCTCGGTGTGCCTCTACACACGCTCCTGCCTCTTGATTTGCTGTTTGAAATTTTTTTTTGTGTGTGTGTGTGTGTGTGGTTTAGTAAAGGAATAATACAGAGGCTAATAAATAGCGGCAGCGCTCAAGCAGGTAGGATGCAATTTAAAGTCACTCCAGCTAATACCCCATGCAAGACTGCATTTGTTAAGGTATGTGAGCTGTGCAGAAGGCAGCAGTCTTTAGTGAATCACTTTTGAAAAACAAATACTTGACAAAAGAACCAGACCTGCTAAATGGATAACAATTATGTAAGCCTATAGTAGGTTTTGATGTATGTCAAGTCTGTTAAATAAATCAACCTGTTCAGTGAATAAATCTGCTCTGCACCAATGCTTTATTATAATTTTTTTAAGGAGCATAAACCTGTGTATTTAAGACATTTTTACTGATGTGAATCTCATGGCCAAGCCCCATAGCTGCCAGTGACACAAGACAAATCCGTGGGGAGGGTGGGGTGCGGGAGCGTGGGGAGGGATAAGGTGGATATTAAAAATACACAAAGATGTGCATAAGGATTCCTAGTGATAAAATTCTCACTGATCCATGTCTTGATGGAGTATTTGCTTTGCAGTGGCAATGGCCCATACAAAGCTACATTGATTTAGCTTGCTCTGTTCACGATGGCAGTTCTGGTGAATAATTATTTTCCCAAAAGCCCTAACCAAGGGAAGAAAGAGAGTCCCTGCTTGGCCTACACAGTAGTACAGTATCTTTGAAAGCGCGTATCCGGCTGCAAATAAAGAGAGCCAGTTCAAGTGTTACTACACTCAGCAGGAATAAAAGGGAGGCAGAAAAGGGGAGCACCCGGCCGCCTTCCCCGTGTGCCTCGTCCCCCTTTCCCTCCCTGCTCCTCGCCCTCTCTGCTCAGCTTTGGGGGCGGGGAGGGGGGATTTTTGTGCATTTGTTTTTCCTTTTTTTTGTGTTTGCTGTTGCCTTTTGGAGGCGAGGCTCTGGCAGCCCACTTGAACGTTGAGCTCTGAATGCTGAGGAGTCTCTTTCAGATTGAAAAAAAAGAGAAGAGGTTGTGGCCAGTGGGTTTTAACTTCCGTAGCTGGGACAGGGAGTACGTCTGTGTGGGGCAGTGGCTCGGTGGTGTCCTTCTCTTTTGAGATGGTGAGGCCTGGTGGATGTTTTTGTGATGGGTCACGTGTGTATCTTTTTCCTGGCTCTGCAAAGAAACACGTGAAAAGACTCAAATGTGCTTGCAGGGCCAAGAAGGCCCCCCAGCTTGGGGAGAAAGTGTTCCCAGACAAAGGGGTCTGGCTCAGGTTGGAGGCTGGCTGTGGGACCCAACCATCGATGCGAGGTGCATTTTTTGGATATTAAAGCTTTTCCCAACAGTGCTGCTTTCCCCCAGCACAGCAGTGAACCTCCCCTTGAAGTTTATGCCCCGTTGCAAACAAAAAGCAGCATTAGGAAATAATCTTTTTGTTGGGCAGAATCCAGGGAGGAGAGCCACGGATGCTCCAGGCCCTGCCCTGGTCCTTGTGTGAGGGCTCTTTGATGCTGCTGTTGCTGAGTTTGTGTTTGGCCCTGAGAGAGGTGGGTAGCCTGACTGTTTACCAGAGTAAAATTGCTATTCCTGCTCAGTAATGACAGCTTTTGGTCTGCGAGGGTATTTAAAAAAAAAAATATTTAGAGAATTGGGAGCAAAATAATTGTTATGTAATCCGCCTGTTACGTTCAAAGTCCTGTTTTCCACCTGGGAGAGGATTGCACTTTTTTTTTATTTTTATGCTAGATCTTTGTGTACTTTTAGCCCCGCTTGAGTTGGCTTTATAATCATTACCTGTGTATACAGTCAGGTGCTTGACGAGCCTGATTTTGTGGAAGCTGCCAGCAGTGAGTAAATGAGCCATGTGGCATAAAACTGAGCAAACCATGTTTTTGTCGGTACCTTGCTCTTCCCTCTTTTCTCTGAGCTGGTTGTACACACCCGTAGTGTCACCTGTGCAGGGGTCTGGGCTGTTGTAGAACAGGGACACACCTGATTTCTTACCTGGATGTGGTGTGAGAGGTGTGGTGGGATCTCTGCGAGGGTATTTTTTTTTTGGTTTGAGGGCTCCTGGGTGCCGTTACATCCAAACATGAAATAATGGCCACGCGTTGTGTTGTGTAGAAAGCAGTGAAGTTGCAGATGCTGAAGATGGTGAACTGGTTTGAGCATCCAGGCACGGGGGTTTGCCTGAGGGGTGCACGAATTGAGGATAAAACCTGTCCTGCTGCCAGTGCCAGAGGGTTGGTAGCACTGCTGGCCTGCCTGCGGACATGAGGAGGGATGGGGAGTGTCTGGGAAAGCTGAGCCAGAGAGAAGTTTGCAGGAGGAGCTGTCAGTTCTGCAAATGAGTGTTGAACCCTTATCCTCAGCAAATTCATCTTGGGAACAGCCAGGGGAAGTGGCTTTGGTGCCGTGGTGCTCTGGACTGTGGTGGTAGTGCTGGGTGGATTTTGTTTGCAGTTCAGGGGAGTAGCGTGTAATCTGTGTAATGCTGCTTTTGTGTGCCTCTATTGCAAATTGATGTCTGGGGAATGACATGAAGCAAAGGCTCTAGACCAGCAGGTCTGTGATATTTCTGTAGCAATGTCTTTTTATTCAAAGCAGGTGTCATGGAGATCTCTCATCCCAGGATTTCTTTCATCCCTGGCGTTTGTTAGCTCGTGTTAAAACTTTAAATCTTGAGAATTTCTTCTGTACAGAAGGTGTTCCTCATGTTGCTCTGGCATGGGCTGAGCTATGATTATGCAGTCTCCAAAGAGTGACACGGATGATATCTGCATTGCTACGTCAGCCCTGTGAATAATCCAGGGACGTGGCCCAGTGCCCTCCAGTCACAGGCAGGGTCTGCCAGCGCCGGGAGGAGCTGCACAGGATCTGGGAGTGGGCAGCACCGGGGGTGTTGTCCCTGGGCAGGGTTTTCTTCTAACCCTTAAGCATTCAGAAGGTGATTTATGCAATCTGAGCTTGTGTTTGCAGTCTTGTTTGCCTTTAAAAAAGCATTTGACTACGAGATAACGGATTTGCTTAATTTATCCAAGCCCTTGTCTCGATAGTCTCCCATGATGGAAAATTCTGCAGGCTAATTGTTGCCTTTCACTGATCTTGTGCATCTTTGTTTTGTGCTGCATCTTCAGAATCTGGCTGGATGTGTCACTAGAAGTTTCTGATCAATCTCCTTGTCTTGATTAACTGGTGTTGCTCCCTGCAGGGAAGGTGGAACCACAGCCTGCTGGCCCGACAGCATTGCTCCTGCTCAGACCCCAGCTAATTCATTTACCCCATCAGTTTAACACCTTTCTGAATTGTCACTGTCAGGACTGTGATCTCTGTCTGTGCCAGTAGTTCTGTTTTCCTTAGGCATCAGGCCACGAGTGCCTCTGTCTCAAGAGGGAGCTTGCGGTCTGACTCCTGCTGTCACCTTGAGTGGTGTTGCAGTGCCACTGGTGTGTCACCGAGGCTGGCAGGGGCAGCAGGGGATGGAGGCCTGGCCTTGACACCAGTTAGGGCTTTCTTTCCAATTATCAGCTTCCTCCTCTTGCTTCTGTGGTGTTTCTGTTGTGCAGAAGGGGTTTCTGGTGGTGGGTTTGGTGTGAAGGTCCCTTCCTTCTCTGTGGTGTTCCCTGCTGGTGTCTGGAGCTGTTCCCTGCTGCTCCACTGAGGCCCTTGGAGAGAGGAGTGACAGAATTCCTAAAATAACATGGTTTTCTGCCTCTGCTCTCCCCTGGGGAAAGGAGCTCCTCACATACTAAAACCCAGCACTGTCACTGTCCTTTTCCTGACCTGCTGAAACTGCTGAGGAGGTGGCTGATGCAACGAGACTGTTACATTTTTTGAGGGCGTTTGGACACTCAGATGGAGTTTATCAGGAAAATGAGCTCTTGTGAATCTTACAGGACATGGCCAGACTCTCAGGAGTGCCTTGGTTGAGTGTGGGGTGCTTGGAGCACTCCTGAGAAACTTCTTGGTGGTTTTATTCCCTGCATGAGACTGGGGCACAAAACCCCAGCTCTTTCCCAGTTCCATTCCAGGTGAGGTCTCTGCCACAAGCTTTAGGAGCTGTGTCCTTATTTAAAAAAAATCAGATTCCCTTCCTCGCACTTGGGAGGATTTTAATTGTGAGTTACAGCACAGAGGAGCCAAACGTAGGAAAGACAAGTTCTGTGGGTGAATTTTGTTTCCTGTACAGTGTCCAATGAATGAGTTGAGTCTTTGATGGAGGAGAGAAGCTGAAGCCTTATGAAGGGCCTGTTTATTGGCATTAATTATTTTTTATTAGTTACAGCATCCGTAGTCCGTTGGCAGTAGAAGAGCCCAAAGTAAGAATATTAATTCTTCAGAAGTTTTTCAAAGCTTGCATTTTTCATAAGAAGCTTGTGAAGCTTCAAATCTAAAGCTTCCAAAGCCTTTTTTTTTTAATTCTTCAGAAGTGCCACTGAAGCTCTTTTTTTTTTTTTTTTTTTTGTATTTTAGCTGAAACTATGAGTTTTACACATTAAAAAAATAGTTCTTTCCCATCCACTGTATTGGCCCCAATTTTCAGGTCCCTGGCTGTGTCAGCTAAACCCTCCAGGAGCATCAGCTGTGCTCTGGAGAGCAGGTGTGGACCCTTTGCTACAAATTTTCTGTCCTTTCCCCCCTCTGGTTGGGGTTTTACTCGGTGGCTGAAGCACAGATGGGTATGAAAGGTGGATTTGTTTGTGACTGGCCAGTCAGGACAATGCTTGACCTTCACAGTTGTTGAATAACTTCAGAGAAATACTTAACTGCTTCGTGGGAATGAGGAGGGTGGCTGGGAATTTAACCAGTACAGGGGGGATCTGGTGTCTGTTTGGCCAGCCAGCAGCAGTTTGCAGTTTTTTTCTGGTAGCCTCACAAGGTCATGTTTTAATGAATGTCTGAATATGAATTTAAGGGTCATGCTGGTATTTCAGTGGTAATACAGATGGATGCTGGGTCTTACTTCATATTGCTCCAGGGAATGGAGCAATTAGTAATCTTGGCTCTCTCTGAACCTGGAGGGGGAAAATGAAAATTGCCTTTTTAAGGGTGGTCACTGTTCTCATTTGCAAGAAGAAGACTGCTGGGGAGTGGGATGATTTTAGCCACAAAAAGTTGTGATGTGGGTTTTTTTGTTTAATGTTATTGCTGACATTACATGGGCAGGTTAACTTCATTGACAGCTGTGCCTTTAACGTGGAAAAATGGGTAGAATTTTTGGGAAGACCAGAAAGGAAAGGGCTGCTGACCACAGTTTTTCAGCTTGTGTTAAACCAAGCAAGCAAACCCCGATCTCTCTGGCACCAGTGGCTCTGGAGGGAGCAGCACACGATAATTTCCCATGGTTTGTTTATGTCTGCTCTGAGAAAATCTCCTATATCAAAATCACCTGTCCGTGCAGCGACTTGTGTGTGTGAGAGACTCATTCTGAAGCAGATGGAGCATTCATTGCCAGCTCGTGCAGGAATTCAGCTGGCTATGACACAGGCAGCATGGCTAGTGGATAACAGTGGGATTTAGGACCATTCCTAGCCCACGGTGCCCATGGTGTTAGCCCAGCCAGGCGTGGCAAACAGAGAGGAACCCCTCAGCCCAAACCTCCCCCAGAACAAATCATCTGTCCTAACCCAGTAACCTTCACTTACTTAATTGCCTTATTTATGGTTTGATGGAGAGAGTTTGTGCAGCAGGAGGAGGAGTTTCTTGTGGCTGTTTCTTTGGTTAATTCGTGCTCGTTCCTTGCTTGCTGGGTTTGAGCAGTGCCTCATCAGCAGTTCCAAACAGCAGCCTTTTGGGAGGTGGATGGGAGGCTGGGCAGGCCACTGTGTTTCCAAGGAGTTTCTGGTTTGGAAGAGTGGATTTTGGATTGGCTTGATCGCTCAGCATCACAACTTATGGGTGTTTTAGGCAGCACGAAGTTGTGTTTCAGCATTTACCTTCAGGTTATAGTTTATATCCCTGTACAGCGTTGAGCTAAGAACCACGTGCTGCTTACAGTTCTCTGTTCTTCTGCAGAGGGTGTGTAAAATCTGGTGCTTAATCATCAACAGGGTCTAGTGCTGATTTCACCCTTTGGAAGCATTTCTGGCTTGGCAGGAGGGGTGGGCATTGGTTGTGATGCAGAGCTGCAGCTCGTTAGTGACTGATGGCCACGATGTGCTTGCTTTTGTGTGGAATTCCTTTGTGAATGGAATTACAGGTTCCAATTTATGCGTTAAGCAAACCCTGGTGTCTCAGGTTCTCTCTGGTTTTTTCCCCTGTGAACTATATCCTCCCTTGTTCATTGTGTTAACCTCTCTATGCACAATCTCTGGTTTTTTTCCCTTATGAACCACATCCTCCCTTGTTCATTGTGTTCCCCTCTCTGCACAATCTGTGTGCTGGATTCCTCGCTAGGACGACTCCAAGACTTCCTAAAGGTTAGTTCAGAGGGAGCTTGGAAGAGTCTTGGATTAACTTTTCAGCCAGTGCAGGTGGTCTGGAGGGGTTGTTGGGTGAAATGAGTGGCTTGAGACTGAAAACAAAACAACCTCAATGCCAGCAAAGAGCCAGGAGCAGGAATGGAGGAAGGTGGCTCCTAGGAGGGGATTGCTGGTGGGGCATTTCAGTGAAAGTGATGGGGAAAAGAGGAAAATGATGCTTAAATTGTGTTTGGAAGCTTTTTGGCCCGGTGTGGTATGGGAAATTCTCCAGCTGCATTGTGATCCGTGAGTTTGTGCGTGGTGGAGTCCAAATATTGTATCAGAAATGCTTAATGACTGTCTTGTGCCTTAAACCTCATGTGAAAGCAGAAGGGTTATGAGCAGTAAACATAAAATATCTGAAATCTGCAGCTGACAATGTAATTTATGAGCTCTCATCCTGCATTCCTGAGCTGATGTTAAAACAAAAGGCAGTTTAAGGGTATTACAATATTTACATAATATGTATAAAAGGTATTGTATCTATATAATACATAATTATATTTAAGGATATTATCCTATATTTTATTGTATTCTANTAAGAAGAGGGGGGAAGAGGGGTTGGAATGAGCATTTCCAGGTCTGATGGGGGCTCTGCAGGGTCCTGCTCAGAGTCCCCAAATGCTTCACACTCTGCTGTGTCTGTCCTTGAACAACTTCTGTGCATTGCATGGTATATGGAAGTCAGAATAGTTTGTTTGATGTTATTTATTCAAATCTGGAAAGGATGGTTGTGCAAAGACCAAAGAAAAATGGTTTTAGTCTGACAAATGCCAAGGGTTTTTGTTTTGTTTTTAAAGCCCAAACAAACCCTTTGGGATCCTTGGCTGGGTATATAATAGCATGAAATACACCATTCCTTTCATTCTGCTCCCTAAAAATCTAATTTTTTATGCATTTAAAGTGGGAGTTGAGGCAAAAAACAGAGTTTAGCTCTGTTGACCTATATTTATGAAAAGAGAAGGCTTGCTAAGTGTTGCAAGAAAAGAATATATAGTGCTGTTGGTGTACACTGACAAAATGTACACATATACTAAAATCGCTTTTGGGATTCTTCATCTTCTTACTGAGTGTTTAAACCCTTTCCAGCCAGATTCAATCCATTTTTGCAGTTCATGGCATGTATATTCAGGCTGCCATTAATAGCCATGAGCAAAATAGGGAGTCTAGAGCAAGCAAGGGAGGGTGCTGGTGCTGAAACCCTCCCTGATCCCAACGTTTAAAGGTGAACTTTTAGACGTTTTCCCCCTGTTTCCTTTTTGTTGTTTGATTTTTTAATTCAGCCCACTCTCTATAAAGTGCAGTTTAATGGTTATCATGCTGCTTGTTGCATAACTGTGGCACAGATGTTACTTTTTTGTAATGTTGCCTGACATATTTAAAAGGGAAAGAGAGGAAGGGAATTTATACCCTTTGGAGATGAATATGTGGAGCCTATTAGTCTTTAAAAAAGTGTGAAGAGCTAGTTAGAGCTGGAGCTGGCACATCTCTGAAAGGCTGATCTGTGGAGTGGAGCCCTTCAGATAAAGAATGAACGTGTTTTATCTTCTGGAGATTGTTGTGTGTGCTACCAGACGGCCTAAAATCCAAACTTAGTGGGGTACGTAATGTTTAGGCTCGTGATTAAATATTTTATGGAACTGAGGCCAAATCCAAATGCATATTTAATAAAACGCTCTCCAGAATTAAGTTTTACAGGATAATCACTGGTGGTGCTCGGAGTTAAAGGATGCGAAGATGAAATACTTCACTCAGCATGGGTAGTACTGAATGTTTAAGTGTTTATTTCACTGCAGCTGCAACCAACACCTTTAAAGTTGCTTTCTTATGAAGCTTTGACTGAGAAAATACAGTTAGAAGTACAGTTTCAGCAGAAGGAAAAAATTGCATTCAGGCCCACCATTTCCTGGTGGAATAGGCATGAGAACATGAAATCATCTCCTTTTGGCATTTCTAACAACATCAGAAGTTTTAAAATAGTAGAAATGCAAATAAGAGTGAAAATGGTAGATGCTGTATTTATCTTTATTTATGTACAATAACTGAACGCCTGATGTTTCAGATCAGCACAGTGGGCCTGGAATCGCAGAGTATTTGTTTTGTAAACAGGGATAAAGCTGCACAGCCCACCTCTCCCTGCTCTACAGAGGAGCAAACCAGCTCACAGGGAAATTAATGACCTGCTAGAAATGCAGTTGGGAAATGAACCCAAGGATCTTGGTTTCCCAGCCCTTGTTTGAGCCTATGGGCTGGGCAGTGGGATAATTGGGATAAATTGATAAGGGGGAGAGAGGAGAGAAATGACACCCACTGTCATGGAGCATCTTTCTGAAGTTGTGGAGTAAAGATAATTCAAAGGATTCTTCTAAAATAACTTGCAAAAAACCACCAGGTGAACAGTTATGAAAACAAACAGAATGAAACCTGAGAGTGTTTTTGACTTGTTTCTGCCTAGGGCAAGACATTTTGGGTTGGTTTTTATTTTGCTTTTGTTGTGCCCTTTGCCCCTCCCCCTTGCCGGATTACCTACTACAGGAAACAGCAAATTGGGTAAAATAAATCCTGAGTTACAGATGGAGGAGGCAGGAGCTGCTGTGTGAGGGTAACATTGCAGAGGCTCAGGTGTAAATTTTAGGGCAGTCCTTGTTCACTCCTCAGCTCTGGTGGTCCTGGCTGGGAGAGGAGATGTCTCACCCTCCTCCCTTGCTCCATCAGAGGCGAGGCTTCCTCACCTGGCAGGTGGACACAGCTCCAGGGGCTGGGAATTTTCTCCCTTTCCAGCCCAGTGTCACCCATGCAGTGTTCAGTGTGTGGTGCTCTGAAAGCATCCTCCCCTTCTGGCTAAGCAAGGGAATGATGGAAAAGACAGGGCTAAAATAGAAGGTTCGTGCTGATGCAAGCTGTGTTTACTTTTGAAAATTCAGTTTATTAAACTCAAGGCTGCAGAACTCCAGGGATCAGTGATGCTGTCTGAACATCACCTTACGCACCGCACAAGCAATTTTTCAAAATTACTTTTTTAATTAAAAGTTGTATCGGTTTAATGCGAGTTAAAGGAAAGTTCACAGGCTTAGCATCATCTGAAACATGCTGCAGATTTGGGAAAGAGCCTTTTCCTGCCTTTTAAAAGTTTATCCAAAATAGTGAATATGCATGGGAAGAGAGGGGAAATC
This sequence comes from Hylia prasina, assembly GCA_013397195.1. Classification (NCBI taxonomy): domain Eukaryota; kingdom Metazoa; phylum Chordata; class Aves; order Passeriformes; family Sylviidae; genus Hylia; species Hylia prasina. The sequence continues at coordinate 163,613 of VYXD01013807.1, read as the reverse complement.
TCCTGAACTCGGCCTCTGAGGGATTGCAGGGTGAAGGTATTTATTGATTAGCAGTCCAGCTCCGCTTCCATTACCTTCGGAAGGAGCTGCAGAGCAGCAGAGTTGGAATATGAACATAAGGAAAACAAGGAGGACTCGAGGTACAGCAGAGGAAAGTCAATACAGAGCTTATTTAAATGTCAGCTGCCTGGAAGAGCTGTGCTCAGAAGCTGTGAGGAGAGATTAGGTCTGGGACACGACGTGGAAGGGAGGGAGGGAGGTGGCTGAGCAAGGATGTGCTGGGGGCAATGCCTGCCAAAGGAACAGGTTAAGGGAGGAGAAGAAACTGCCGACTGAAAATTGCATCTGACAATTAGTTCTGAGCAACTAATTGGAGAAGTTCCGTGGCTCTTGGACAGGGAAAGCCTGTGATTGTAGTTGGTGGGCGATCTGATCCATGTTAACAGTGTTATTCATCAGTGCTGTTGACAGGGATAAGTGACACCCATTACAAATCTGTTTACTACCTCTAGATAATGTATTTAGTTTCTGAATGTATGTGCAGGGCAGGGAGTCTCTGTAAGCACAGGATTTCTGGAATTTTGTAGAACCCTAGAATATCCTGGGTTGGAAGGGACCCACAAGGATGGAGTCCAACTCCCAGCCCTTTGAATCATTTTAAATCACATTGACATTATTTACCCTATAGGTCACAGATGTAACTCTGTGGCATTTGTCAATGTAAGTGGTTTTATATTTGGGGAGAGCTTGAGCAATAAAATTACTGGTTTGTAGAAGAATAGCCTGGTTCTGAATTTCATGGCCATTTTTATTTTGGAAAGTTAGCCACTAATTACGTGTTGTAATAAGAAGTAATTTTATTACAGTTGTGCCTGAAATAAAATTAGATTGAGCATTCTCATGCAGGAAACATTATTGGGGTCAACCTCCAAAATGTTGCACTTGGGGATGTGGCTTAGTGGTGGATTTGGCAGTGCTGGATTAATGGTTGGACCTTATGATCTTGGAGGTCTTCTCCAACCTAAATGATTCTACAAAGTCCTCAGCATTTTAGGCAGGACTGGAGGTGAGAAAGATGGGATGCTGTAGCTCATTGCAACCCAGCCAAGTATTCCTTTATTTTGTCAGCCTCCTGCTTAATTCTGAATGGAGTTCAGTGTTCCTGTCTGCAGGGAGGTGATGCCGTGTGCATGTGATGACCAGGAGAAGGTTTTAACATCCAGCCTGTTTCTGGCAGTGTTGGTTCCCCAGCAAACTTTGTCTTAACCCTGTTCAAAACCTGTGTGGTGTAACAAGTGCTTGCTGAGGCCTGTGGGACCACGAACGTGGGAGCAAAGGACAAAACAAACTCTGGCTTGGATGTGTTTCTTTGCCATCCACATAAACACACAGCAACAAGTGTTTTGTGTTCCTGCCAGCCATCCCTTACAGTCTGGTTCTCCCACTCTGCCTGCAAATGTGCATTTCCTGCAAAACGTCCCAACTGTTGCATGTTGGGATGCAGAGAGGATGGGAGAGCCAGCCCCATGTCAGGAGCTCTGTTTGCACTGTGTGATGCTCTTCTGGGCACAAGGACTCCCACCAGAAGACACTTTATATTATATTCTGTTATTCAGTAAGGCCTGGGCATTGGCTGAAGGGGCTGTGTTAAATCACTCCTACATTTGCCAGGGTCAGGTTGAAAACTTGATTTGTAGCCCTGAGTTTAATCAGCATTTTTGTTATTTTGTTAATACCTTGATCCCCCTCCCTGCCTTTATGGGTACAGCCATCCCCTGTGGTGGTGGCTGCTCAACTTGTTATCTGTGGCTGTTGGAATAATTTCTTTCTGGGGCAATCTAAGGCTGCTTAAATCTAAATTAAGAAGAGGGGGGCAGAGGGGTTGGAATGAGCATTTCCAGGTCTGATGGGGGCTCTGCAGGGTCCTCCTCAGAGTCCCCAAATGCTTCACACTCTGCTGTGTCCAGAAGGGCAGGTGACCAAGCTGGGCAGGCAGGGATTTTACAGGTAGATGGGATGTGAAGCAGTGGGCTAAAGCTGCTGCCCCCCTCTCTGGCACTGGCCTTAATTTTCCAAAATGTGTGATGACAGCAGAACAGTGGACAAGGGAAGTAGGTTTGCATTTAAAATACACAGGAGGTATCACTGAGCCAATGTTGACTTCTCTCTTGGCCCTGTAACAAACAGTGCCATCACTTTTCTGTCCTGCTCACCCCACTTCTTTAATGGGATTATTAATATGGATGTGTTTGCTTCCCAGGAGTGTCCTGAAAATCAGTTAAAGTTTGAAAAGTGTGTTGAAGAAGTCTCTCAGTACTGCTTTAAAAATACTTTTTTGATTTCTTTTAGTAAAAAGAAGTGTAGTTCCTCCTCTGCTGGAGTTTCCTCCTTGCATTTTTCCTGTTGCTTTTTCCTGTGTGTGGTATCCCGTGGCTCTTCCTTTCTGCATCCTGCTTTGTAAAATGTTACATTTTATCCTGTATTGGAGAGTCAGATTTTCAGTATCTTGTTACACAGAATGGGAATAGGAGGCAACCTTCGAAGTTTGGGCTGTAAAACAACTTCTCCTTTAGATGATATAAAGGAGTTCTCATGCTTAATTGAAAGGTTCAGGATTCTATTTCCAAGACTTCTATTCTAGTGAAAGGTGGAGAGCTCTATTTGCAGATTACTTGTGGCCAGGACTGATTTCTTGTCCAAAAATTAACCTCTTTCAGCAGTTTCTTCAAAAGGCAACTGAGGAGCCAGTGCCAAGAGGGGGTGGAGTTGAGGAACACTTTCTGTAGCATTGAAATGAGACATTTCTTGGAGGGGATCCTTCCAAGGGGGGCTGACTGTAAGTGGCATTAAATTCCTTGGATGTTACTGGAAGTTGGATTGAAGGTGAAGGGAGGGAACAAGGACATGGATGCTGGGAGGAGTGAAGAATTTGCTCTTGCAGGGCAAGGAAACACGGCACCTTCTCCCTTACAACTCTCCCCTGAAGCCCATGTTTCTTCCCCCACATGGACCTCTTTGGTTCTCCTTTGGTTGTCTTTCCCTTCAGTATCAAAGCTGCAACCCCTGAAGGTTTTCTTGGCTTCTGGTACCTGAGTTCACACAGGGAGTGAGATGAAACAAGGCAAACTTGGTTCTAATCGCTCTCGTCTAAATTCTGCTGCATAATGGAGATGAGCAGTACTTACATAACAATATCCTGGGATGTTAATAGATTTAATAACCCAGAAAGGTGGGAAGAGGTTCTGAATTACCTATAAAATGGCATCTAACTAATGAAGTTTACGGGAAGCAGATCTCTTTGAAGGAGAGTCAGATGGTAGGAGCGAGACTTCTGCATATGCTCAGAAGAGGAGACAAAATGAAGCTGCCTGTCCTAATCAGAATAAAACTCCCATTAAAAATAAGTTCTGAGGTGATGTTGGATTATGCCAGTAATACAGGGCTTCTAATTCAAGTCTTGCAAAAATGTAAACAACTCAGACTCCTTTAGATTTAATCTTTTTTTTTCCAAGTGTAGATACGTTCCAATCTTGGGGATTAGAACTCTGTATGTGCCCAGTGAAAACAATCGGTTCATTAATGCTGTTTTGTTAGACCTTGCCCCCCTCTTGCCATGGTGATAAGGGACCTTAATTAGATCCCAGAACAAATGCTGGAGAGCTTGACAAAAAGGAGAAGCATGGGGAGGGGGTGGAGAAATACTGAGATGCTGTTAGCAGATACATGCAGAGAGCTGTATCCTGCAGAGGAGAGGCTGTGTTTTATGGAAAACACTGGTTTCCTTTCCCAGGGACACGGGCTGTGCTGCCAGGCTGGACACATCCATGGACAGTGTGCAGGGTTGGCACTGGCAGCTTCCTGCACATCAGATCCTGCTCCCAGGTGTGGGCACCTGTCCCTGGGAGACCAGACAAGGAACGTGCTGCTGGCAGAGCTGTGGGTTAAACACGTGTGTTCCTAAATCTGTGCTGGGTGCTGCTGGTGTTCCCCCATGGGAAGTGGCCAAATCATTGGGTTGATTCATATGTTCGTTTGTGAACAAAAAAATGTCTGTGAGGGGAGGGCTGGAAAGGGAGGAGGAGGAGAATTCACAGGATTTTCATGAATACCATTGGCAGAGAGGGCGTAAGCAAAAGAGGGGGAATTATGGTGCTGAACAATGAAAAGGAAGGTTGGCAAATAATGGTAGCTGGGAAAAGGAAGAAATCTTTCTCTGAGAAGAAGATCTCCATTTGGTTTCAGAAAAGCAAGCATGCAGAAACATGGGCATTAAAAATTAAGAAATGCTGGGTTCTTCCCCTTGTTTTCTATTATTGAGTGCTCAGGTTACACCTTCAAAACCTCCTGTGCCATCGTTTGAGGTAGAACATTAACTTCAGGTTAAAATCTCAGCTTTTCATTAACTGCACTTCCAGTCTGAAACTGGAAGACTGTGGCTATCAGCTCTCATACCTTTGTCTCCAGTCTTAAATTACATGCTGCCTGATTAGTTATACTTCATAATTATTCCTTACTTAAATTACCTTTCAATAAACTAAAACATGATTATCTGTTTGAGTCTCTCATAGGAAGTATGTTTTTCTGGCCATAAGACAGTTGTTCTCTGAGCAACTAAATTATTAATTTATTTTTATTTTCATGTCAGGTTTTCTGTATCACAGTGACATGTCCTGGTGCACAGGTGAAGATGTTTCAAGCGAAATTTATTGCATTACAAGATGATGCACAAAAGCCAGCCCTGTTGTCAAGGTCTATCAAGCAGTTTAAAGCTTGGAATTGGATCTCTGTCTAGCCTAATATTTTAGAAACTTTTAAGTAAGAACAAGGTGTAATTCCTCTATTTTAAAAAATAGGCCTCTGCAAAACATGCATCAAACCTGCCAGCATTTTAGTAAATATATCAAAAAGCAAATTCAGCCGCCTGTAGACCTACATCTCATTTAAACACATTATAGTAGGTGCTAAAGTAATCCTGTGAGAGGCAGGTGTTATCTCTGAGTAAATACAGCACCGTCCATCAGCCCTGATGATGTGAGAGTGCCTCCGTGTGATCTCGAGGTGTGCTGAGCTCCCTGTGCCTGGGGAAGCAACAAGCACTAAAAGCTCCTGGGTTTGGTGCTTTGTGCCAGTTCCTTCTGAGCTGCTTGGACAGGATTTGCTTATCAGGAGTTTAAAAAAGCTCCAGGTATCATGGTTTGCTGCCCTGCCCAGGCTGGCTGTGACAGTGTTGCAATAGGCTCATTTTAACAAAGGCAGCTTTGTTTTTCCTGAAATGTCTTCAGGAAACTATTTGAAGTTTGCCAAGTAGAAGATGCCTTGCAATTTCTTACTCGTTCGCTATTTCTGTGTGTTTCCAGTATTTATTCAAGGTTAACAGAACCTTCTTTACAGTTCTTGATGTTCTTTCAAAACCCTGGATTTCATTATTTTTTAATTTATGTACAGAGCACGGTGGCCTTAAACATCCAGGAACTATCCAGTATTAGTTTCTGTTTTGCAAGAACAGAAAGAGGCTTCTCTCTGGAACTGAATGGGAACTAAGGTGGTTCAGCTAAAGTTTTCCAGTTTTCCTTTGCAGACTGAGAGTGACTGAGCTTAAACAAGTTGAAAGGGTTATAAAGACGATTTCATGGGCCCTGAATGGAAAGGAATTTCAGATAAATACATGCAAGATGACTGCAGTTTTAGTAACGTTAATAAAATAAGAGATAAAGGTAAAGCAGGGGGAGGAGATCTGAATTTTCAGATGGAGGAGTGGGGAGGGTGAGCAGCAGTACCTCTGCCTGCCACTTAATTGGACCTCAGAATGAACTGGAGGCCGGGTGTCCCTGCTCTGTGAACCTGTGGTCTGCAAAATTATTGTCAGATAAACGTTACTGCAGGAGAGAAACCCATAAACTCAGATTTTATGGGTTATAACGTTGTTAGTTGTAAATAACACCGTTAAAATCCACCCTTTTCAGACAGATGCTTCAGGAAAAGTGAATATGAGCTCCTGCCCATCTTTAGGAGTTTAGTTGCTACAGAATTCAGGGAAGGTCTCAGTGGGCCTGGAGCTGTTCTAGAAGTGGCTGCTGGTGTGGTGAAACCAGAGCAGCACGTTTGGAAATTGCCTTCAATGCTTTTAAAGCTGCAGGGGTTGCTTCCATGTTCCCCCAGAACTCCAACATCTTGGAGTTCTGGGGGAAAAAAAGGCAGGCAGAGGATAAACCAACTACATCACTTAGTATTAAGTTGAACTCGCTTATGGGTTTTAGTTTGAAAAGAATAAAATGAATATTTCTATCTTTATTGTTAGTTCCCCCCATGGCAGGCTTGCTGTGTGTGCTGGTGGTGGAACTGTCTGACTTGGGCTAGAGTTACTCCTGTCAGAGCAGGAAATGCACAGTCAAGGTATTAAATAATGTGATTAGATGATTTAGAGGGTTTTGTCCTAAATCATGATTTATTTTTCTTTAAGCTGTTGTTCCTAGTGCTTGTACATATTATCTAAGAAGTTCTGTTTGGCTTTTACTAAGTCAGAACATTGCAGGAGAGTTTTTAAAGTCACCATTTCAAGCTCAGACCTTTGCTAATTCCCACCAGTGGCTGTCTGGTCTGCGTGCAGATGAATACAGAGAACCAAGTGGAAGTGCCAAAATGCCAAGTGCTCCCTGTTCCCCACGGCAGCAGGTTTGCAGCCAGGGCAGCAGCAGCACATGGAGGGTGTGTGACTTCAGGAAGACACCTCTGAGCTAAGCTGATAAAACCTCTCTTTAATCCCTACTCCGGTTTCCACCTACTTCAATTAATTATGGAGATGAGTTGTTAGTGGTGAGTTTTATGAAACCGTGTGTAAACAGCGTGTACAAAGAAAACAATAAAGACCTCATTTGTAGATCAGACATTAGGGAGATAGGATTATTTCCTGGTTCAAAGCAGGTGTCAGTTATGTGGATAGTTCCCTTTGTGTGCAAGAGTCAAGGCAGGCAAGTGTTTTGCAGGGAATAGTGTGCTTTGGAGAGGTGTCTGGATTTTACAGGCTGGGTTTATACAGGTCCAGCTGGTGCAGCCACATCCGTGCTGGTTGCTGGAGCTGTGTAATAATGGTGCAGCCACACCAGCAGAGAGATGTGTGTGGGAGAAGTCCTTGGTGGCCTGGCTTCTGCTTTTACAGTTTCTCCTGAGCTAATTGTTGAAGCCTTGCATTAAAAAATGAAACCTAATTAAGGACTAAGTGAGTTGAACAGTGTATTTGCAGCGAGTCTGTTCAAAGTCTTGATTTGACAACTCAGTGTGTTCTCTTGAGAGAGTTTCATCATGTGTCTGAAGTATGTCCAGGAACAGGACTGTAAGAGAAGGAATCAAGGTCATATGGAAATGATGCACAGCTTGGTTAAAACCAGATCAACAATCCCAGTCAGGGTTAGGAGTCACTTGCCAGGTCTGTGTGCTTGACCCCGGGGAGAGCCCAGCCCTGGGACTCCTTGGCTGCTGTGAGGTGGCAGCTAAGCTCCTGCTTGGGGCAGGAGGAATACCATTCATCTTCTGCAGCTGGGCTGCTGTCCCTGTCTTCTTTCCAGCCCTCCTGGGCAGAAGAGTAGTCCAGCAAAAAAAATTGGGATGATAGCTGTGCCTAAGGGAAAGCTGGAGTTGCAGGGAGCATCACATTGCCATCTCCAGAAAATACAGCTCTGGTCAGGGACACGCTTTGGCCGTGGTGTCTGCTGAGTGTTGTGGAACAGGTGGCACCATCTGGCAGGTCAAGTGGTGCCCAGGCAGCAGAGCTGCTGTCAGCAGTGGTGGTGGTGGAATGGCAGAGCTTGGGGAGCAGCAGTGGTGATGGTGATGATGGAATGACAGAGCTTTGGGAGCAG
>VYXD01013807.1:16802-155642 GCA_013397195.1 Hylia prasina | reverse complement strand
GGTGGTGGAATGGCAGAGTGTTGGGAGCAGCAGTGATGATGATGGTGATGGTGGAATGGCAGAGCGTTGGGAGCAGCAGTGATGATGATGATGGTGGAATGGCAGAGCTTTGGGAGCAGCAGCAGTGGTGATGATGATGGTGGCATGGCAGAGCTTTGGGAACAGCAGTGATGGTGGTGATGGAATGGCAGAGCTTTGGGAACAGCAGCAGTGGTGATGGTGGAATGGCAGAGCTTTGAGAGCAGCAGTGATAGTGATGATGGAATGGCAGAGCTTTGGGAGCAGCAGCAGTGGTGATGGAATGGCAGAGCTTTGGGAACAGCAGCAGTGGTGATGGAATGGCAGAGCTTTGGGAGCAGCAGTGATGGTGATGATGGAATGGCAGAGCTTTGGGAGCAGCAGTGATGATGATGATGATGATGGAATGGCAGAGCAGCAGCAGTGGTGATGATGATGATGGAATGGCAGAGCAGCAGCAGTGATGATGATGATGATGGAATGGCAGAGCTTTGGGAGCAGCTCTCCAGCTCCAGCGGCTGTGCCGGGACTGGAGGAGCCTGCAGTGGGGCTGGATGATCACGCTGGCCTGGAGTGGTGCTGGCAGGAAAGCTCAGGCACTGCCTGGCTGTTTGATTTGTCTCCCTGGCTTCCCCTGCCTCCTGTCCTTTGTGCTCCTGGCAGGGAGGCTGCATCTCCAGCTGCAGATGTCACAGGGAGCAGGGAGGTGTGAGCTGTGGAGGGCTGGAAGTGACTGGGCGCTGGCAGCCACCAGGCAGGAGGAGCCAAGCAGGCACTCACACAGAGCTCTGGCAGGGCTGACCTACTGCTTGCAGGACCCTTCTACAGAACACAGTAGCCTGTCATGTTGGTCTCTATATATTTAAAATATAAGGTTCAATATGGTCGTTCATCTCACAACCACCCGGAGTTTGTCGGTGGTTTCACCAAGTGATGTAGTCAAACTCCTAAGTGCAACAATGTCCAAGAAATTAAATTAGCAAGCCAAAAGTGACGGCATGGAAGGGGGCAGGAGGTAATTAAAAGATAAGGCTTTGTCAAAAGCTTGATTCTAAGATTTGTAAGCAGATGTTTGGAGTATAATTTTTTTCTTTGTGTTCACTGGGAAGTTTCTGTTTTATTCTTGCTTCTCAGTTGATGACAGAAGAACAATACAGCTCCCAAGTCTGTTGTGAACAAACTCTTTTTCATAAAAATTCCTTTTGCAGTATGTGGAAGTTTACCATAGACACATCATGGCTGTGTGATTGTGTACAAGTGCTAAATGCTCTGGTATCCATCAAATTTAGTTCTGCTTCAAAAGCAACACTGGCCGTGTTGCTTACTGGTGATGTTCATTAGGAAAGGTTTTTAATGTTTTTTTTTTCACAGAGCAGGTTAAACTGAGAGTAGGAAGTTATGGCCCAGTTGTGTAAAGGTGCTGTAGACTCCCAGTTCCCAAGATGTCAGTGATGACAATCAGGCTGCAGAGCAAAAATCTCCTGTTCTCCCATTGAATCATTCAGTGCAGGATTCCCTGTACATAACAGCAGCTGGTGGATATTCATCCATGCATTGTGTTGAAGTGATTTTATTCACAGTACTTTGTATTTTTGGGAAGACCTGAAGCAGTGGCAGCTACAAGAGCCACTGCAAACTGGTTTGCCCCATCCTTGGATGTGTCCAAGGCCAGGTCTGATGCAGCTCTGAGCTACCTGGGCTAGTGGAAGGTTTTCTTGCCTATTTGTATGGAAAGAGATGAGCTCTAATGTCCCTTCCAGCCCAGGCCATTGTGATTCTCTGGTTGTCTGGTCCATGTAGAATCCCACGTGTACTTGCAACTTAATATTTCCTGCAGTTGCACACCAACCTCTGATCCCCAGTGCTGGGTGCAGGCAGCCACCACCAGGCTCTGCAGGACTCTCTCACAGTAAATGAGGTTGTTAATCAAGGCTGGGGCTTCCTCTGCTTGCTGAAAGCTAATTAGGACTTGCCCAAAAATATGCATTTTGAATGGCCTAATGGAACTGCTCAGCAGTTTAATTGAGCTGTAATGGAGGCCTAAAGTTTTGGTGGTTGTTGTCAGAGTAGGAGAAGACATTTATGGTTTGTGGTGGGCAGTGTGTAACAGCGTAGTTACATTGCAGCTCCATCTTCCAGTGGAATAAATCTCATGTTCCAATGGAATAAAAAAGGATCAGAATCCCACTTTTACTGCCTTGGATGCAACAGAGAGCAACCTTATCCCCAGACTCACTGGCTAAAATTGACTGGAGCCTTTCCCTGCTTCCTAAACTCCCCATTATTGTTTTAAGTACATGTATTCAGTATTCTTGATGCCTGTCCTAAAGCTGCATAGCATTTCTGTAAAATACAAAATACCTTGTGACACTTGCCATTTCTTACTACATGTACGACCTCTGGAATATCTCCAAAGCTCTGGAAAAGAATGAGATTTTCAGTAATGGCTACAGGCATTAAGGGCATAAATACTGTTGAGTATCAGTGGGATTTATGCTCCTAAGTTGCTGTAAATGCTTTTGAAAGTCACATCCAAAATGTGTCATTAAGAACAAGAGATGCTGCTAGTGTTTTTTAAAGCAGATGTGTGATATAGATGAACAATAAAATGAAAGGTGCTTTATAATGTTATTCTTGTGGAAGAATTGTTAAATACATAATTATTACAAACAGCTGAATTTTGGAGAGCTTTCTTGTCAGGATTGCAGTTTGGTGTGTTGATATTCATCCAGCTCCAGAGAGAAACCAAGGGACTGAGATTTCAGGGCAAAACTCCTTTAGTCTGTTGTTAATCAAGAAGAAATTTCTATATATTCCTACTGAGACAAGAAAATACCCCCAGTTCCCAAGAAATGTTCTAGTACACTGATTGTTAAATGTAAATGAGACCCTGTCATTAAAATCCATAGATTCACAGTGCTAAATGACAAATTGCAGTTACCACATCGCTTAATACACCATTCTTTTATTTTAATATCTTGCAGGTTTGTTACTGCTCAGCGGTGTCTGGGAGGTTTTCTGGGGCTTTGGGCTGGTGGCTGTTGTGTCTGGGAGGTTTTCAGGGGTTCCAGGTGGTGGCTGTTGTATCTCCAGTGACCCCTGAATTTCCCGAAGGCAGGAAATGTGCTGTTGCTGCGCGAGCAGATTCCTCCCGCTTTTCTCCTCACAAGTCCCAAACCGCCTTTTTTCCCCCATGTCCCACGTGCTCTAAAGATGGACCATTTCTCTCTCCTTCCTTCCTGCTTTCAGCGCTGTGTGTCATTATTTAGATTTGTAATTTCTGAGTTCTCTTCCTGAAGAGGTGGCAATTCCTCTGGGAGCGTCTCCGGCGTTTTGCCTGTGCCCAGCTGCTCTCCCATCACATCACTGCGTATTTATGGGGTTGGGCACTCCTATTAGCAGTTGTAGTTACATATTTAAACATACTTCACATAACTAATTATGTCTCATGGCCTGTAGCCAAATTGACTAATTCTGCCTCCTTGAAGCTCCAGAAAAATACACATATTTAGAACGTGGCTAAAACTTCCCTTTAGCGACTCGGTGACGTTTCCCTGAGGTTGGGCTGTTCTAAGAGGGCAAATAAAGTTGTTTCAACATGAGGAAATTTTGAACCAGTTTTCCCATCTGTCTTTCTCCTCCCCCTTTTTTTTTTTTTTGGAGCCTGTCTTTGGTGGCAGCTGCTCCGTGTTCCAGCCGAAGGGGCTTGTTCTGCTTGGACATGCTGGTTGGGCTCCTTCACATCATCAAATGCAAGAAAAATTGTCTTAAATAAATTCCTGAGGTCTCTACTTTTTAAAAAATCATCACACAGAGAATGAGGCTGGGCCAGCTGCTTGCATTATTGCCCCAGAGAGGAAATACAGACCAACTGTGCTGGAAATGGAAGTGGTTGGACTTACATTTAGAGTTGCTGGTTTTTATTTGTTGAGCTGATTACAGACTTTTACAGGCAATTATCAAATATAAGGAAAGTCTGGGAATCTTTTTTTTCCTTGGTGTAGCTCTGCAGATTGTGTGATCCCTCTGAAATGCTCATTCCTGGCTCTCTGCAGGCTGGGGCTGGGCATTTCTGCCTGGTGTCTGACTGTAATTCCATTTTGGAGCCCCAGCATCCCACCTGACAGCTCTCCCACCCTGCTGCCATCGTGCTAATTGCCTGGCATTCCCCGGATTTTAGTGCAAGGTGTTCACCTGCAGAGATCTCCCTCTCACAGGTGGATGGGGGGATTTTTTATTTATTTGGTTTTGCTAGCCTAAGTTAGGTTAGGAATGGGAAGCCATTAAAGGATAAAAGCAGCACACATGCCTGTAGAGGTCAATTTAACTGGTACAGCAGCACAAAAACACACAAAGGACCCATGTAACAAAACCTAATCGGCTTTAGCTTGAGGGTTACCAGAACCCACATCTTTGAGATTGCTGCTATCAGTTACATTTTTACAGTTCAGCACTATTTTTTATTGCAATTGAAGCACAATATTTGTACCTATTAGCCTTTGAGTTTTCCTTTTTAGCTCCCTCCCCATAAAGCAAGATGCAGCATTATTATTAAACTGTTCTCCGGGCTAAACACTGTGAATGTCATTCATGTCTGTGTTTATTAATAAAGCAGGAAGAGGGAGAAGCTTTAGCTTGTCTGGTTTGCCTGACTTGCATCAAGGATAACTTTGCAAGAGAGAGAGAGAGAGAGCTTTCAATAAGTATTCAAAATTGCATAATGAAAAGGTTCTGGAAATAATTATAAAAATCAGACTGAAATCACTTTGGAGAATTGTTGAGGGGTTTTTATTTTTTTATATATATAATTTTTTTTACATTCAAATTGGCAATGAAGTGTAATGAAGACAGTCAGAAATAACCCCTGCCGCCCACGCAGGGTATATATAGAGATTGTATTTACTCTGCTGTGCAAGCATCTACTGCAAGATGGCACATTAAAATGTGAACAAAACAGCACATCCCCGCTCCTGGATGCCGCAGTGCTGCTGGGATCTGATAAACAGTTGGAGTGGGGAGCCGTGCTGGGCGCCTGCAGCAGCTGCTGCCACGGCTACCAGCGCTGGGCACGTGCTCAGCCTGCCCTCCTCATCCTCATCCTCCTCCTCCTCCTCCTCCCAGGGCAGCTTCCCAAACCTTACCCAAAACCTGGGGCGCTCAGACTTCCCAACTTCCTGCAGTTCTGGCTGCCAGGTGTGTGAGCACACCCAAAGGGGTTGGATGGTGACGATTTTTTGGTTGAGGTGGTGTCTGAAATCAGCACAGCTCTTCTTTGCTCTTCAGCCGCCACCATTCGTTTTCTTTCGGGTTTAAGCGGGTTTTTTTTCCACCCCCCACCACAAAATTGTTTCCAGTCCTTGTCGATGTGTGTGTGACCTTCAGTGGGTAATCTCTTAATTAATTTTTGTACTGAATATGCAGCATATTGAGACGTGAGCTTTAGACACTCATCTCGGAGGCTGTGTTAGTTCTAAAAATCAAACGCATCAAATTTGGCAAGAAAAGCCCAATTGCAAGTAACCAACCTCTTTTAGCTTCCCCCCTGCTCTTTCACCTCAAAAAATGTCATATTGCCTATATTTGCATGTGATAATTTAGCATAAAAAGCATTTTGAGCACCCTGGAATGAACGTTTTGACATTCAACTGGATGTTTGCTTTTACATTTGCCATACTTGGGTGCACCTCTGTGAGAAATGCATTGCAGAATTTTTGTATCTGAGGTTATACAAATTGTTTTAAATGCTGGTAATTGATTCCCTGCTAATGCTTTCAGCATGGGTTGCTCGGGCTGAGAAGTGCAGGCAGAGGTTGAATTTGAAATTGGAGTTTATTGTGTTCCTGTCTTCTTTCCATTATGTTCTGAATGCCAGGGGAGAGCTGATGGAAGGATTTGGGGGTTGTTTGGTTTGGGTTTGGTTTCGGGACCTGTGATGAGGTTGGTTTGTGGTTTTGTGGTAGGTGGTTTTTGTTGATGATGTTTTTGGTTTTGGGGTTTTTTTCTTTTTGAGACAATGAAAAAATCAACTTTCTAGCCAGCAAAAACAGGCATGTGGCTTTTAGGCTGCAATCCTGTGGGCTCCCATTTCGTGTGTTCTCGCTCTAATTAAAAGGAGTGTTCCTTAAAATTGTAGGTATGGTAGAGGGGGAGGAAAAAAAAATGTGTGGCTAGTTGTTGGCAGCAGCTACTGTTTGCAAAGGGATGTCATCACCTTCAAAATTTGTTGTTTGTAAGAAGGCTTTTTTACCTCCCAGTGCTGCAAGTAGCATTTAAAATAAGCAATCCTGAGAAAAGATCATCAGAGTTCTTGAATTTTTCCCTGGCTATTTTTGTGAAGATACTGATACAAGTATATTCAAAGAGCTTTTCCCTATTATATATGGATTTTTCACATAGCTGTACTTGGAAACAAAGGTTTCATGTTGGGAAAAAAAATGTTTTTAAATTCTTTGGGGGGAAACTCTGACAGAAAGATTTGAAATTAATTTCCAAGTCCTGTAAATTTTAATAGATTTAAAAATCTGATTGGCCTTTTATTTTATTATCTTGTCCAGATACTGTCATGCAGTATAAACAATAAAATTAAACTGTTATATTCTTTATGTGTTTTTCATCAATAATGAATTCTTGATGTGGAAATTCTTAAAGGGATTAGTTCACCATAGCTTAGATGTGCACTGTGGTGCCATGATGTGTTATTTACTGATTCTGTTTGGGGGGGTTTTTTCTCTTTCTCTTTTCTCTCTAAGATATTTTTGTCTGCATTTATTAGTACAATACTGAAATTAGTGCAGCAGCCAGTTTTCCCTTGTAGAAAACCATGGACAAAAAGGAAGCTCCACACACCTAGAAATGTCCTTTGTGGCTGTAAAACAAGTGACTTGGTGGTGACAGTGATGTTGCTCAGTGGAGAGTTCTGTGGTGCCCAGGGTGAAAAGAAATCCAAGGGATGGCCCAGCATTGCATCTGCACCAAATGGAGATGGGCAACAACAGAATTCTGGATTTACACTGATTTATGAGTGTAATAAAAGCGCATCTGCCCTGACTCTTGGGGATGGTGCTGTGCAGGGCCAGGAGCTGGCTGCCATGAGCTTTGTGGGTCCCTTCCAGCTCAGAATATTCTGTGATTCTGTGATCCCTGTGGGTCCCTTCCAGCTCAGAATATTCTGTGATTCTGTGATCCCTGTGGGTCCCTTCCAGCTCAGAATATTCTGTGATCCCTGTGTGTCCCTTCCAGCTCAGCACATCCTGTGCCTCTGCGCTTGTGCCTTGGGTACCACCGGGGAGGGGGAACAACCCAGAACCAGACATTCCCAATGCTGGGGTCTCCAGCATTGCATCCTCTGGGAGCTCTGCAGTGCTTGGCGTGGGCTGCAGGGCTGTGCCTGTCCTTTTTCCAACCCTCCCGAAGCTTTCCCAGCCCTCCCAAAGTTCTCCCAGCCGTGCCCGGGGCAGGCGATGCTGGGGATGCTGCAGGGCTGCCAGCGGCTGCTGGGGTGGGTGGCAGAGCCTGGGGACAGCCCTGGCACCCCCAGCACAGCCAGGCTGGGCTCAGGAAAGCACGTGGGCTGCTGAATTTCTTCAAGAGCCACGTGTATTAAGCTCTGTGAGTGTTCAGTACCTCTGAGGGTGTCCCTCAGACACCTCACTGAAAGTGGCTTAAAATAACTTTGCTAGACAGCGTGGTCGAGTGTGTGCCTTGAAAAAGCAAAAAGGTTTTAATGAAAGAAGAAAATAATACAAAAGCCAAAGAACAAAGCCATTCACAGTGTAGGGACAGGTCCCACACATCTGCTACAACACCCTGAAAATGTGCCTGACAACACCCTGAAGATGTGCCTGCTACAACATTCAGAAAAGGTGCTGAGAAGTCTCTGCCCTCCCTTAAGTATTGAACGTATTCAGGTTTTTTGGCAAACAGCCCAATAGAGGATGACTGCTTATCTGAGGAACAGGTAAAGAGACCTGTCAGCGTTCTTGTCCTGGCATTGAGCCAATTACTGCCAGGAGAGAAAAGAAGTTTCTGGGTCCTTTTTACCTTATTAGAACAGCAAGGGGTGAGTCTTAAACCTTTCCCTGTCTGGAAACACCTGCTGGGCTGTGGGATGCATTCCTCTGGTGGGGTTTGCTGGATTCCCTGTCCCGGACGGGAAATCTGGCAAGCCAAGGTGGATTTATGGGCAGCCAAGGTGGATTTCTCAGCAGCCAAGGTGGATTTCTCTGTGGCCAAGGTGGATTTCTTGGCAACCAGGGTAGATTTTTCAGCAGCCAAGGTAGACTTCTCAGCACCCAGGGTAGATTTCTCACAGCCAAGGTGGATTTCTCACGGCCAAGGTGGATTTCTTTGCGCGCAGCCCCGCTCGCGTTGTTGTCGCAGCCTTTGCAGAACATATGGCGTGTCAGAATCACCCCGTTCCCCGAGATCCCGGCACATTCGCAGCATAGCAGGGTGAGATACTTTTAGAGTGTCTCTTAACTCCTTCGTGGCTGGATTTCCATCCCCCAGCACCGCCTGCAAACATATGGTTCACCCCCGCCCGCTGGTGTGGTTGGTTTTTTATGTTGCAGCTTTTTTTTTTTCCCCTGTTTTCTCTGCGTGGTTGAGTTTTTGTTTGGATTTTTTTGTTGTTGTGGTGGTGGTGGTTTGGGTTTTGTTGTTTGTTTTGTTATCTGTTGTTGTTGTTGTTGTTTTTTTTTTTTAACAGAGAAAAGCAGAGGCAAAATACTTGGTGTATCCTGTAGTTATTGGATATGTGGCTTTTTGACATCAGTTTGTCTTCTCTGAGTTTTTGCCCAGATTTGAAAGACAAACCTTTCAAATGATGAATTGCAAGCCAGACTGACCCTTCCCCATCCATGTGAGGATTTTTTTACTGGCACTACTAGGGTTTGAGCACTATTTTAATCATCTTTACCTTCCCTGCACCTCTCAAAGTTTCATTTTTCTTTTATTCTCAGAGATACTCCACCAAGCATAAATATTTCATTCCATATTTGCATGCCTTCCTTACCACTGGACTGCTATATTTAATAAATAAAAAGACAGGAAAATAGTTGCTACAGTTGCTTGTTACACAGAACTCAAATTTTAATGATTAATGTAAATACTTGGTCTTTTCAGGTTTAAATCTGTTTTAAAAAAAATCACCCAGACAATGTTGTTTGCTTGAAAATGGTGAAGGTAAAGCCTGGTTTTATGAACATAAAATGGCCTATAATCTCACAATTAGTGGGTTTTTTTAAATAGTTAATAAGTATGTTTATGAACACTTGTGTTGGGGTTTTTTTTAAGTCACTTCTTAGTGTCTCCCACCCTACAAAGACATCAGCAATCAACAGCTTCAAGGAATAATCTCATTTTTGTTTTTATGTAAGCATTAAAACCTTCATATTAACACTTGATTTATTTTGGAAAGCAGATCCCAGAGCAGATCCAGGGCTTTGTTTTTTTGATGCTGGGTTTCAGGTTAGACCTTCAAAACACAGATTGTTTCTGATTGTATGGAAATACTGCACTGAATGTCCACGAGTGTTGCTGATGTACAGCTGTCACAGCAGTGAAATGCCATGGTTTAATTTTGTCTTTTGACCTCCCTGCCAAAACCATCTTCATCTCATTTTCAAATATCCGACAACTGTCACCTTTTCTCAGTTTTATCTCTGCAAACCTGTTTCTTATCCCAGCACAAATGATCCCATCCCAGAACTCCTGGAACCTGTGGGCTTTTCCCATCTGAACCTGGGTCAGGTGCATCCTCCTGCTGGTCCTTTCCTTTCCTCTGGAAACAGGACAGCATTCCCCTTTCCCACTGGTGATTTTTCCTGGTGTTTTCCCAACAGGAGTAGAGCAGCAGGGTGCCCTGGAGTTCCTCTTTCCCACATCTCTGGCTTGACAGGGCTTTTGGAAAACGGCAGCCTGTGTAAAAATAGTTCTTCTTGCATCCCGTTAGTGGTGCTGCTTTGGTGGTTTTGTTTCTTTTTTTTTTTTTTTTTTTTTTTTTTTTTTTTTTAACTGCTGAAGAAAAAGATAATGCTGCCAACTGGAGACGGGTGAGGTGGGTATTCAGTGTTTGTAATGTTCCCTTCCCTCCCCCGGCCTTCCTTTCAAGGGAGCTGGAGCATAGCTGGAGTCTGCAGCTCATTCTTGAGGATAAATTTACCCGAGCTGGGAGAGCAGTTCCCTGTGAGGTGACTCAGAGTGGCTGTTCCAGCTCAGCTCCGTGCTGGGGCTGGAGTGGGAATCCCCAGCGGAGGTTATGGGACAGGGATGGCACCAGGGGGTGTCAGGGGTGTCTGCTCCCTTACCCTGCTCTAACCCTGCTTCAAAACCCTTCCCTGGGCACAACCACCCTTGCCAGGTTTGTGGCCCTTGGCACAGCCTCACCAGAGTTTTGGCACGCAGGAAGAACTAAACCTCACTTAGAGGACTAAAAATTGCCCTAAGAAGTAACACCAGGTACTTTCTAATTCTTCACATTTTTGTGGTTTGGGTGTGAATTTTGTTTGGTGGAGACTCTTTAGCCTCTGCCCCTCCTGTGGGTGATGCCAGGGCGGAGGAGCTGTGCTTTGGGCAGGTCCCAAGTGTGCCTGCCCTTCCTCCCTTCCCCTGCTCCCACTGTCAGCGTTGTCATTCAAGTGATAATCCTGCCTCATTTCCACTGACTAATAGTGGTGATTAACCTTTTCAATTTTGACGTTATAGATAATACATCAAGTGTATTGGCATCAAGTCTGCAGTGGTGCAAGTTTTTAAAGGATAACAAAATGGGCAGTCAGAGCACAGGCACTGCCTGGTGCCCATCAGGGAAGTGTTTAGGGTTGGAAAAGACCTCTCAGCTCATCAAGTCCAGCTGTCAACCCAGCAGCACCACCAGGTTCATCACTAAGCCCTGTCCTCGAGTGCCACATCTACACCTTATTTCCAATACTTGCAGGGATGGTGACCCCTCCACTTCCCTGGGCAGTCTGTTCCAATGCTTTGCAACCCTCCCTGGGAACAATGTGTATTTAACATGCAGTCTAAACTTCTCCTGGTGCAACATGCAGCTGTTGCCTCTGCTCCTGTCCCTGTTCCCTGGGAGCAGAGCCCGACACCCCCGGCTGTCCCCTCCTGTCAGGGAGTTGTGCAGAGCCACAAGGTCCCCCCTGAGCCTCCTTTTCTCCAGGCTCAGCCCCTTTCCCAGCTCCGTTCCCTTCTCTGGACATCTTCCAGTCCCTCAATGTCCTTGTCCTGAGGGGCCCAGAACTGTCCCCAGGACTGGAGGTTCCTCAGCAGTGCCCAGCTCAGGGAAATGATCACTTCCCAAGTCCTGCTGGCCACACCACTTCCTGTTAATCAGCACTAATTGCTGTGCAGTTGGAGGAATTTTCAGATAGGTTTGTCCACATGCTGTGTGTGAGCCTGGAATCCGTGTGCAGGGACAGTTTGGTAATCTGTTTACAGCGTTGGACGTGGCTATTTTCAGATCTCTCTTCCCCCCTGCTTTCAGTCTGTGGAAGGAACAGCTCCTGTGAGGATGAGAGCTCCTCCAGGGAAAGGCAGCGAGGGTGGCAGTGGTGTCGGAGGGAAGAGAAATCCAGTTTTGTCTTCTCCCCTCCGTGGCTGTGCCAGATGGGACACCCAACCTGGCACACGGTGGCTTTCTATTCCTGGTGCCATTCAGGGGTGACAGTGCTGGGACACTCCATTCACAGGGCTGTCCCTCTGTACCCACGAGCTCTCCTGGCACGTAGATCCACGAGGATCAGCACCATGGCCCGTTAAACCTTTGGCTTTGTGGCATTGCCACCGGATCACGGATAGAAAGGTGCGACCACGCAGAGAGGCAGCCAGGAGCACAAGCTGCCCGTGGCAGGCTGGGTTCAGGCATCTCTCTGTCCCTTTGTGTCCTTCCCTGTCTCCCAGCACATCCCTGCTGCTGCTGGGGATCCTGCCCAGGCCGTCACGTGCGCCAGGTGTTGTTTGCTCAGGTTTAATTTGCCGTGGTGCATCGCAGCGCTGGCAGTCACATGATAGCTGGGGACCTCACTGTGCCTTCGTTCTTGGAGATATTGTTAATTAAATTTTTTATGAAGGAGCTGAGGCACACCAGCAGCGATCTCCTTTCAAGCAGAAATGTAGCAGGCAGCTCCCAAAGAGACCTCATCTGCTCTCTTCTCTATGAAAATCAATTAGTGTTATGAATGTGTGATAGCTTCTTAAAAATCTGTCGTGTTGGAGAAGTCTTTGCACCTTAGAACGGCAAAGGGAAGGATGTGGCCTCTTGCTCCTCCTCCCTTCCCTGCTCCCTCCCCTGCTCTGGCTGCTGAGCGTGGCTGTGGGCATCCACTTGAACTTTCTTTTTGCTCAGATGCTTCAAGTTTTTCTGGATTCTCTTTTAAGAAAAAATCAAGCGTAGAGTTGTTTGGCTTGATAAGGGTGACACGTAAATGAAGACATCCATGCTTTGGTACCTCTTACTTCATCAGCATCCCCAGGCAGGGGTTTGCTGAGGCAAATTCTTGTTTCATGTTTTCTGAGAAGCGCTTTTTATTTAGTGAGTGACCCATGGTACAAGCTGTAGGTGTGGCATCCCTGACTTTGTCATGGCGCAGCCATTTGTGCTTCTATTTAAATGCTGTTTTAATTCTCTCTCTGCAGTGTAAACACCATCTCCTTGTTGACTGTTGTGTTTGTTTTTCAAACTTCCTATCCACGCTTAAATACTGATTTTATTTTCTCCCACACCTATCCAAGCAGAGTTACACACTAAAGAAGAAAAATATCATACTTATGTGCTAAAATGCTTAATAGCTATGTAGCAGTTATAGACAAAAGATCATTTTCTCAGCATGACAGTGTTAGTGGAGTAAATGACTTCAACCAAATGAAAAAGGTGATGTTTGCAGTATATATTTTTGCCTAAGCCTTTATTTTCCGTTGTGGCTTATACAGTCTTTGACATCTAGAATATGCTTTCAGGAGATTTTTCTAAACAAATTGTGTAAGAAAAGAAAATGAGGGATTAATCCATGAAAATAGAAAAGTTGCTTTTGAAACCACCTTCCCAAACACATGCAAATCCAGGAGTAGCAATTTGCCTTTTTACCTGGGATGCTGAAGTGTTGCCACCGCTGTTCCACCTTCCTGTCACTGCTTTGTTCCCTCTGTCGCAGAAGTGACTTTCACCCATGCAAAATGTATGATTGCCCAGGCTCTGACCTTTACCAAGTGCCCCGTTGTTGCTCCCCATCAGTCCTTAGAGGAACAGCACAGATTTCCCTGCCTTGGCTCTCCTGGTTCCCAAAACAAGTCGGGCAAGCCCATCCTTCTCCTCCAAACACACTCACAGAGACGTCCCAAATAAACACCCCTAGGGCTGCACTCACCGTGGAGGGAGGAAGGAGGAAATGAGTTTTGAATTTGCTGTTTGCAGGGTTGATCCATCCCAGGCGTGCAGCCCACGGATCCGTGAGACTCGCTCCGGGGGCGGGCGCTTCCCCAGCGGGCTCTGACAGTGTCCTTGTCCCAGCTCTGAGGGAGGTGCTGGGGGCACTCTGGGTGCTGTGGGAACCCAGGGATTTATAAAGGAAAAAAGGAGCATCCCAGGATGCAGGCAAAAGTGGGTGTTGGGTTGTTCTGGGGCAGCCAGGAGCGGTGGTGCGGAGGGAGAAGCTGGCTTGCTCTTCTTGCTCTTCTCGTCCTCACTCCAGAGCTTTTCATCTTTTCCTCTGCCTTGTCCCTCACTGTCATCATGTCTCCTAGTTATTTACCTTCCAGCTATGCCTGTCCATAAGATCCTGTGGAGAGATCTTGTGTCAGGCCTCACTGGAGGTGCTGTTCCTGTTTGCTAAACACCTTTTCCTCTCCTAATACATCACAGACTCCAAGCTGCTCTGACAAGGACTTCAGACTCCTTTCTGCACGTGCACACCTCGCACTGTGAGGTGCTCTTTAGACGTTCCCACAGATACGTGGTGGCATTTAATCTATGTCAGATTATATTACCTTTTTTCCCTCCCTTTCCTTAGAATTTTGGAGTCTCAACACCTTGCAGCAGATGACTGGCTTCCCAGAAAAATATTCCTTAGCCTTTCCTTACAGATCCTCGTCGGCAAAAAAGAGGTGAATAATTCAGGCATAAATTAAAGGGATATCATGAGGATAAATTGTTATTTGAAAATTGGTTTTGGAAGTGTTTTAGCTGCTTGGGATCTTTCTGTTCCCAAAGTTCCAGGAGAACCATTCTGGATGTATGTATTTCATGATTTATTTAGCAAGCACTTCCAAGCATGTGCTTAGCTGCTGCAGTGAGCCAGAGCCTGAGGAGGCAAGCTTGGGATGACTGTTTTATCTGCAGGTGATGGACAAGATCTCTGCTTCTTTTGTGTTTCCTGTGCTTGGGCATGTGTCAGCTCCTGGTGTGAGCAGAGCCATCATCACTGCACCAGCCAGAAAAAAGCCAAATATAAGCAGCTGACTTTCAAGGGTGGAAGGTAGTTTCCAAAGGAAGTTTTTGTGGGAATGGTAATTTCCTGGTTTTTAAAAATATCTCCGTGCTCTGGATTTCATTCTGGAGCCCACCCCAGGCCTGGATCTTCTGGGTTCAGCTGGTTTCTGCTGTTTCATTGCCTGAGCATCACCCTCTGCAGTGCTGTTCTCCAGGTGGCCCTGCAATGTGCAATGTACCTGCTGCTGGCAGTTTGGAGTTCTTAAGATGTGACTTTTCCCAGTGTACAAACCAAACTGGCAGAGACAGATCTCATTTTCAACTCTTGCATAGTTTTTAAACATTTACATTGAAGTTGAGTATTAATGATCCAGTGGCTGTTCCACACCAGGGTATAAAGCATTTCAAAGTCCTGCAGGCTGCTGAATTTTGTATGGAGGCAGGTTGAGCAGATCTTTAATTGAGCTCCCAGGAAAATCAGGAGAGCGTGGTGTGGCTTTCAGAGTGGCTTTTCATTCTGAGCTTTGTGTCTGGGAAATGCAAACACACTCAGCACCCTCATCTCCCTGGCATTGTAGTTACTACAGGATATGACTTAATGAATAGGCAGAGAAAGGTGTTTGCAAAGCCTGATGTGATATTTAGTTTTACCTTTTCCTGAGGTTTGCCTTTAACCGTATTTATTTTTGTGGGGAGGAAACAGTCACATCAAAATATGCAGGACGTGTTGGTGCTCTGCAGGCTCCTGCCCCAGGAGCTGTGCCACTCTGTTCCTGTGATCAGCTGCCTGGATGATGACAAAACCCACCCGTTTCCTTATGCACCCTTGCATCATTTGAGGTTTTTGGAGTTGCACTGTACCTGCAGGCTCTGGGGGGCAGAGGGTGTGGGGTGTCTTGCAGTGTGTGGTCAGCAGCTCGTGCTCTGGGGTTCATTCATCACCAGCTCAGATCTGCTGCATTTACCTTGTTCAGGAGTTGCTGACATGGGACCTTTGTTGTTCAGTCTGTTTTGTGTCTTCCTGATGCCAGACACATTCTGGTAATTTAGTGATATAATGGTATTTCATCTTCTTTATCCCTAAAAAACCAAACAAAAGCCTTCTTACCCAAAAAGCCCTTCAACACCTACATTAAAAGAAGATGTTTTGCAAAGAGGTTCTCTTGGAAATCCATTGGTTCTACAGTTTATATTGTAATGGTTTAAACAACTGAGTATGTGACAGAATATCCTGGGTTGGAAGGGATCCATAAGGATCATCCAGTCCAAGCCCTGCCCCTGCCCAGACCCCCCAACAGTCCCACCCTGGGCATCCCTGGCAGTGCTGTCCAAAGGCTCCTGCAGCTCTGGCAGCCTCAGGGCCGTGCCCATTCCCTGGGGAGCCTGGGCAGTGCCAGCCCCTCTGGGGGAAGAACCTTTCCTGATCTCCAACCCTGCCCTGACACAGCTCCAGCCATTTCTTTGGGCGCTGTCATGTGTCACCAAAGAGAGAAGAGACTTCTGTTGACTCTGTGTGTCCCTTCTGTTTGGGTAGCACTCTGTGAATGGGGGGTAGTGTCACACACAGGCCACCAGGAATAATCCAGAGCATCCTCTGAAGGATGCAGATGCTCCTTGGATAGGACTCCTCCCTGCACACAGCCATCTTGTTTACAGAGCTCAGGTATTTCAGATGTGGTGTAAATCCACATCTGCCCTGCCAACAGAACTTGTTCCTGGATCAGACAGAGATTGACAAGACTTCTCCCGTTTGTTCTGCATCACTTGCTGCTTCCCATCAAACCAGCAAGCTGGAGGAGGCAGAGGTCCTGCAGGAAAAGGAGTATGTGATCTCTTAAAGAGTGAATAGCAGCGTGTGTACACAGGGGACAGCACTGCACTGCTCAAGTGGGCTCTGCTTAGATGCTGTCAGATGTGGAGTCTTTAAACTTGGACTTATTTTACATGGAATTCTTCAGGGTTTTAGAAGAGGGGGGAGGAAAAAAAAAACCCTGCTCTCTTTTGGAGCTCTGTGCTAGACAGCAAAAAAGCTGCTGTGTTTTAATAAGAAGCTGCTCCCTTTCTTCTTTGCCTCGTAGAGTTTGCCTGTCTCGTGTTGATTGAGCCGTAACTCTCTGGGGCACCTTTGCAAATACAGCCTTGTTTTGTGGGAATTATCCTGGGTTTCCCCTTGTCCCCATCCTCTCACCTTCCTCTGCATCACCTGGGCACAGGGAATGGTGCCTGGCCCAGGGACAGACCCACCTGGGCCCCAAAGCAGAGGTGTCTGCAGGCATGTCTGAGCCAGGTGCTCACCTTCCTCTGTCTTGCAGGGTCTGAAAGGTAGAACCTGCTGTTCTGTGCTATGGAAACCCCAGACTTCCCAGTGTAATTCGTGATTTTCAAGGTGTAAATGTTCATGGGATGGCTGGCTTTCAAAAATGAGCCTACATCAAAATTTCTGACTAATGAAACCTTTCCCTCCTGCTCTCCACCACAGGCTCAGGGATTTTTTGAGCCTCTGGAGGAGCTTGGCTGCTCTGGGCTCAGCCCATCATGAGTTCAGGGCAGCTTAGGTGATGGGGAAGCGATTTAGTGAATACTGCACATGTAAATCCCATCACTAGTCCCTGGATGCATAGGAGGATGGATTAGGAAATGGAACCCTGGTGAAAATAGCTGTGGTGTGATGGAAGCTGCTCATTCTGCTGACATGCAGGATGCTTAAAAACAAAGGCTCGTCCCCCAAAGTTTCAAGCACTGCCATGTAATCTTTTCCCCACTGAACTGAATTGTCCCTGTGGTCTCTAATGGGAGTTGTGTGGCTCACTCCCCTGCACTGGGCTTTGAGGAGCAAGCAGGGGTTAATATTAAAGCAGAGCCTGCTGCTTTAGAAATGGGGGAAAGTAGATGCAAATTACTGTGAATGCTAATTGTTTCTATTTGAAAATTCTTGTAGTGTTTTTCTGAAAACACTCCCATTAAGTAAGCATTAGGTGGATGGCTGAACTGTTTGCAGCAAATCTCCTCAGCCATGTGTGGTGGGGCATGTGTGGTTGTGTAAGAAGATGAAAAATGCATATGGAGCCTTCTGGTGTCTCATATACCCTTCCTTGGGAGCTTGGAGCTGTGCCTGTCACACAGAGAGCAGCGTGGACTCGAGGCACTCGTGTAAAAAAAGGGAACAGATTCCTAAAAAAGTGTATCTGAAATCCTGGTGTGGGAGAGAGCATCTGGAGCAGAGCAGGGTCAGGGAAATGACTCCTTTTTCTACCAGCCACAGGCAGGTATCTCTCTGAGCCTGCCCAGTGGTGTGCTGCCACTTTTGTAGCCATCACTGTGGCTCTTTGTACAACAAGGGCCTGATCTCACCCTATTAAATAAATGAGGGTCTCTTCATTAACCTAAATAAATGAGGATCTCTTCATTAACCTAAATAAATGGGGATCTCTTCACTGCCCGCAGCAATCGGAGGGTGCAGCCCTAGGGAAGGAGCCAGCTCTGGGATCACTCATCCAGGTGGGATGGTGGGAACAGCTCTGCCAGGCCCCCAGTGCTGTAACTGGATCAGAAGTTGGGTGCCATCAAATTAACTACGAGCTGCCACAGCCTCTTCCTGCTGCTGGGCCCCTCTTCCTCGCCTGCTCCGTGGGCTCAGGTGACTCTGCTAATTGGATTGCCAGGGGAGCAGGGCGGATGCTCTGTGTCACAAACAAACCTTTCATCTGGATGGAGCCTTGGCAGCTGTGCTGAACACAGCAAAGGTGAGAGGGCAGCTGGCAGGGTTTGCTGTGGGAGAGTGGGAAGAAGGAAAGGGCTGGCTCCCTCCCTCCCTCCCTTCTGCCAGGTCTGTGTGTTGTTAGTGTGTGTTTGTGTTTGCACACGTGTGTTCGCGTGTGTACAAACAAAAGGCAAAAGCCCAGGGGCGCTTCTCCTGCCAGACACCACGTCCAGCAGCTCCCATGTGTCAGAGGCAGAGGCAGGTGATGCTGTGCTGTAAAATGCAGGTGTGAGGAGGGCAGCAGGGACAGCTCAGAGATGGGTCTCAGGGCTGAGCTGCTGCCCTGCCTGGTCCAGAGCTGTGGCAGAGCTGAAACACCTCTGGCTGTGTTCACACCAGTAAAGCTGGCCAAGTGAGAGGGGGTTTGAATGCCACGGTGTCTTTGCCTTCAGCTGTGGTGTGGTTTAGTGGTGAGTTGGGGTTTTTTTTCCTGCTGCTTGCATGTGGTGAAGGGAGATGTAGTGGGTTGATCCACCAAATCCTGTCTCACACTCCCCTCTGCAGCTGGACAGGGGAGAGAAAATGTAATGAAGGGTTCGTGAGCTGAGATAAGGTCCAGGAGGGATCACTCACCAAATACCAGCACAGGCAAAGCAGGCTCGAATTAGAGATATTCATTGAATTTATTACTAACAAAGCCAAAGCAGGATAATGAGAAGTGAAATAAGACCTTCAAAACACCTGGCCCCCACCTCTCCCTTCTTCCCAGCTCTACCTCCTCCTTTCACTGGTGCAGGGAGACAGGGAATGGGGGTCTCATTCCACCCCCCTGCCATGAGCAGGGACCTTCCACTACCCCTGCTTGCTCCAAGCCCTGTCCTGGAAGAGGAAATTCCCTGGTTTGTATCCCTTGTTTGCTGCTCCTTTGGGATGGTGCAGTTTTTGTCCTTAACCAGCTGGTGCCATACACGTGGTTATCCTAAACCACAAACACCTACTCTGTTTAAGGCAAGAATTTTACAGTAGTAACTTTCTATTTGATCTTAGGGTTCTTTAATCTTCCTGCCATAGTCTCAGATTAACATGAGAATTAGGTTTCAGGGACTGATGGGTTTGCTTGTATTTATCCTTTTGTTTGTGATGACAGATAATCCCATTACTGCTCTTCTTAGTAGTTTGGTGGCTGTGATTGCTTGTATTGCTGATGTCTGGCTTTAAACCTGTAAGCTTATCTGAGCACTTGATTATACCTTTGGCACTGCACACCTCCCCATCCTCCTGAGCAGTGGACAGGATGAGAATGAATATTCTTGACTTAAATACTTGCAAAAAAGAAAATGACAAAAAGGAAAGACAGAAGCAAAAAGCAATGTAGAGCTCAGGGAAATACTTGCTTTGACTTCAGAGGGCTTCAGATCTGTTAAAACTGGATATGGAAGGGCTGGAGCTCCTTGCATTGTGTGCTTTTGGTGAACTTAGCCTTGTTCTGGGTATCAGGAGGTGTGAACCAGAGCATGGCGTGATGGAAAGGAGCCCAGGCCTGTTGGGTTGCCTCCTCTTTCTCCCTACAAGAACAAATTCTCACCACGCTCCTCCCTGCTCTGTGTTGGAAATCTGCAACCCATGGATGGCCAGCTAAAGCTTGTGATGATTCCTGCACGGGGTCTGGTCATGAATAAACCAGTTACTGCAGCTCAGCTGAGCCCCAGCAGCCCATGGCCACACCCTGGGGCACCTGGAACAGCTGGAATTACCCAGGGAAGCCTTTGCCACTGGGAGCTGCCACCTGGGCAAGGTGTATCCTTCCTTCCTTTTTCCTGTGATCACAGAATGATCATCTGAGTTGCTCTTATGGGGGATGTCTTATGCTCTTATGGGGGAACCTCAGGTTGCTCCCATTTTCCTCCACAAATTTCAAATTTCCAGCCCAAATTCCCATTTTACCACCCCAAATCCCCCTTTTCACCAGAAATCTCCCATTTTCCACCAAAACCCCCCCTTTTCCCTGCAGAAATTCCCACTTTTCCTAGCTGGAGACCTCGAGATGAGCCCAAATCCCAGGATGGAGCGGGGAAGTGTGATCAGAACCTGGGGCTTTATTATTAAACTGGGATCCAACTGGGATCTCCTGAGATAACCAGGATGTGTTGGGAAGAGCTGGTGGCTGTCCCTGCCTGGCTGGGCAGAGGCAGCTTGGCTGATGCAGCAGGAATGGCAGGGAACCTCTGTAACGTCAGCAGGAGGATATAAACGTGCCCTGCGGGACTGCAGCAGGCACCTGCTTCTCAATTAAATTAAATTATAACGAGGGAAAAGATGTTTTGCACGCGGGTTTGCAAATAACAGGTCAGTGGAAGGCGAGCTAGAGGCTTTGTGGCGAGGATTGAGAGGTGTTCCTGAGGTGTTTCCCTCTTCCTCAGAAAAGCAAATTGGATGGAACTTGTCTTGGTTTGGAAGAACAGGTGTCTGCCAGGGAAAAGCCAGAGCTTCCCTTGGAATGGAGAATGTAAACCCTCTCCCTCTGAATTATTGTAATTTTGAAATTAAGGGCCTTTCAGGCCAAGATAGGGGAATAGGAATAACAGTTCCTTACTAGGAATATTAAAAATAAAAAAGGCAACAGTACAAAAAACCAGTGACAGAATCAGAACATGACCTGACACTGCTNTGGGATAATGGAATTGTCTCAGCCCTGCAGTGAGCCTGGCTGGCCCATGAACAGCAGATACCCCTGGAGGGAGGGTGGGGCCTGGAAGGGATAAAGAACACAGCCCCAGCTGGTTTAACACCTGCCCTTGAGCAGAAGACACCTGTCCCCTCCAGCCTGGAGTTATTGGGGATGGGTCAAAGAAAAAAACACCTCCCCAACCTGTTTCAAGGATGGTAATAGACCTTGTAGCACTTTGGGTTACATTTTGCATTGCAACCCTAGACAAGCTGATGTGGGGAAGGGCAGAGTGGGGCAGAGGCACCTCTAACAGGCCTCTCAGTGATTTTGAGCTGTAACACTGTTGTACCAAAGCTTTAAACAGTATAAAAAAATCCAGGAGACTTCCTTTAAATGAGCTGTAAAGCTTCCTGAGCTGTGGAAACCCAAAAAGGGCATTTGTCTGCTGATGGGTGCATCTAGCATGTGCTGTCCCAGCTGAAATGCATCTCCTGTGGGAGGGGAGTGGGTCCTGCCCGAGCTTCCATGGGCTCATCCTGCTGGAGCTCTGGCTGGCAGCAAGCAGAGGTAGCTCCATGTATTTCTGTGGATGTTTGTACTTCCTTGATGTTCTTCCACTGCTTGCAGCTGTAGAGACTCCTGGAAGGATGGGGTGAGTGCATGAAGCCTTCAGAGGCTAAAAATCTGAATTTGGCTGGTGCAGTGCTTGTCCTCCATCCGCCTTTTGTCTTTAAATTTCATCTTTAAATATTTTTATATTTATTTGTAGCTGTTCAGAAACTTACTTTATCACTTGGAAGCAGTGAATTTTCTTTCTTCTGTCTGGATCTGATTGTTTGAAAGATATTGAGAAGAGAACTACAGTTTTGCCCTTATGTACCTGCTGTGGTTTCACCCAAAGTTTAAGCTTACTGTGATTTATAGAAATTAGCACTTTTTTTAACTAGCCAAGGCTTCTGACAGCTCCTTTTTGTATAAAATTTTATTTTCCTGAATAGTCAGTAGGGTTTTTATATTCCCTTCTAAATGGCTCTTATAAATATCAAAAGAGTAATAAAAACCCTTATAAATTTTTTTTTTATTGATTCAGGAAAAATAAACCCAAGACTTTTACTTAAAGGGTAATATTGGAAACCTGTTTTGGTTTGGCTGGTTTTTATAGGAGTATTCTTAAAGCAGCCAGGTTGAGGCTTGCAGTTCTTACTCAGATGCTTGTTTTGTTTTACTGATCCAGCTGGAATTAGTCAAAAAACCAGTGTCACCTGCACCCCCAAAATACACAAATGCATCCTGTAACCTGCAGCAGCCTCTGGGCTTGAGATCTGAGACATGAGATAAGGAAAGGGAGAGAAAAGAAGGGAGTGGAGTTATTCACATGGCTTTTGGATCACTTGTTTCTCAGATGACTGAATTTTATTTTTTAACATAATAATTTGACATGCCCTTGTTTTGCCCCTTTGGATAATTTGGTGTAAAGTTTCAGGGACTGGATTTTCAGGAGGGTTTATAAGAAAGTGATGGCCATGGAAAGAGATGTCAGCAGAGGAAATAGAGCTGTCATTTCCCAGCAGAAAGTGAGCAGCATTTCCTGTTACAGCTCTCACCAGAACACTTCTTGTTCCATCACTGACACCATTCCCCAGTTTTTCCACAGAAATCTTCTCCATGAGTCTGCACAGCTTTCATTGAGTGTGGAGGAGATGGGACTTTGGGAAAGCCTGTGAGTGGAGAGATGAGGATGGGATTTTTGGGCGGAGTGGTGTGGTTTGGGATGGATGGGGTGTGACAGGAGCTGATCCTTCTCCCTCCTGAACAACAACAGCTGCACCTTGTGGGGTTGGGTTTTTTGACAAGCAGAGGAACTTGTGTGAATGAATTATCAATCATGTCAAAAGGTGCCTTGTTAACCTTTACAGTCTATTCATTTATCTTCCAGTGTCTTTATATAGAGCTTACCAGGAAGTTTCAGGCTTGCTTTGGGGTGATTATTTGAGCAGGGAAAAAAAAAAATGTTCCAGTGGTTTGGGTTGGAAAGAACCTTAAAGCCCATTT
Source organism: Hylia prasina (assembly GCA_013397195.1). Classification (NCBI taxonomy): domain Eukaryota; kingdom Metazoa; phylum Chordata; class Aves; order Passeriformes; family Sylviidae; genus Hylia; species Hylia prasina. Next base: position 132,773 of record VYXD01013807.1, on the reverse strand, counting down.
TGTTCCAACCCCCTGCCATGGGCAGGGACACTTCCCACTATCCCAGGGTGCTCCAAACCCTGTCCAGCCTGGCCCTGCACACTGCAGGGATCCCAAAGCACCACACTTGAGCACAGATTTAGGTCTCCACTCCTGTGTTGTGCCTTGGTCCCTTTTCCATCTTCCCTCAGGTGTTTGCCCAGGGTCACTTTTGTTGTGGTGGTGGTGCAGGTGCTGCAGAAACCCTGTCCACATCTGATTGTTAGAACTCTTTTTTGGTTTTTTTTTTTCTCTTTTTAATGGACTAATGCAGCAAGAACATATTTCTGTCTGTTTCTTTGCTCATGCTGCATGCTGCTGTATGAAACAAGGTGCACTGAACACACCCATTTCTTTAAAACAGGGAGCAGCAACCAGTTCTGCATAATTTCTAAATCCTCTGGCCACGAGTGACTTCAAAAGAAACCCACAAAAAAACCACCCCAAACCCCACTATAAAAGGCAAATTGAGATACCAGACTACAAAAGTATTCTGAATAATTGGGGATTATCCTTTAATTTCATGAATTGAGGAAGAACTAAATCTTTTTCTTTTTGTGCAAATTCTGTATTTCACCCGTGATGATGATTGCTGGTGCTGGGGATTAAATGCTGAGAATTTCTTTTAAAAACTCGGCTGTGGCACCTGTGGCCCTGAATGAAATCACAGAAACCAGGTGGGAGCTGCTTTTGGTGGTGGCTGGGGAGTCAGGAGGAGGTTTTGGGTTCCTTTAGCTGGGAGTTACCATAACCTGGGAAATGCTGGGGAGAAGCTGATTCTTGGAAATGAGTCTGAATTCTTTTTTTGTTTTAATTTTTCCTGCTGCAGCCCTGTGTAGCCCAGATGCATTGTGCAGGTGCAGAGCAGCTCCAGGAAGCAGAGAATGGCGTGTTCAGAGCCATTGATGAGAACTGAGGTTACTTTTAATGTCTTGTACCACAAGTATTTCGTGTATTTTCCGTCCTTAATGGCATTCAGGCTTGTTACAGGAATTAAGCACTGAGAGTTAAAATAACAAATCTGCACTATGCTTTGCTGGGTTTTAAATCAAAATGGCATTCTTTTTTCATGAGCCCATAATCCTTCCTTTTATACAGTTTGATGCTAGCCAGCTCTTGCTTCCTGAGGCAGAACCATTAGATATCAAAAATATAATTGCTCTCTATATGAGTGCTCCTTTGTAGCCCAGCCCTTTCATGTTTTGAGGCTGCAGCACTTTTATTTCTTTAAAAATATTCTATTAAGTTCCTCTGAATTGTGAATTCCAGCCACCACAGGTAAGGGGTCAGTGCCCTATTGGGAATCAGCAGAGAAGTGGAGGTTCATGGTTAGGATTTGCTTTTTGGTGTGGGAGTTCAGCTGGAAATAGTGAAATCCAGAGACAGGAGACTGTAATTATCCCATCAGTGCCAGTTGGGAGTTAATTAATCTATAGTTCCCCACCTGGCATCCAAAGTGGAAACTGTTTTGGGTGAGGGAGAGAATAGTAATGGCTTATCTTGTACTTGCTTGAGTGTGAGAGGTTTGGAATACACAGATGCTGAAATATATACATTGCATTTATTAATGTGTTGCAGGAGCACTGCTTTGCCTCATTCCACACAGAAATACGTGGAGGTGTCTGATTTGTGTGGACAGGTGTTTTAAAACCCCAGGGGGTCTTTTTTTTTTTTTTGTTCCTTGCTTCTTGCCATTCTGTATCTGTAATTAAAAGCACTGCAGAGACCTGCAAAGCAAACCCCCCGCCCATCCTTCTGTCCCTTGGGAATTTCATATCCCTGCCTGAGGAGAGGGAAGGCTGTGGGAAGTTCAGCTGACCTGTGCTGGCCACCAGCAATTGCTCCTCTCTTGCTGAAGGTTAGAATTGTAAAAGCCCAAATGCACAGACATTTCCTTTAATAATACAAACCCGTTTTCTCTAGTCTGTCAGAATTGGGAGCGTCTGGTGGTTTCCATGGAGAAGGATATTTCTTACAAGGCCCAGCTATTTTTGCAGACTATTTTGTAATGTATTTGAACTTGCAGCCTTGTGCCATTTCTGTTCTCCTGCTCCACGAGCAGGGCAGGGAAATACAGCCAAATTCCCATTAAGGAGCAGCCAAGGACTTCTGTCCCGGGTGGTTTTGGGGTCAGGGCACTGTCTTTGTGCTGTCCCCTGGTTTTACTGTGTTTCAAGGAGAATCCCCATGCAGGTGGGAGAGGTGAAGCTCCTCCTGCCGTGCCCCAGCACAAGGATGCTGCTCAGCCCCCAGGAGATGTTCCTTTGGGATAGATAATTCTGCTGCTGCTGTTTCCTGTTCTGAGTTTTACATGGTCTGAGTTTGTTTTCCAATTGACAGCTTGGCTTTCTCCAATTTGGTAATTATACATAAAGTTTTGTCTAACAAATGCCATTTCTTCTTCCTTGATTCCTCTAATTAGAACTTAAAAGTGTGTTATTGGTCCTTCAGTGCTTTCTTCTCGTGGCTGCAAGAAGAGAAAGCTCAGAAAAACGTGCCTAGACAACATCCTGTCTTTGCAGCTCGTCCCCTATTGCTTCAGTGTTGTCCACTACAAGTTTAATTACTGTGTGAGAAATACTTTTCTCAAGTGGAGCCAAAATCTAGGATTTAAGCCAAAGTAAATTAACAGTTCTCAGAAAACCTGGAGTCCCAAAGCCAAGAATTTCAAGGCTTTTAGGCATCTCTCTGTTATTGGCAGGCATCTCGTGATGTCATGTGGTAGAACAAATGGACACCCAAAAGCTGGAGTCAGCCTTGTGCCAGTTTAGCAGGAAAGATTAAAACCGATTTAATTTAGGGAGGCCAAACTGAAAATAATGATTATACACAGAAACGGTGGGGTTATTTCATAAGCCATATCCGTGCTTCTCCATTAGTGGCAAATTTCCAGGCTTCATTCTCAGTTCCTAAATTTGCAGTCTAGTTTTTTTGTTTTGTTTTGATTTGGTTTTTTCCCTTAATTTTTTTTTTTTTATTTTGGGGGCAGAGGGGACTGCTTATTTGTGAAGTTGTACTTGATTAATTGTATTTCCAAATGTGTTAAATATAGTGTTCTCTCTTTATTTTTTTTATCTTTTTTTTTTCCCCCTGAATTTCCATACTACACAGACCAAACATTGAATTTGGTATAAAATAACTGGTGTTCAAGGACTTAGAAGGAAAAGAGCTATTGGCTGATGGAGTGAGGTTAACACAGCGTTGGAGGAAAATTCCTAATGCTTGATTTTACCTGGTGTGTGCAATCAGGAGGGCTCTGTGTGTGTGTGTGTGTGTGTTCAGTGCAGAGCTGATAATAAGAGTCCCTCTTTGTGTCTGGTTCTTGCAAACACAAAGGCCTGAGGAAGAAAGGGAGCTGTGGTGCTCTCAGGCTGTGGCAGTGGCTTTCTCTGGGGTGGTCAGGTTGGATGCTGCAGATCCAAACGTGTGGGGTGTGCTGGGGACACGGGAGATCTGGGCTCTGCACGTGTGGGAGCTGTGGGGAGCCCCGGTGGTCGTTCTGCTGGAAAATCTTCATGGAATCCAGGCTGGTTTGGGTTGGAGGGGACTTGAAAGCTCATCTCATCCCGCCCCCTGCCATGGGACACCTTCCTCTGCACCAGGTGCTTCAAGCCCCATCCAGACTGGCTGGAGGGGCCAAGGGCAGCAGGGCTGGACTCTCCCCACCTCCACCTTGAGCTGAGCCCCCTCCTCTCAGGGCAGGGTGTCTCCTGCAGCACAGCCCTGAGGGGAAGGAGCTGTGGGGGTTCCCTGGCATCCCCCCCTCCTGCCCAGCACCTCCTGTGTCTGCTCAGCTCTCTCCAGCCACGGCTCTGCTGTTCATCACTTCCCTCTGTTCAGTGCCAGGGCTCAGTGGCTGGAAGGGCTTCGGGGGCTGAACAAATCCACCCTGCCCGGAGGGCACCAGCTGTGGCAGAGCTGCTCCAGGCACTTCCAGAGTGTCCACGCCCCCAGCAGCCACCTGGCCACGTGCCACCTGTGTCCCTGGGCCAGCTGTGCAGCCCTTGCACATCTGGCAGTGCTCATCCTGTCCTTGCTCTGTGTGCTGATGTGTTCCTGGGGGGAGGGTGTGTGTGCTCTTACAATCGTAGTAATTTTCAAAACAGGGGAATTCTGTCCCTGAATTTGTTTGTTGAGATATGTATCCTGTTGAAGGGCTCAAGGAAGGAAATGCTGAAGGCAAAGCAAGTCCTGATATCTCAGCTCTGCCTCCGGGGTGCTGGGAGGGAATCACCCAGCAGGCAGGTGGGGTGTCTGCTCTGTACCAGCCCTGCCTGGGCTGGCAGATGTTTGAGGTCACTGCAGCACTGTGTACCAGCCTGTCCTGGGCTGGCAGATGTTCCAGGTCACTGCAGCACTGTGTACCAGCCTGTCCTGGGCTGGCAGATGTTCCAGGTCTGGGCATTGTCCTGGGCTGGCAGGTGCCCCAGGTCACTGTGCCACCCTGTACCAGCCTGTCCTGGGCTGGCAGATGTTCCAGGTCTGGGCATTGTCCTGGGCTGGCAGATGTTCCACGTCACTGCAGCACTGTGTACCAGCCTGTGCTGGGCTGGCAGGTGCCCCAGGTCACTGTGCGGTGCCCCAGGTCACTGTGCCACCCTGTACCAGCCTGTCCTGGGCTGGCAGGTGCCCCAGGTCACTGTGCCACCCTGTACCAGCCTGTCCTGGGCTGGCAGATGTTCCAGGTCACTGTGCCACCCTGTACCAGCCTGTCCTGGGCTGGCAGGTGCCCCAGGTCTCTCAGGCTGTGGTGCTGTGTGATTCCTGCACCAGCAGCACTCGCTGCCATCCCTGGTATGTCCCTCCATGTCAGAACCTCACCATTTACTGCAGCTGGTGGGCAAATGGTGCAGTGTGAGAGTGAGGAGGGGAGCAGAACAGAGAGCAGGGTCAGAACATTTTGCTGTTTATTTTGTACCAATGATTATTCAATAAGTGTTTGTGCATTGTCACAAAATGCCTTTGCTCGTGCAGGAGAGCAAGGTGGGCTGAGAATGAGCCCCCACCAAGTGGACATGTGTAACCTGTGTGTGTGTACACCTAATAACAGAAAAGATGCTGCTGGAGGAGCTTGCTGGGTGTAGCTGTGACAGAATCCACTGAGAAAAGAGGAATCGTGCATTACAACCAATGTGACTGACTGAATTCCTTGTTTTGATGTTTGCTGTGGGTGTCAAGGATGTATAAATGCAAACAGCACATTCATAAATTATTTTGGGTTGCTGGTAGCTTTCTGAAGAAAATAATTTGTAATGAGCTTCATTTATGCACCAGAAATAAAGATGGGATTAGGCGAATATTGAACTGTAAATGCACTGGTGATTTTTGGCTTTTGTGCGTAGCACAGAGAATCTCATCATCTATCCCTGCTCTGATCTTGAATATGCAGAGCTGGCTGTGCCTTTCATGCAGCAGCTATTTTAGTGTGCAGCAGTCTGGCCTTGAGTGTGTTTGGTGAGCTTGGCAGGGCTGGCAGCAGCACCTGCCTGGGCTCTCCTGCCGTGGCTCGGGGGCTCTGCTGGGCTTTGTGAGCAGAGCCTGGCCTGCAGAGTCTGTGTGTGTGTCAGGGCTCAGCTCCCTGAATTACATCTCAGCTGGGGAGTGCTCCTGGTTTCACCCTGCAGCTCCACAGGTGAGCAGGTTGGGTCGCTGGCCCAGGGAAGGCTGGGCTGCAGGGAGGTGGAGTCACTCCCACACGGGGAATTGGTGTTGGCAGGAATAGCAGATGTTGTACCTGGAGATTTTGCCTTCCTGGTCTCCTGCTGGGGTTTGTGTGCTGTGAGTTCCCAGCAGTGACTTGCCAGGGTACCTGGGAGTGGCTCACTTCAGGGATGTGGTTTTTAGCCAGACTGAAAGGCTGGTGTGTGGTGATCTGGAATGTCACAGCCAGCCTTGATGTATGTGAGGAATGGCTGTGCCTGAGGTGATTTACTCTATGCAAAAGCTGAGAATGTGCTTTAGCACCCCTGAACTGCAGGCACCCACACACACACACCTGTGGCCAGTGCTCACATGGGACATGGGCTCGCTGACATCTCAGTTTTGGGTGCACACAGGTGCCCACATTGACAAGCTCTGGTTTTGCTGCAAAAGGAGGGTGCATCAGCTCGTTTTTGGAGTCTGTTAGATGAGGAAATGTGCTCTTTGCTGATGCATTTTAACGAGGCTGCTGAACCCTTGGGTGATTAGTGTATTGGTGCCACAGCGTGCACGGTGCTGAGAGCACTTACAGCCCTGATCTCAATTTCACACAGGTGCAGACAGCAAATATTTTTTCTTAGCAATTTCAGGCTCACACACTTGAAACGAACTTAGCTATCTTCTCCATTTGTCTCTTTTTATCTGCTGTGCATAATGGTTTTGGAGGGGCTGGGGTTAGTGACAAGCCATATGTTTTGGGCTGAATTGCTTGGACTGAGCCGAACCAGTTGTGTTCATGTAAATCAGGTTCACTGGGGAAGCAGCTTCTTAAACTCTGCCCATGCCTCTGACCATTAAATGTGAGGGGTTCTCAGTCAGGAGCTCTGGTGTTGGTTTCACCTGCTGGTGTAATTTTTCCAGTCCTGATATGGGATTGTTCAACCTGGAGGAAGAGAGGGCTCTGAGGAGAGCTCAGAGCCTCCTCCAGTGCCTAAAGGGGCTCCAGGAGGGCTGGAGAGGGACTTTGGAAAAGGGCATGGAGTGCCAAGACAAGGGGAAATGACCTCCCACTGCCAGAGGGCAGGGATGGATGGGATTTTGGGAAGGAATTGTTTCCCATGAGGGTGGGCAGGCCCTGGCACAGGGTGCCCAGAGAAGCTGTGGCTGCCCCTGGATCCCTGGACGTGTCCAAGTCCGGGGCTTGGAGCATCCTGGGACAGTGGAAGGTGTCCCTGCCCATGGCAGGGGATGGAGGGAGAGGGTGTTCAAGATCCCTTCCATCCCTAACAATTCCTGCATTCTGATTCCATGATGACCAGTGACAATCTTGGTGCCTTTTTCTTTTTTTTTTAATGAGCTAATTCTTTAGCATGAAAGTCTGCTTCATCTTCTTTAGCCTTTCAGATTTTGCAAAACAGCCTTGCCCCTTGTTGGGCTGCCTGGAATTGTACTTCCACTTTAATTTAGTCACCTTGAAAGGGGACTGCCAAAAACAAAGGCAGGATTCAGTGATACGGATCAGCTTACACCAAATCAGCATTGTTGCCTGAGAATATCTCTTGCAGTGAGAGGAGCTTGAAACCTGCAGGGTGTCTTTTTATGAAAAAAGCAAAATATATACTTATTTGTATGCATAGACCACCTAGGGGAGTTTCTTTTGAATTTTGCAGTGTTTTAAACACTCATTGATGTGAGTGCTTATTGCAAAAGCAAGGACAAATAAGATGTACAGTAGCTAAAGGGCCATTTTTGCCTGGAGGTGCACAGGAGAGGAGTAAACAGGATTCTTTAGAATCTGAGGAAGGAGGAACAGCTGTGGGGACATGTCACCTGCCAGCTCAGTGGCCCAGGACCTCAGCAGTGGGAGCAGTGTTGTCTTACACCTTTCAGGAGATGCCAGATGAAAGTGCTTCCTGAGCTGCACAGGCTGAAGAGGTGCAGGTACTGGCAGGTGGTGAGTACGAGCTGATCAATGTGGCTGCATTTTATGGGGGGCTTTAATATCTGACAGGTTCTTTTCCCCTCACTGATGTCCAGCTCTGGGATGTTCCTCACTTTCACAGACAGCTAAAACCAGCTCCTTCTAGGCTTGGCCAGCCTTCCTGAGATGGGACAGGCAGGACCAGGCAGAGTTTCCCAGCCATGGTTGTCTCTTGGCTTTTGGGCTGACACGTGGAGGAATTGCTGTTTGTGATGTTCCCAAGAACCCCTGAAACGTGATCAGATAATGAAATCTGGACTCTGCATAGAAATACATCCTTTTTGGTTTTGGGGCGAAGTTTTATGTCCAAATTTGCACATAAAGGGAATAATTGTGTAAAGGAATAATTGAATTACTGAAGTCTCAGAGAGAGGAAATGGAAGTACAAGAATTTCTGAACACAAGGTGTTGGGTACAACTTATGGAAATAAGATGGGAGGTACCTGTGGGCCTTTTAGGGCCTACTGGGACCTTGCAGCACTTAATTTTATTTCCTAGGTGCCAGTGCAGTAGAATTTAGGCAGAAGTTTTTATCTTGGGGGCTCACAGTGTGGCAGGTTTTCTGTGCCCAGCACACCGAATTGGAGCTGGCTCTAGGGTGGGTTGTAAGAAGCTTTTAGGACTTGAGTGGTAGCTCAAAAGTCATTTGATGTGTGTTCAAAAGCGGCATGAGGAACTCTTAGTTCTGCAAATTATGGGTGGTGTGGAAAGGTCACTGTGCAGCCCACCCAGATCTCCCAGCACTGCTCACCAGCTCGGCAGGGACCGCCAAGGTGAGTGGGAAGTTTTGGTAAAATCTATGAATAGCCATTAAAACCAATACCCTACGAGCTGGGAGGCTGCTGTGTGCCCAGCTGCCCTCCCTAACTGGGTGTTTGAATTGCCAATTTTGTTATCTTCCCATGCAGGTTTCTGCTAATGAGTTTAAGAGCACCTGTGAGCCTTTCCCGCAGGTGGGAGCTTCCCTTCCCCTCCTCTCCCAGTCTGTCATTCAGCCTCACTTCTGAAATCCTTGGATTCTTCCTAAAGCTGGTTGAGAGCAGTGCTGCCATGGTGTGGGATGGGTTTGCTTTAATGCTGAGGGGGAGGCTTGTGGGCTGGATACATCTTTATATCAGCTACCAGTCAGTGTTGGCATCCCTTGCTTCCAGGGATATTCCAGCCTTTTCTTCTCCGGCTCCCTGCCCTTTCCAAGGCTCTGTAGGGATGATGGCCCTGCCCCATTCCCCCAGCCCACTTAGCCAGAGCAAGCCCTGGGCCTGTATTCCTCACCCTGAGGTTATTTTGGGGAAAAAGATGCTCCCAGGAGCATCCTGCAATCGTGTAGGAAGCAGCTGCGGATTCCCAGGATCTGCGAGCAGACAGGGATGGGGTCAGGTGTGCTGCTGCAAGGACAATCTGCTCTTGTGGCTATCAGATGCTTTTGGGGGCGGTTCTTGGAATTGTTGTGAAAGATTTGATTGTTTCTGTTGTTTTTTTTTAAGTGGCCTCCATCACCGTGGTTTATAGAATTGATTCCTCACTGCCTTTTCCCAGAAGGTGCCATCACACCTGAACAGACCTTTCAAATTCAGCTCCCTTGAAAAGAATGGAATTAGGCTGCGGTGTTGTTCCCGTTTAGGAAATCAATCTCTTTTTGAAAACCCCCGTGCTTTTAGGGAGAGCAGAACCTGAGGGAAGGATCCACCTTCCCTCGGCAGAATCCCCCTGGAGACATCTGCTCTTGGTGGGCATCCCTTGGTCTTCGCTTCCCTGCTGGGGGGAGATTTGCTGTGATTTTGGAGCTGCCATTTCCTCGAGTAGTTCTGTGCCGTTGCCTCTGTTAGTGTTTAATGCTGATCTCTTTCCACTGTCTCCCTTTATCTTTTATGACATTCGTGGCAGGCCGTGGACAAACAGCGCTGCGCTCGGGTTTTATTTTCGGCAGCGCTCTCCTGGCGGAGCACAACCACCAGACTGCATTTCACAACCAATCCCCTCTGCCAGAGCTGTGAAAACTGCTCCTCTCTTCATTCAGCAGAGCTCATTACTGCTGCTGGCTCCTCCGTGGCCCCTTTCCAGAGCTTCTTAGTCCTTTTAGAGCCAATTCTTTGCTGTTCCTTGTCGGACACCGAGTCCTGGGGATGTCCTCGATGATTTGTTGACGAGAGGCTGTGGATTTCTTCTTCCGTGGGTTTCTTCTTGACAGTCCTGAGTGGTGCAATATTGTGTTGGCTGCTTTGCTTTTCCTGTTTCCCCCTCTTCGTTCTGCTGTATTTTTATATATATAAATTATACATATATAAAATAAACAAGGAAGTTTCTGTAGGAAATAAATCGTTGTTGAGAGAGGGCAAAATGACACTAAATTGGCAGCTTTACAGAAGGTATGATGCCTTTGATTGATTAGTTGTCAAAGAAATGTAATGTACTAAACATGATGAAGATTAAGGATGTGAAGGTGGTTAAAATTCAAGTTGCATAAGTGTTTGGTGTTAGGTTTAGAGCCTCTTCCAGAATTTTAATTTTGAAAATGCAAAGTATTTGTTTTATGCTATTCCGTAGGAGCCCTCTAGATGTTTTGAAAATTTTGAGTTCTTCAAAAAGCAACAACAACAAACAAAACACAATCTCAAAGTGTTTAGTATTCACAGTTCGTGAATTAGAGACACTTTTTTTTTTTTTTTTTTTGAGATTAATAATGAGCTTCTGAGATGCATTAGACACCAGATAGAGAAACTGAGCACCAGAAATAATGGTAGCATTATCCTGAACCTCGTAATTACTCTCAGGGTCTGATTTTACATTGTATCTACTGTTCATGAAATAACAGCAGCGTATTTTGGAAAGGGGCTTTTTACAATGACACGTAGTGATAAAAGGAAAGGGGAATGGCTTCCCACTACCAGAGGGCAGGGATGGATGGGAGATTGGGCAGGAATTGTTCCCTGGGAGGGTGGGCAGGGCTGGCACAGGGTGCCCAGAGCAGCTGTGGCTGCCCCTGGATCCCTGGCAGTGTCCAAGGCGGGTTGGAGCTTGGAGCAATGGGACAGTGGGAGGTGTCCCTGCCCAAGGAATGTTAAAGTCCCTTCCTGCCCCAACTGTTCTGTTTGATTCTGACAAGAACCTGCCCCAAACCTGTGCTGCCACAGCTCCCTTCCTGAAACACTCCAGCAAACATCTTGCTTTCCCTCCTGGGAGCCTTCTCCAGATCTGCACCGACCCCGCCGTATTGTTCTCAATCTTCTCCGCCGCTCTGATGCTGCAGAAGTGAAAAAAATGAAGTGCCCCTGACCTGACAACAGTTCAGCTGGTGACAAATGACTGTCACACTGACCAGTGTAGTCTGCTTGTTTCTATTCCCCTCTCCCTTCAGAGTGATATTGAGTTGGACTGCGAGCTGAAATAATCTCTGTGTTCGCTGCTTGCGCCAGCGCCTGGGACTCAGCGCCGTCATTGCCACGAGCTGCACTCCAGGAGAGACCAGGGAACACATTTTCAGACATGTTGGCAGGTGATGGGGACCTTCAGGCTGGTCTGACCACGGCAATTTGTCAAAAGCTGCACCATTTGCAGGGACTTTGCCTCTGAAAGCTGCCCTGGGTTAGCGAAGGTGAGGTGATGACAGCTCTGGTTTTCCTTGCAAAGACAAACTGAGAAGTTTTAGGCAGAAATTTCATTGTTAGGCCCTGCCAGTGCCAGCCAGGGTTTGGGTTGTCCACAGACACACCTTGCTGTGCAAAGGCACCAGGTGAACTTCAAACCTGAGTTTGCTGTGGCTGTGTTTTGCTGTTGTGAGCTGTATTTTGCTGTTCTCTTCTGAGTGTGGGGGGCTGAGGGTTTATCTGCAAACCCTCTGCAGCCCTGTCTGGGTCTGTGCTGCACCTCTCACGCAGGGACCTGGGGAGAAGCTGGCTGTGGGGGAGGAACCTGTCCCAGCTGTGCCACCACCAGCTGCCATGAAGCCAACTCAGTGTTCTCTGTCCTCCTTTTTCCCTATCTTCTGCCTTTAAAGTTGGGTGTTGATCATCTCTGCCACTTGTGTGCTGCACCCACAGTGACCCCAAACCCTTCCACGTCCCCAGGGGTGTTTAACCCATGCAGACACGGTGATGGCCTCTCACCATCCTGCAGGGGCAGAATGGGCCAACTTCTGCCTCTGCTGCTGCCTCAGCATGTGATTTGTAGGCAGAAGCTCCTCATGTGGTGTCTGGAATGAGTTTGTCAGAGCAGACCAGAGATGAAAGTCACTAAACTACAATAAATGGGGAGCTCCGAGGTATCGTTTTTAGAACTTCATTTAAGAGCATGGCAGCTCTTTAAGCTGATTTCAGTAGTGAATAATTAAAGCATAAAGTACAAGAAAAGTAAATATTTCATGGAAATACTAAAGAGAAACTATAAAAATCTGTTGAAGACAAAGGGAGCTTTATTTTTTTCTTCTTTCCCCCAACTTCTCCTCCTCCTACATGGAGAGCCCTGGTCTGGACAGGAAGAAGCAGGAGGATATGCACCCATCAAACCTCTGTTGGAGATTACAAATTCCTCCTTACTTTTTAACCACTCTCTTCTGAATTGTCCTTCCTTGATTAACTTGTGGATATAATGATTCAGGTAATACCCCATTTATTCCTTTCCTGGAAGTGTTTGTGGAACTTGTAATCACAGAGGCTGGGAAGTTTCAAAGCTGTTCTAGTGAGAAAAAACTGTGTCCAAGCTCCAGTCCTAAGTCGTGTTCAGCAGGAGTTAAACAGGGACTAAAGCAGATGAATGTATGGATTTGTGCAGTGTGTTTGCTATTAAAATTAATAAAACCTTCCTAGAAAATGACTGATTAAGAGCTGAATGTCACTAGGTAGTAAATAAAAAACGAAGCAAGTCTTTAGAGTAATTTCCCCAGATTCACTCTCACCTCCCCTCCATGTTCTGGACTCTTACAAAACATAAGTTTATTTAGGATCTCTGTGGTTAGAAGTGAGATTAGATAATTGGTTGGGGCTGTGTTTATTAATCAAGACTAGTGATTACCAAGGGCTGTTCATTTCCAAGAGGTATTCAGGCAATCCTCACCAAAGCCCAGTAAGGTTGAATAGATAACATGTGTAACTGGTAGATCAAGAACAAGCATTCAAGGTTGAGAAAGATCTAATTTCCATTTGAAAACGAAACCAAACCTAATCTGAGGCATTAGAAACAATAAGAATGATGCATTAAAGGGTATTTATGGGCAATGTTGATCTTTATTCTGCATTGAAGTTTCCCAGTCCCCGGGTGAGGGGGACCTACCTTGTACCTCAGGAAATGACAGCAAAAGCAGATCCAAATGTCACTGCTGACTGTCCATGCCAGAGTCACCTGTGACTGGCCTTCTCCAACACTGGTTTTCCTGGATTTCTTATGCTTGAACAAAACCCACGGAGTGATTCCACAGCCATCACTGCCATCCCTCCCAGGGGCTGTGTGGGTGATGAGCACAAAACCCCAAATCCTGAGATTGTTTCCAGTCTTTTTCCCTCGTGATTGAACTGAAAGCCATTCACTGATCATTGCTGGATTAGTCACTGTGGCTCTGATGTCAGAGGTTGCTTGGGATTAAATCTAATAGAAGACTTGACTTTTGCAGCATCTCATTTTTAAGTGCTTGTGCCCCTGAGTGGAGCCCTAAATTTGGGTTAAGTACAGACTGCATAGTAGGGTTTGGCACTGGACAAGGTGATCTTTTAAAGCCTGGAGAACCTGGAGCACCTTCCAGAGTTGCCCAGGCAGGAAAGGACGGAGAGGACAATTCTTTATATCCAGAGAGATGATGGGCACAGAGCTGGAGGGATGTGAGGGGAAGCTTTGGACTCAATCCCTTGGGGAACGTGGCCCTGAGCTCAGGTGCCTGCAGGTTTAGGGGCTGCCACACCTGGGGGTTCCTGGACCAGGTGAGCCCAATTCCTGCCCAAACCCTGTCCTGGGCACTGACCCTTCTCTCTGTTCAGCCTCTAAACCCGAGTTGCTCCATCAGAGCAGCCACCAGGGAGTTCTGGATATTGGCTGGTGCTTGTCAAGCACTTGAAGATTAAATATGTTGTGTTGTGAACAAGTTTTTGCTTTTCTTGTATTGAGCTGGGATACCGAGGTGATGAGTGTGGTGTAAATATCTGGAGAGAGAAATGCTGAGCATAATAATTTGTATTGATCTCAAAAGCTAAAAGACCTTTCTGCAGCACTCTGCTTTCTTGGTGTATATTATGGCCATGTAATAACAGAATTATTATTTCAGCAAAAGAATCAGGAGGAGGAGATTATTATTCTAATAAATTAATTTCAGACAGAATAATTAATTTGATTCAAGGTGAAAACTAGTGGTCTAACAGTGTGGGATTAACATATTGAGCATTTCTTGGCTCTGCAGAAACAGTGGTTTACAGGCTAATGTTTTGTTTTATTTATAATGACACTGTGCTTAAAAGATATTTTAGAGGGTTTTTTTGTTACTTTTGTTTTTGTTTTTGTTTTTTTTACGGCTGGCATTATTAAAAAACAGTCTAAAAACAGTGGTCCCTTATCCCTGAGATAAGCTTTTTATAAATGTGATTTTTTTTTTTCCTAAACAAACAAAGCCCCCTAATTATAAAGGATTGCAGCTCTCAGATAGCACTGGTATGATTTAATTTGCCACTTGCTATCATTATCTGAGTCATTCCCAGGGAAGAAAACACGGAGAGTACTCCTGGATGCACTGCAGGAGGACTGATACTGCTCCAGTACACTGTGGTAATGATTCTTTGATGGGTTTGTTCCTTATAGGTTCAGCACACATAATTCATGAAGTGTTTAGAGCATGTAAATCCTTTCAATCTAAAGTATGTGAACAATTCTGCAGTTACCAGTCCCTCTGCTGTTTTTCAATTTTTATTTCTTTTTAAAATCTGTCGCCACCTGAAGTGTGAACCGTTTTGAGCTGGCCCAATTAAATGGTCTTTCCAAAGCCTTTTGATGAGCTGAAATACAACATTGCAAAGCTGTTCCCACTCTGCCCTGAGAAATGCTCAGGACTGGATTTGCTGCAAACATTTGGCAACGGGACGGGGATTCCCAGCCCTGCCTGGGACGGAGATGCACGCTGATTAAGGAGATCCTTATTAAATATCTTGACAATCCTGACGAGTAGTTGGTGTTCCTCACAGAGACACTCTGCCTTGTGCTGGGAGGGCGGTCGCTGAGCAGCTGTGCTCGGATTCCTCCCAGCACTGTTGTGTCTCAGCTCTGCCAGAGGCAGCAGATGATGCTCCACGGCTTGACAAGGCCCCGTCCCGGAGGGATGGACTTGGGTGAGTGAACTGACAGAGGTTCTAGTTCACAAAATGGGCTGGAATTATTAATTCTGGTAGCGGGAGTGTGAAATACAGAATCCCTGTGTCTGCGGAGAAAAAGGAGGGGCCACCACGTGAAACAAGCACTGGTCCCTTCCAGACTGGTTCCAGAAGGAGCAGTGCATTTTCTTTATTTGATTTTTTTTTTTTTTTAATATGTGCTCACATTATTTAAATGCTGCATGCGAGGCAAAAAAACCAACCCCACGAAGAAAACACAATTAAAACATTAATTATTAGTGCTGGGAGTATTTTGAGTCATTTTTGTATTCAATCGGCTGTAATTAAATACTCAGTGAACACAAAATTAGGTCATATATTATGTAAATAGGATGAGACATCCACTAGCTCCAGCAACAAATTCATTGGAGTCCTTAAGGGGACGATTCAGGGGTGGACTCTTGGAGCCTAATGGGTTCTGTCTGACCCTGATTTCCTTCTGTGCCATGTGCCCACCTGAGCAGGGAGCAGATCCCGTGGAGGAGGTGGGATGTGCTCCATGCTGGGCCACCTGCTGCCTCCTGCACCTCATGTTCTCAGCCAGGCTGAGTTGAGTTCTCCCAGGGGAAAGATTTTCTCCCTGTCCCCAGTGCCTCTCTCTGCTGTGACCCACCCACGTGGCTTGAGCACATCCTTTAGACACAGAATGGATTTAGGTATATTAAACAACAATTAATAGGCGCTTTGATGGTTTTGCTGAGCGGTGCTGGGAGCGCTTGGCACTGCCCAGGATCAAGCCCTCTATTCTCTAACATGACACTTGATAACTCCTGGTTTAGCAGTCTTAATTGCAAATGCCAAACCTGATTTTGCTCCCTTTGGGCTTAGTGGAAGCAGTAACAGGTCCATTATTATTAATCAGAATGTTTATGTAGCTCTTAAAGAAAGAAATAACAAATACCAAATCAGGCTGCTGGATTCTGCTCTCTTCTGCCAGGGGTTTGCTGGGGGAAGCAGCATCTCCTGTCATCCTCTCGCCTTCCACTCTTTGTGTTCCTTGTTCCCATCTCCAGAAGTGGCTCTCAGGGCCCTCCCTTCCTCCCCCAGTCCTTTTTTCCCAGCTCTCCAAGTTCTCACGTTTAAACCCAGACATGAAGACCATTCCTTGTCCTCCGCCCCCCATCTGCTCCGCACTGGGACAGGCTGCCCAGGGCAGTGGTGGAATCACCGTGTCCAGAAGGGTTCAAAAATCCTGGGGATGTGGCACTTGGGGACATGGTCTGGTGGTGGCCTTGGCAGTGGGAGTGGTTGGATTTGGTGATCTTGGAGGGATTTTCCAGCCTTGACAATTCTGTGGTTCCATTTTGTTCCCTCAAGGAAGAGGCTGCAGTTCAGAGTAGAGGAGGTGTTGTACATAAATATTCTGTTGGAGTCCAGGTAATAATTTTCTAGAGAGTGTGCAGTTTGGTGCTGTTTGTACTCTTCAGGTGATGGAAGAATCAAATTGTAGTTGTCTATACTTTGATTTTTTTAAGAGAGCTAATGTCTTTTGTAGCCTCTCTCCTCCTTCTCTGTCCTCCCTCCCCCCAAAACCAAAAAAAAATCTTTATTTTATAGAACTGAGTCTTCACCCTGAAAAAAGCAGGGTGGGTTTAGATCAGTAAGAAGAGATCAGCCTTGGCACTGGGAGTAGGGGTGATCTGTGGGGAGGTGCAGTGGGAGCTCTGCTGCTCCCAAACCCTGACAGGGGGATCCCAACTAACCCACAGAAGGGAAATCAGTGAGGATATTTCTGTAAGGGAGGTGCCGTGTGGTTTTCATACCCAGGTGGCTTTTTTTCCCTAGCTCTCCATGAGGTAGGAAAGAGCTCATCATGTCTGTGCATCAGGAATTGGCACGTCTGGAGTCCTCAGGAGGAGAGAGGACGGCAGTGTCGGGGCTCTGGGGAAGGGACTCGTGCCTGGGGCCCTTCTCTCACCTCTTAGAGCTCTGAAAGCCGAGTTACACAGTTGGCTCCCTTGTTTGCCGTGCCATTTTTACCTCAGGAATTGGGGTATAATCCAGTATTTAGGAATGCAAAGCTTATTCCTCCAGCTAAGCTGCCCTAAACCTACATGGACCCTTGTCTTGGTTTGGAAAGACAGGTGTCTGCCAGGGAAAGCAGGAGCCTCCTTTGGAATGGAGAATGTAAACCCCCTCTCTCTGAATTACTGTAATTTTGAAATTAAGGGGCTTTCAGGCAAAGATATGGGAACAGGAATAACAGTTCTTTACGAGGAATATTAAAAACAAAAATGTAGTAGTACAAAAAAGCAAACGAACAAAAAGAAAAAGAAAACACTGAGAGAGTCAGGATACAACCTGACAACCCAAGCCAGCCTTCAGGGCTGATGGTTGGTGGATTGCAAAGGTGGGCAGCCCGTAGGAGCTGGTGACCCCAGGAATGGGATGCCAGGCACCACGTGCCCACAGTAACTGTGGAGGAGAAACGAGGCAGAGTGGCCACTCTGAGGCCCTGATATTTCACTTCCAAACTTCCTTCTAGCTGGGAGGGTCAGGCTTGGCTGCTCTCAGCTGTCAGGAGGCATGGATTGGGCTTATCAAGCAGTGCTGGGCTTGCTAAGTGCTTGGCAGACATTATAGAAAAGCGAGATGCTATTCATGCTGCAGTGGATAAGGAGTTGGAAGGCTTTGGTTTGAGATTGCGAGAGGCTGAGAGGAAAATTGAAGTCATGGAGATAATGATCATTGGACCTAATGCTGCTCTTGCTGAGAATGCCAAAGGCCAGGTTGTAAGGCGTGCAGAAGTCCAGTTGATCATCTGGAAAATAAGTGCAGATTGAGTATTATCATCTTGGTGGGAGAATCTTGTGAATATATTGATGGAGAAGCTGAGAGATTTGTGTGCTGGTTGCAGGGTGCTGGCTGAGTGGCAGAAATGTGAGGTGGAATTTTTCAAGTGCTTCAGTCATAAGGGCGTCGTGTTAGTGAAATGTCAAGCTGCTAAGCACTGATTTCCCAGGACAATAAACCAGTGAATATTATTGCTAATATTATTATGACACAGTGACTTGAAACTGGTGCATATGATGCAACTCCAATGACAACAAAAACCTGTGGGTTTTTTTCACTAACTGTTGGGGGATTGTTCAGTCCAGAATATCAGGGGGCAATTTTAATGCTCTGTGACTTCTGTGTGTCATTTGGATTTGGCTTTTTCTCATATATCCTAAAAAATAGTTCAGTTTGGTGACACTGAAAATCATCTAGAGTGTTCTGCCTTCTTATTGCCAATAGGCTATAATTTACTAAAACACTTGCTACTTACATAAAAATCAGCAGAGAGAGACATCTGGACTGGAGTTGCTGCCATAGGCCTACAGCTTTTCTTTCCTTCTTTTTCTGAAGAGGAGAATGAGATTTTAGTTTAAACTGTTTTTACCCAGCACACTGTGTGCCAATAGGCAGTGAATAGATACCATCTCCTCAGATGTGCACACAATCAGATTTTATCCTCCAGCACTGGAGGTTCTGTGTGCAGCTGCTGACAGAAGATTTTATTTGCCTGACAGAGGTCCCTGTGGACAGAGAAATTGTTCCCCACTGACAAGAGTGGTCCTTCTGCATGTTTTTGGATTGTCTTCCTTCAGGATTGTTCCTTCTTAAAGGTCGACTGATTTCCTCCAAACTATTAAACATCCTCTACTAAGGAAAAATAAAACAGTTGTGCTGTAGCTAATATGAAAATTACCATTCTGACCCTTTTCTCTGCATTTTTTCAGTTTTCTTGACCTGCTTTCCTCTCCATGGGACAGCAGTGGTGTCTCCCACAGCCCTGGGCTGGGAGCTTGGGAGGCACACGTGGTGGTGGTTGTGCCTGCCTGTGGTTTTACACTTGCTTGGGAGGGGTGTAAAAAGGGATAAAAAAAGGTGGATTAACCATTGACTTTTGGTATCATTGCCTGTGTGGCAGATCTGTGGTACTGGTTGTTCCTTGCAGAAGTGCTGTGGCTGCATTGGGTTCATTTCCTTTGTGAGAGGACCAGGAATTGCCTCCCTTGGTTCTTTGGGAAAGCAGTTGTGCACAGGGAAGGCACGTTGTGATCCTGGGTCCTACCCCCTCAGACTGCTTGGGAGTTCAAACTTTGTGCTCCTAATCTGAAAACAGATGGATGCTGGGAGTTTTCTTGTGGCCTGGGGCTTTCTGTAATAAAAGAGACATTGGAAACCAAGGATTACATTCTACATTCTACATTCTGCATTCTGCATTCTGCATTCTGCATTCTGCATTCTGCATTCTGCATTCTGCATTCTGCATTCTGCATTCTACATTCTACATTCTACATTCTACATTCTACATTCTACATTCTACATTCTGTTCTAATTTAACATTATGCAAGATCAGTCTGAACCTTTCTTGACCCCTAACTGTTATTATGGTAGATTTCTCCCTGAAATCCTCGTGAAGTGGGTGGAGTTTATTGCTTGTGAGGGTCTTGGTGTCTCTGACAGTGTGCACAGTTTGGGGTGGATTCTGTGAGAATATGTGCTGGATTATTGCCTCTTGGGTTACTCCAGCTTCAGAAGTGGTCAGCAGTGTCCCTGTGGTATTTATTGATATCCGTGTTGTGGTGTGCAGTGAGAGGACACGTGGACCAGCTCCTCTCCCAGGCAGGGAGATGCTTTGGAAGTGCCCATGGCATTTTCATGAGCTGGTTGGTGACACCCTCACTGCTGTCTGTGACACGTCCTGGACCTGTGGGAGATGGGACAGCCTGGCCAAACAGCTGGGAGACAGGAGGAAGGGGAAGCAGGGCAATTAACTCATCTCCAAAAGGACAAGACCTTTGTTGTGCTAAGAATGCATGGCCACAGTGCTGATCCCACATCCCACATCCCACGGCAGTGGCACGGAGCCATTTCCAGGTGCTGAAGGGGAGGGAAGTGGCTGCAGCTCTGCTGGGAGAGCCAGAACTGTGCCGAGGGTCCTGGAGAACAGGAACATCAGCAGGTGGGGTCTCGGGGCGCTGCTCTCAGGCTCATTATGCAAGAAAGGCTGTGTGGGAGTTCACCCCATTTTTGAGGGGCTGGGGTGTTGTTCCACACCAGGGAGAGGTGAAGAGGGTTCCAGGACCCATTGGTGTGTGGAGGTGCCCTTCACCCTGACCTCTGGGCTGTGGATTTGACACAGGGGTGTGCTAGGGCTGCTGTCCAGCCTGGGAGGACTTTTTCTGTTCAAGCAGCTGCTTGTAGGACCCGAGGGGCTGTGGGGGAACAAAACACCCCCTTGCCCAGCACTTTGTTCCAAAACTGCACTTGCAGCAGTTTCCATTTTTCAGTTCCTTATGACTTTTGGTTTAACACCTGTGCTTTCCTGTGCCTGAGTAACAAGTGTGGGAATACGTTTCCATGTGCTGCTTAAAATGTGATTTTTGATTACCTGGGGGATTGCTTAGGAAATCTTTGGGCTTGGTTGCATTGCACATGCTCCAATCACATTTACAACCAAGCCACACACTGGGACAGAACTAGGTCACTGGAAGACTCCTCACTGGACACATGTTTAGTTTTCCTAATTCACCCCTTATATTAAGCAACATAATTGGGATTTTAGGGGTAGCTGAGTCTTGCTGACCATAGCTAATTTTTATTGTGGGTCCATCAGAAGGTTGAATTTTAGAGGCACAAAATGAGAGGTTTTGGTACATGGGAGAAAGTGGGATATTTTGTCTTTGACTCGCAGTGGGAGGTCACAGCCTTTTGTGCTGGCAGCTCTGAAACCAGCACAAACTGGGGTGATTAGCTCCCTTTTCTAATGAGTACACAAAGCTGATTGTGAATGAGCCAGTGGGTTCATTGTGCACCCTTGGCCTGCGTTTAATCCTTTATGTGAGACCCCCTTTTACACAGGGACAGCAATTGGAATCCAATTTACACCGGGCTGGGCATTAAATCTCCTTACTCCAGCGATGCTGGCTAATCAATGGAATTGAAATTCCGGTGCCATCAGGAGCCCCCTCCCTCCAGCTCTGCCACTCTTCCTGCTGCTGCTGAGTTTTTTAGGAGAGATGAAGCCCTTTAAGTGGGAAACACTTTGTCTCCCTAATACAAGAATAAACAATGTCTCGCTTCTTGGCAAAACACATCGCAGAGCTGTGTAACAAGCAGCAGAGATCTTAAAAGTCCATCAAGAGATGTTATGGTAATTTCACAAGAACGACCACCTTGCTTTTAGTGAGAATTATCTAAATATGAAGATAAAAGGAAGAAGAAAGGGAGCTTGACGTGTAGAGAGACACATGAAAGGTTTCAGGAGAGGCTTTTGGTGCTGCACAGAAATATTTTGCAGCTGAGATTTCTGGCAAGCACCTGAATAGCAGGAAGAGTTTCTGCCTGCCTGGTTTTCACTTTAACAGGCAGGGCTTGTTAAATCAGTTTTGGTGGGTATCAGAGATGAGTAAATTACAAAGAGGAGGCTTCATTCAGCCCCTCCCAACAACTTCAGGAACTGTGGGATTACAGCTGAAGGAACTTGCCCCTTGTTGCAGTTGAGTCAGAGGAAGATAAACCAAATTTTTTAGGAGGTGTGGGAGTTGTGCACCCGCATGCACCCGCATGTGATGGGGAAGAGTGATTTCAGAAGAGCTCAATGCCTGGAAACCAAGCAGATGAAATATCTCACCTGGGTAGGGTATAAATGAAAATGCCATGAATTGTGATTTGCTTCTGGAAATTTGGGCTGGTCATGGCTTTTGAAAGGCAGCCCACTTTGTGCCATGGAACATCTCAGCTCAGGAGCTGCTCACTTCTCATCACCATCCATTACTTCTGGTGCCTGCAGCCCCTTGAAATATTCATTCTGCCTTTTATTCCTCAGTGCTGTTTAATACCCCAGGCAGAACAGTGACCTGGAGGGTTTGTATTCACTTACAGCCATTGTTGTGGGACAAGCTGGTATCTGGAAAGCTGACACTGGTCTGGAAATTAATGAGTATATATTCCCATTGCAACCTGTGTGCCAGGTGTATTTATTTAAAAAGTCATGAAGCAGCCTTCCCAAAATGAGGGGATACTTTTTACACAACCCCCTGAGTTTGCTCTTTGTCTCTCACCTCGTTTCTGAGCTCTTGGGATGCACATTGGTTGCTTTTGGGGTGCCCATGCTGATAAATTGTGTTGTTTATCTCCCTCCACTCTGCCTGTATAGGTGCCCTTTTCTCTCTGTGCTGTCTGGATGGAGCTGTTGTGTTGTTTTCTGAACGAGGCAGACTCAAGAGCCTTGAGAAGTAAAAAATGTACCTGCCTGCCTGGTTTATGGCCATCAGACTTGATCCTGATCTTGATGGCCATCAGCACTGATGACTTGATCTTCAGTGGTTCACATTTATTTCCACACATAAATATAAAATAAATTTAAAACCACCCCAAACCAAGCCCCCACAAATATTGTTTCAAGCTGCAGCTCCCATTCAGAGATGCCACTTATCCATCCACAAGCCACTGAAGATTACCTGGAATGATGATGAGGTGGTCATTGCATAATAGCCCCAAGTTTTAAAGCACTGGGTTTTTTCAGTGGGTAGGATCTTTACTTGGCCATTGATTCAGTTGTGGAAAGCCTGGTTGAGTTTTCAGGCAGGGCTGATCTGCCAGCCTTTAAGGTGAGGGTATTTTATGTTTTATTTTGTATAAACCCAGCAGTCTGAACTAAGGCCAAGTGCCCTGAAGTGCAACTGAGCCTGTTTTAATAACTGAAATATTTGGGGCCATTTGATTTGGTGAGCTCTTTTTCTGTAAAAAAGAAAAAGGAGCAAGCTGAGCTCCAGCATTTTGCAGGGAACATTATTTTGTGGAGAGAGAACACTGATCTTGTTTGGCAGAAAATAAATGGATGTTTGTGTTATGACGCCTATTCAAGTACTTTCTTTTATGTATGTGCAGGATGCTCTGTCCTGAAATCAGATCTCGTCTGACTGATACATTTTAAGCAGGGTGATCCTGACTCTTTCACAACTTTCAAGTGTAAATGTGTTAATGTTTTGCCCAGCACATTATTTCTAACAGGCTGAACTTTCATTGTGTTTTCGCAGTTTGGGTTTAGGTTTAACTCGAGGCTTTTCGTAGCTATTTAATTCCTCATAGCATCTGACATCCTGGTAGCCTCACGGCTCCCCCAGGATTGCAGAGACCATGACAAACACCCAGCCTCCCTGGCTTTATTTTTTGAGGCTCTTCCTTTCTCTCCCCAACCTCCCAGCTCCCAAATCTGAGCCCCAGGGGAAAATCGGAAGTTGCTCCCTCAGACCTGTCAACTCTTGTGCTTTCAGGGTGAGCCTAATGATGTTGAGCCCTATATGATTCTTTCACACTTGTCTACTTCAATCTCACACTGCGAGACAAGCAGTGGCTGTGCAGAGGGAGGGGATGAAAGTCCTGCTACGGTGGAAATCTGCAGAACATACGCACTGGCTGTGAAGGAAATTTGGGATCAGATGCAAATCCTGTGTGTAGCATAGATGGTTGGGTTGTGTGGGTTTTTTTGTTTGGTTTTTTTTTTTTCCCCCTGCAGTTTGATATGATTTTTGTCTTGCTGCATAGGAAACCAAATCAGGTTTTGGAGGGACACGGGGAGGGATCAGAGTGAAGAATTATGTTGAGTGTCTCCCATCTGCCTGATGGTATGTAGGTGGGAGTAAATAGCAGGATTTGACTCTGGAAAGAAGAGAAATAGTAGTGAAATTGAGTACAGAGGTAGCCACAAGCCTAATGTTTCAGAGATTGACCCTCTCTGCCTTTTTAAATGAATTACGAGACCCACTTGTCCTCAGGACATTTTGTGCCTGGAGGCTCCATATACAAATCCTGGGCTGGCATTTAGAGACTCATCCAGGCCTCTCTAAGCAGGGCATGCAGCCCACCCTGTCCCCAGTGATTTTCCTCACTGAAGATGGACAGGCAATGCCACCAGGGTGAATTTTGGGAGCAGCTGGTGTGCAGCATCACCAGACTGCTCAGGGTCCGTAGTGTGAAGTCATCCCTTTTTTCTCTGTGTTTGCTTTTCAGCTTAATCTCTGAGCAGTTTCCTCTACTTCCATTTTTCTGGTGAGTCACAGAGGAGAGGAGAAACAGGCTAAACACAGATGGAAATGAAAAATCTGGATCCCTGAGCCTGCTGCCTCAGTTTCTCTCCAGAGCACACTCTTCGCATGTAGTGTTTGGGAAATGGTGTGTGGGTGCTACAAACACCCCCAAAATCATGTGGAGACAGGGTTTGTTTCCCCCTTTGCTGTTAATTTGGTTTTATACACCATGTAAATCAGATCTATGTTGTGTGTGAGCAGTGTGGCTGCCTCTTTTCTAATATCCAGTGGTTTTTTGCTCCTGGTGGGTATTTACCAGCTTGTTTTTTGGTTGTTCCCAGGGTGACCCCACTTGTTTACCCTAGTTTTGTACAGGGCTCTGGTTTTGGCATGCCAGAAAAATACCTGAAGCCATGTAGGCAAATGCTGAGCTTCTCCTCCCCTACAAGACTCTGTAAGACACAGTGGAGATCCCTCCCTTGTGTGGGACTGAATGACAGTCCCCGAAATAGGTGGAGAGAAATGGGGTGGAAAGAGAGAAAAAAAGAAGTGGGGTATGGCAGTCTTATTAAATTTTTACTGCTTTATCTGTGCTTTCTCATTTCTAAATAGATTTGGGTATTTTTTACTTATCACTCTTTGTAGAGGGGTCCCCTGTCCAAACCCAGACTCTGCTGAATTGCACCTTTCCACGTACACACACAGCTGCAGCTCAGCGTTACTTGGGCTTGTTTTTGTTGGTTTTTTTGGAGACTGTTTTGCCAGCAAAGGCTGATGTCGTATCCCTGGGCAGTTAAAAAGCAAATTCAAGCAGCACTGGTGGTGGAGAACCTGTGGAAGTGCTGCTGCCAGCCAGGTTCTCAGGGAATGCTGGCCCTTGCCCAGTGGTCAGGCGGGTGATTTACTGAGTGCTTTTCCCATTGCTGTGCAACAGCCAGAACGGCTTTGTGGAGTTTCTAAATATTTTTTTTATTTTTTTAAAAGGCCTCTGTGGTTGGGTTTTTGAGTTTCTTCGTGGTTTGCCACTTGGGCAAGTGTTGAAAATGACGGTTTTTAGTTGTGGGTTTAAAGACTGTGATAGCAAATTGGAATTCCGGCGTCGGAAATGGGGCTTTGCAAGAGGCAGGTTTATAAATCAAGGGGGAGCTGAGGACAAGTGAGCTTTTGTGAGGCTCTGCCATGGAGCTGAGGGTGTTCATCTTCTTGGCTGGAAGTTCCTGAGGGATCAGCAGTGAAGGAGGAAGGTATGTCCTCAGGAGCAGTGCGGCTGTGTCCCCTGTCTGTGGGGCTCTGGTCCCCTCCAGCTGTGCTCCTGCCTTCAGGGCTTCCTCCTGTCCTCTCCCTGCAGCAGACACTCAACTGGGCTAAACACAAAATTTACCAGTATTTTCAAGTCAAAATGCGTATCAGTTGATCTTTTTGTGTCTGTCCCCTCATTTCTTTTAGCAGCCACTCTTTGGGCCTTGAAAGCTGCAAGTGTTCTCCATTCCAAACTGCTACTGCTTCCTCTGGGAGGTGAGAGACCTCTGTAAGGGACACATCAGGCTTGTACCGAGGAAAACAGGGTAGAAGCAGCAGGTTTAGAAGTGTTGGCATTGATGCACTGTCCTTAAGACTTCCTAAAAGCTGTGCTGAGGGCAGATCTCCCTGTCCAGAGCAGTGTTGTTACCCTGGGATGGGGTTGGGCACCCCAGAGGTGTTTGGGGCTGCCAGTCCCAGTCTGCCCATGTTTTAACCCAATATTGTGTTATTACATACCTGCACCAGTGACTGCTTTTAATCAATAGGCACGATGCTAAACATGAAATCCAGAGAAATCCCTCAGGGACATCTTCTTTTTTTTGACTGTTCTGAAATCCCGTTCGAGCGCGTTCAAGTTACTCATCCAACATCTGCTTGCTTTGCTTTTCTGAATCAGCACTGATTCAGAGGTAAACTTTTAGGGATAACCTTTGCCTGACTACTCAGTGATATGCAGGGAGCACAGGAGCGTGCTCAGATGGTTTTAATGCACTCCAGTGATGGCAGGATGCAGCTGCCACCTGCAGACCGGCGTTCCCAGGGTGACCCCAGCATTCGGGCCCTGCCTAAAAGGTTCTCCATGAACCCTAAAAAATGGGTTCACTGAGTCCTTATTATTGTGATTATTCTAATATTCTTTCTTGTCCTTTTAATCCTTCATGTGCAACAGCTTGATTTTGGGGTTGGTGGCACTGGAGGGAGGGACAGTTGTTGAGAAAGGAGAGTGGACGTGGCTGGTGCGGGAGCTCTTGGAAGCTGCGGTGGAGCTGGGAGTGGTGAGGGTCAGTATTTGCTGCTGGCATCACTCAGGAGCGTTTTCCTGAGGTTCAGCACAGCAGCCATGAGGAAAAAGCTGACTGTCATTCTGATCATCATTAACGTGGCCTTCTACACCTTCACTCTTTTGGGTGTATTTGGAGAATTCCTCTGGCAGATGCCGTTGCTTCCTTAAGCAGTTATCCCTGCTTGCCCTGGTTAGTCACTGGCAACCAGCTGCTGTGTTTGGTTCTAACCTGGTGCTAATCTGCTACTCCTTTTAACAATATTAGTCACAAGAAATAAATGCTCTGCTTGTCTGAATGGCCCTTCCATCCTGTGGTGCTCTCCTGAAGGCTGATTTGTAGCTTTTCATTTCTGTCCCAGTGCAGCCCTTTCCCAAGATTTGAACAGACAGGTTGTTCTTGGCATAAATTTGGCAAGTTTTAGTATGAAGAACGAGGGTGTGGGGCAGGCTGGGAGGAAGGGAACACCTGGACTGTTACTTTAAGTGGCCCCTTGTTTCCAGCCAGTGTGCCTTTGTTGCTCCAAGCCCCATCCAACCTGGCCTGGGACACTTCCAGGGATGGGGCTTTTCTGGGCACCCTGTGCCAGGGCCTCACCACCCTCCCAGGGAAGACTTTCATCCTAATATCCCATCTATCCCTGCCCTCTGGCAGTGGGAAGCCATTCCCCCATGTCCTGTCACCCCATCCCTTGTCCAAAGTCCTTTTCTAGCTCTCTTGGAGCTCCTTTAGGCACTGGCAGGAGTTCCCAGGTCTCCCTGGAGCCTTCTTTTAGGGGACGGTGTAATTTGCCCTTTGTTTCAGTGGTGGTTATTATTAAAATTAATTCTTATTTTGTGTTCTTTGTTCTTGGTCACCACAGTGTGATATTTTGGGATTTTTTTCCTGTTGCAAATTAAACATGAGACGTTGTGGTGGGTTGCAGGCTCAGGGGATTAATTCTGCAATTTCCAGCCCGACGTTCTTTTGTCCTGGAATGAAAATGGTTGTCTTAGGTAATGGCTATTTTTACACAGGCATTTGTTCACTGAGAACTGGGTTGAGACCTCCAGTAGTGTATCATTGACTGCTGAACAGCCATCGTGCAGTGCAGATCACTTCTGAGCTGGGCTACGCCCTCACCCGAGATGGAAAAGCTGCTTCAAAAAACCACCTCGTATGGTCTCACCCCACTCAAGGCTCCCCTTTCAGTCCTGTCCCTTTTTTTTTTGGTGGGACTCAGGAAATCTTCATTGTAGGTGACAGAAATAACGATGTGCAAATCTGTGCTTTTTTGTCGTGGGGGGAAAAAGAAAACCCCAGGAAATGTCGCTTCAGTATCTTGTGGTTCACTGGAAGGACCAGAGTGCTTGGGATGGGATGACAGGAGCTGGGTGGTTTCTCTCCTCCAGCAGCATATTTAGGCTGGGAAGGCACAGCTTCAGGTGTTCTGCAGCTCTGGGAAGGGATTTTTGGATTGTCTGTGTGTGGCATAAGTTTGGCCCTTCTGAGCCCGTGCCAGCAGCCGAGGTGACCTGTCCCTGCTCCTGGCTGTGTGATGTTCCAGAGTCTCCCAAAGTCATCACTGTGCCCTAAAAAAAACCCCTTAAAGATCTTGAAGGTGCTTCTGCATCTCATTTTCTTTGAAGCCCATCTCCAGTGGTTCTGTGAGAAGGTGCTGGAGAGGGCTTGTTGTCATCTGCTGGTGGTGTGTGGGCTCCTGGCCCTCTGGGTGAGGAGGGGATGCTCCTGCGCTTCCTAACGGAGAAATTTCATCTTCCCACCTGCTGAAGAGGTTTCCCAAGCGTGTTTGTGGTTAATCTCCAGCCCAGGGGTGTTGCCTTTACCTTAGAGAAGAGGAAACTGAGGCAGAGACTCACAGAGGCACGTTGAGAGCCCTGGTGGTTTCACTGCAGGTCATCTTGATTGGGCCAAACTTCCCTAAATTAAACTATTGAAAAGCTAATAATGAAAATACTGGAGCAAGCCAAGCTCAACATGCAGAGTGGAAAGTAGAATACTAAAAACTATGGGGTTTTAGTCCCCATACAGTGGAGATGCAGGCAGTTATTAGTTATTTCTTAGGAATTTTATTTAGTTAACACCAAATAAATGCCATTGTTGCTTTTGCAAAGCGGGTTTTTTTGGGGTTTTTTGGTTTTGTTTTTTTTTCCTTAATAAGCCTAGGCAAACAGCTTGGACATTGCCCTGGTGCTGAATTGGCTCATGCATCACAGTGCTGGGAAGTTTGTATTAATCAGCACTCTGCAGTCAGTGTATTGTTGCTTCATTAACCTACTTGTTTTTAAGTATCTGTAAATCACAAAGAGGGGAAGTCCTGCTGCTTGCTGAGAAAGCAGCCCTGTTTGCAGCATCCCTCCTGTCTGAAGCACAGTTCTGGTTTGCACTTAGGTTTTGGGGGCTTTTTCCCCCTGTTTTTCTCACCTGTGAAATTTGTGGTGTAGCCCAGAAGGACGTTTCAGATGTGTATATCCAAAATTGCAAGTGCTGTTGCTTTTAACATCCAAGCTCCCTGGGGATATTTGGTTCTGGAATACATCTATTCTCCAAGTGTTATTTCACTGCTCACAATGTCACAGCTAAGGTCTTGTTGTTCAGTAGGTACATTTTATTTGTCAGGATGCTGTATCTTGCTAAAGAGGCAGGGAACTGCAATAAAAAATGATTTATTTTCTTTTTTAAGTGAATCATTACAAGAGTTGTTAAAGGACTCTCATAAATTTTGTTATTAGAGAGCTGGTTCCAGGGTCTAGAGGAGGAGAAAAGGTTGGTGTCAGGTTGTACAATCTAACAGTGATTATGTGTTAATATTTCCCTGACTAACAGAGATGCTCTTCGGTGTCCTCTGCTTCTGAAGAGGACTTTGAGGGGATGAGAAGAAATAAGGAAAGGTTGTTTGTGCTGCTGATAGTGAAATTTGTGCATGGGTGACTGCAAATCCGTGAAATCCTGTAGTGGTGGAATGGACCCGAAACTCATCACTGCTGTCTTGGCTTTCAATCAGAGAATCACAGAATGGTTTGGGTTGGAAGGGACCTGAAGGATCATCTGCTGTCACCCCTGCCTTGGGCAGGGACATTTCCAGTGTCCCAGGCTGCTCCCAGCTCCAGTGTCCAGCCTGGCCTGGGACACTTCCAGGGATCCAGGGGCAGCCACAGCTGCTCTGGGCACCCTGTGCCAGCCCTGCCCACCCTCACAGCCAACAATTCCTGCCCAAGATCCCACCCAGCCCTGTCCTCTGGCAGTGGGAGCCATTCCCTGTGTCCTGTCCCTCCATCCCTTGTCCCCAGTCCCTCTCCAGCTCTCCTGGAGCCCCTTTGGGCCCTGGAAAAGCACCTTTTCTTCAGGCTGAGCCATCCCAACCCCCTCAGCCTTTCCTCATGGCAGAGGTTCTCCAGCTCTGGTGGCATCTGAGCAGCTCTTTGGAGCATTCTCTGGACAGGACAGGGGCTCTCAGAGGTGCCCCTTGCCCAGCCCCGTGTTGCACCCCAGCTTTGGAGTGCAGAGCAAACACCTCAGGAGCTGCTGCTGCTTTCCCCTTACTCCTTGGAATTGCAATGTCAACATGTATCAGGGAGGAGAGGATGTTTTCTGTCCTCCCTCAAGTATTCTGTCAGTGTCTCTGCTGCTGTTGTTGTCAGTGCCAGGGCTGTTGAAATTACTGTTGTTTAACTCTGGAGCTCGGAGTTAGGGCACAGGGCTCCTCCGTGCAGCCCAGCCGTGACTCATGTGGGTAATTCGGAATTGCAGGCACTGAGTGTGCAACTTGCTTTCCTCTGCCACGAGGCCTATTATGCAACAGGAACTGACAAGTACATTTCTGAACGTTTTCACTTACTCCACAGAAGCATGGGTTCTGAAATTTGGAGAGCTTTCTAATTGAGTGATATTCTCTAGGAGAATCAAATACATATTAACAAATTTTTTTAAATGTAACAAAGAATAATTGAACTTCAATAGTATCTGATTACATTTGGTGTGTTTCAAAAATTCTTTTTTTTTTTCTTACTGATTTCAATTGCAATTGCAGTTCTATATTTGTATTTTCCTGCCTTGTGGAAAGCGCCACATGCAGTATTGGCACTCCAGTGCCTGACTTCTGGATGAAGGACTTAATCAAAGTAAATCTGGATGATTTCTGTGAGGTGCCAGCCAAGGATAATCATCATTTTTGTTGCTGTTTACCAGCCTGTCCTACCTGTTGTGAAATGGAACATAATCTGTAAACACAGACACTGGGTTTTAAAGTCCTCTTCTCTGAATTCCTAAAGCATGTAACACTTCCTCTAGATTAATATTTAGACCAAATTTATTAACTGAGCGTGATTTTTCTTTTAAATTAATTTATCAGTCTCTTTCCTTGTGCTGCTAAAAGAGACAAAAGCAAATCTGTCTCTCTTATTTAGATTTATTTCACAGACATATTTTCCCATTTGTGTGGATAAATGCTGGTCTGACTTCGTCACCATTTTTAGATGTTCTGCAATGCTGAACACAAAATATGAGCTGTCCTTTTTAGAAATAGTCCTGAAAACACTCTGTACTCGTAACCCATTTGTACAGCTGGGCCCAGAGCCTTCAGCTTGCTCTAATTGAGCAGAAGCTGCTGAGCCCTGGCAGTGCCAACAGGTTTCATGGGCTCAGAGAGGAGCAGAAACTCTGGATGAGTTTCCAGGAGATGGATCTGGCTCTCTGGAGGTTGGTACCAGTGCTGTGAGCGTGGGTTGGGCTGTTGTTTCTGCTCTGCCTGGGGGAGGCACAGAGCTGGTGGCATCAGGCTGGACATGGTGGGACACCCAGCCCATTGCTGCTCAGGTGTCCTCCGTGCCACGTTTTCCCAGGTTTTTACCTCCTCACCCCTCCTGGGAAACCCTTCCCCACCCGTGAGCTGCAGGGAGAAATCTGAAAACAGGGTTTGAGGCACTTTCTGAGTTTCCAGGTGTTTGTTGAGCTGAGGATTAGGGGGAGCTTCATCTGTGCTTTTTAAATGGCAGAATGACCCCAGTGCCAGGTCTCCTCTGGCTCAGTGGCCCCACTTTGCACATGCCCTGGGTCAAACCATGTTTTGCTGAGCTCTGGAAAAGTTTCGAGGTGATTGATTCATAAAACCTGTGGTTAATGCCATGAGTCTAAATAGATCTAACAATGTCTAGGCTGTCTTTTGTTGTCACTGCTTAAAAGTAAACAAGCAGCACCCCTGTTCTCCAAACCCAGTGGAACTGGGGACAAAAAGCACTTGGGGATTGTCTGCTGAAGGTGCTGCCACTCCTGCCCAGCCCTGGTGGGGCTGAGCCCAAAAATCTCCGGGATGTGCAGGGAGCTGCTTTTGATGGATCAGCTCTCAGAAGGCACAAGCCCTGACTTGTCAGGAAGGGGACAGCTCATCATTAGCCAGTTTGGTCACACATGGTACCGGGTTTGATCAAGTGGAGCCCAAGGTGAGACGTGGAGGGACACGTAAAGTGCATTTTGTTAATGCCATACACCGAGGTGGCTCCCTGCAGCCCAATGCAAACATCTCATCGCTCCTGTTTTATCCTCATCTCCTGAAATGTGCTCGGCTTAAGTGGAAGCAGCTGCCTCCTGCACAGGGAAGAGGAGGCAGACCCTCCTCTCAGCCCCCCCCCCAGCCCCTGCCTTCAATTAGCTGCTGGTTTGCCTGGAGTGCTGCAGTGTGACCACTCCTACTGTCAGAGCCAGGAGGAAAAATGCAGCACAGTAATGAATTTGTAACTAGAGAGTGGGGCTAACGAGTGTCCTCAGCTCAGGAATGCAGTGGGGATATATTAAGCCAGGTGTATAGAGGGAGGGGGGGAGAGAAAAAAAAAAGCAGCATCTCCAGGCTGGATTTTATAATTAGGGCACATGGTGTAAATCTTTTGTTTTGCAGAAGCCAGCTTTATTAATTGATGTAGAAGGTTGCTGTGTGCTATTCATTGTTTGATTAAAATGCCTGTATAAATAATTAGGCCTCTTCTGTTTGTTTTATTTTTGCACCCGATTTACATTTTCGCACGGAACAAAAAAATGAATTAGCAAACGCGTTTATTCCCCAAATATTTCAACCCGCAGCTGCCTCTCCCCGACTGCAGTAATGACGTGACCTTTGTGCCACGCTGGCTCAGCCCTCAGGAACTCTGTTCTCTTTGGAGGAGCCGTGGTGGTCCTGCCTCCTTTGTGTGTGTGCTGCGGGGGGCTGCGGGCTCCGAGTCCCTCCGGAAAACACAAATAAACGCGGATATTCAGGCGCTGCTGGAAGCAGCAGGTCAGCTGTATCTGGTGGTATTTTGCTGAAGGAAGGAGGGTTTCAGGCAGGCTGGGTTTGTCTCTGTCTCCTTCCAGGGCTGTGGAACGGGGTGAAAGTGCTGCAGTTTGTGCAGCAGCTGGAGGAGCTGCCGTACATCTGGAGCCAGGGTGGTGAGGGCCGTTTGAAACTGTGTTATTGTTATCAGGGACTGCCTTTCTGTGGTGAGAGATGAAAAATGTGCCTGTCTGCAGTACCTCTGAGCAGCCTGTACATAATCTTTATGCTGGGAAGAGTTTGCTGTGAGCTGGTGCTGCTGATGTCTGTGCATCCTTTGACTTTTGCTTGGGAAAATTGCTGAGGAGCAATGCCAGACTTGGTCATCGTGGTTCCCTCGTTGTTCCCTGGACTGTGGTGGTCTCCCCTTGCCCCTCTGGAGCCCAGCAAGCCAAGGGCTTGGTGGAGATGGCTCAGATGGGGCACTTTCACAGATGTGAGGCTGGTCTCCACTTGGCAGCATTAGCAAAGTGGCCTGAGGAGGTCAGTGGTGATGCCTATGGACTGGTGCATCTCGAAATTACCTTTACAACCTAAGGTCTGAAAATCAGTGCCCTGAGCCATGGGCTCTTATATTTGCCTGTTTGTAAAGGCAAAATTAAGCAGAAAACACTGGTTCATGAACAGTGCCTGGAGTGGTTGTGCGTGGCCAGGGCATCACAACCAAAATTATCCCTGCACAAACAGCAGTTCTGGTAGGAAATGAGGAGAATTCAGGTTTTTTCACCTGTTTTCCCACCCCTTGATCTCTCCCTGATCTGCAGGTTGCGTGGACTGTCCCATGGGCAGGGAGAGGCTGTCAAAGGAGCTTTCCTTTGGCAGGATGTGGCTGGTCCTTGCCCTGGCAGGGCTCAGCCAGGAGCACAAGCTTCCTCAAGTTTTTTCAGGCATGGATCGATCCGTGAGCACAGTTTAACAGCAGCTGCAACAAAAACCAGAGGGAGAGAGAGAGAGAGAGCTCCATGCAGCTGATCCCCGGGGAGAAGCAGAGAATTGTCACTGTAATAAGAGAGACTCAGTCAGGAGTGAGTCTCTCTCCCCAGGAAAGGAAGAAGCAGGGACTGTCTGGCTGAGGCAGAGCTGTGAAGTGCTGCTCTTCATCCTGCAGCTCTGCAGCCAGGCCCTGCTGCATTCCCACTGTGACCTTCCCACTCTGCAGGGAGTGGTGGTGGCATCACCCCGTGGAAAGGCCACAACGGGGCAGAGAGGCTCCTGCCTGGGGGTCTGTGATGCTGGTGACACTAATGTGACAATGGGTCACTTGGCAGTCCCACCCTGGGGTTCACCCCACGGTTCTGTGCCCCAGCTCTGAGGCAGGAGTGGTTTGATTTGGGGCTGGCTCCAGGGATGGGTTGATTTTGGTCGCTGCCTCAGTCCAGCACATCCTTTGCTGACGTGTTTTTTTCAGCTCTCCTCGTTCTCGACAGACCCACCCTGCACAGATGGTTCAATGGTTTGGGTTGGAAAGGACCTTAAGGGTCACCCCATCCATGGGCAGGGACACCTCCCACTGTCCCAGGCTGCTCCAAGTCCTGTCCAGCCTGGCCTTGGACACTTCCAGGGATCCAGGGGCAGCCACAGCTGCTCTGGGCACGCTGTGCCAGGGCCTGCCCACCCTCACAGGGAACAGATTTTTCCCAATACCTGATGTCAACCTACTCCCTTTCAGTCTGAATCCATCTCCCCGTGTTCCCTCTCTGTCCCTGGCTGGTTTTGTCCTCACTGTGGTGGGGCTGTGCCTGATGTGGGTACCTGGCAGTGCTGCAGCTGTGCTGGGAGAGCTGAGAGCTCCTTGCTGCTGCCAGCCAGGCTGGATTCCCACCCAAAACCAGAGCTTCTTGCCTTTGCTAGGGCTTTGCTACTACTGCTGGTTTGCCTGTGTGGTAGAGTTGTGGTGTGCACAAACCCCAACAGACTTGGCTGAGCTCTCCGTGTCTCTCCTGTGCTCTAGGACAGACTGCAGTATTTTTTTCCCCTTCCTTATCATACTAAAAACTTGTGGGGTTTTTGTCTGAATTTGCTTATTGCATATGAAAAGCCCTTGGAGGGGGCTGTCAGTGGGGTTTAGTGTCTGAACTGTGCCTGGTGAGGCTCTGGGATTGCTGCAGCCCCATCCCTGTGGGAGCCAGGGTTAGGAGCTGGCTGCAGGTGCTGGAAAAGGCTGGCAAAGTTCAAACTCACAGAGCTGCCATTTAATTTTGGGTGTTTTTTAATCTGCAATATTTTTCTAGTAAAGTTATTCTTTGGAACAAAGATAGTATTTTTTCCCTTAACCTAAATGCTGCATCCTCTATTTATTCCTTTTCCCTTCCCTGCCAAGCACAGAGCAGTCAATGGGTGGAATTTTTTGCAAGAAATTCAGACTTTGCAATTTTAAAAAAAGTTGAGAACATGCCATAATGCTATGCATGTGCCAGTGAGCAAGTTGTAATGCACACAGCCAAATCAAAATGATCCCACCCTCACTTTTTCCTATCATTTACAAAAACCAGCTGGAAGGACTCAGCCCAGCAGACTGTCTCTAGCAAAGGGGAGCAAAAGTGTTTGGGTGGTGTGTATAATATCAGGTCCAGTGTCATCATGTGGGGGCATGTGTGCTGGCTGGAAGGAGTGGAAATCAGATATCTGTGTGTAAATCTGAATTGAGCTGTTCTCAGTCATGTTTGGTGCATGGCTGAATCCATGCCCAGCCACAAAATGAAGTGAGTTGTGCTCATCTGATTTGGGGGCTGAAGGTTTAAAATAATGTATAATGTGCTTTAACACAGAATCGTGGAATCGTTTAGATTGGAAAAGACCTTTGGGATCATCAGGTCCAGCTGGTTCCACAGCACTGCCCCACGTCCCCCAGTGCCACATCCACATGTTAAATGCCTCCAGGGATGGGGACTCCTCCACTTCCCTGGGCAGCTGTGCAAGGACTGGACAACCCATTCAGTGAAAAAATATCTATAATACCCAATCTAAAGCTCCCCTGGCCCAGCTTGAGGCTGTTCCCTCTGCTCCTGTCCCTGTTCCCTGGGAGCAGAGCCCAAATCCCCCCCGGCTGTCCCCTCCTGTCAGGGAGTTGTGCAGAGCCACAAGGTCACCCTGAGCCTCCTTTTCTCCAGGCTGAGCCCCTTTCCAGCTCCCTCAGCCTCTCCTGGGGCTCCAGCCCCTTCCCCAGCCCTGCTCCCTCCTCTGGACTTGCTCCAGCCCCTCCAGGTCCTCCTCCAGAGCTGCCCCCAGGACTCAGCAGTGCCCAGTGCAGGACAGATACTCCTGCTCTAAAGTTTCTATAAATAAGGTCTGTGGTATGCACCAGGTCCATGTTTGTTCTCCTAAACGTGCATATTTTGCATAAAATTGCACATGAACAGTTTTGCTGTTTTCAAAAACTTCCCAAATGTGTAACTTTGATGACACAAATCTTCTGGCTGAGAGGGAGTGGGAACCACGTGGAAAGTCTGAGTCAAATGCTGTTGGTGCAGGTTGAACAGCACAGAAACGTATCTGTTTGAAAGAAAAACTATATTATTTTTACAGGGTTTTTAAGAAGTCCAAAGTATAAAGCTTGAAACTGTTAAAATCATTATTTTCACTTCATGCCTTTTAGTTTTCTTTGGGCTGTAAGGAGTCAAACAATTTTCTGTAGCAGTGATATGGCTCTAGTTTTTCTGGCCACATGGGGTATTCCCCTGTTTTCAGACCCAATGACACTTTTCCTGCCCTGGTGTATGAAAATATCATGATTTGCTGTTGCAAAAAAATAAGATTCTGGAGCCTTGCCATGTTGGAGATAGGGCAAGAGTCATTTTAATCTCTGTGTAAGCACAGAGTAGTTGTCTAGAGTTTGGCTTCTCTTTTTAACAAAGAAACAACATCTTGGGTTTTTTGAGGAGATTTTAAATTACGAAGTGTGTCTGTTACTGTCCTCATGACAGTCACTTTTGCCTGTGTTGTCCATGCAGATGTCCAGGGAGGATTTGGTTGGTGCTCAGTGCTTCCCTGCCCTCGTGGTGTGCGTGGCTCCAGCCCCTGCTGCTGGGGCGGCTGCCCACAGATATTCCCTGTGGAGCCCCAGGATGATGCAGCTGAGGAATAAATCCAGGGAACTGAACATGTTCCACTCTCATTCTATATGTGGCTTTTAGGCCCTTTTGAGGCTGCCACCAGGAAGGGCTTTTTTTTTCCCCCCCTCTGCTCTCCATTCACACTGGAGAGGGCAAATCCCAAGAGTTCCCCCCCAGAGCATCCCTGCAGATGCTGGAGCCCTCGCAGGGGTGCAGGGAACGTGGCTAATGGGCAGCAGAGCTCCGGGCTGGGCAGCTCAGCAGGAGTCTGCAGGGGGAAGGAGGTGGAGTTGGCTGGAAAGATGCTTGGTAATTTTATTCCTTGTCATTTCAGACACGGCTCTGTGACAGTCCTTATGATCTTTAGCCATGCATTAATCTCAGAGCTGCTGAGCTTCACACCACTGCTCTTCCACCATTATGGTGCAAGGTTTCTGTGCATTCCAATTGGAAATAAATTCCTTTATTACACATTCTCTGACCTTGGCATGTTTGTAACCCTGGCGATTGTTAGAGGGGTAAAAGGAGGACTTCTGGGAATAATTGCCTTGTTTGTTCTTTGTCTCTGAAGCATTGATACCTGCAGTTCTGGGCTGAAATAATTAAATCTCAGAATCGCAGCCACACCGAGAAAATCTTCCTGTTTCTGCAGGCAACGTTTTATTTTTTCTGTGGTTATAAAAGTGCAGTTTCCACTTGCAAACTCTCCACAGTGACTTTTGGAAAGGGGTCATGCTGGATGTCCAGCTAGAACTGCTTTGCTTTGAGGCTGTAGTTCTGTGAAATAGATGTCACCTTAAAAATAATCCCAGGAAAACATGTGCGGGAAGGGGAGTCAGGAATCAGGTGGTGCTTCTTGGTATCCATAGCGAAAACAATTTTAGAAACCACTCCTCTCATAAATACTGCATTTTTGGGATAGCTCTTCTTGTATTCTCTATTGCCAAGTGCATTGGCATGAAAGCAGCTTTCCTCAAAAATTAATCCATGCCTGCTGTCTTTTCCCGATGGGGTGACAAGCGCTGTTGTAAGCGGAGCTGTGAAGCTCCATGAAAAAAATCAGGGCAAAAATTTATTAAGGACTTGAAAAACAAAATGTTCAGATTGTTTGATTTAGGTTGTTTTTGGTTTTTTCTTTTTTCTAAACAAAGTGACCTCTTCCCCTGGCAGCTCGAGTTGTGCTGGGTGTGAGTGGCTGTGCAGCCACAGCCTGGAGCTTCCCATTCCTGCTGCTGTATCCTGGATCCCTCCAGCTGCAGAGCATCCCAGCACAGCTCAGCTTCAGCCTGGGCCTGCACTGGGGAGGCAGGGAAGGAATTCCTCCCTGTGAATGAGTGAGAGGTTACCCAGAGCAGCTGTGGCTGCCTCTGGATCCCTGGAAGTGTCCAAGGCCAGGCTGGACGAGGCTTGGAGCAGCCTGGGATAGTGGGAGGTGTCCCTGCCCATGGCAGAGGGGAGAACAGGGTGATCTTTAAGGTCCCTTCCATCCCAAACCACTCTGGGATTCTCTTTGCTGGTGATCTGCTGAGAGTAGAAGAGTGGAGCTGCTCACTGGACTCACCTCCCTCCTCTGTGAACTTGCACAAAGGTCTTTTGTTTCTTCTTTTTAATCATTGCCCCAGTGTGAGAGTAGGTTTATACAGGAGCCAGTAAAATATTTTTTTAAAATGTGTTTTCTCTCCTCTCTCTTTTCCCTAAGGACACAGTAGGATATTCTTCCAGTGTAATCGAAGTCATTTCAACACCTTGTTTTCTAGCACCTACAATTTATACAGAGAAACCTGGTTGTTCCGTGCAGAGGATCTAGAAAAAATAAAACAAAAAGCAGACAGAGTCTTGTTAGCAGGTGAGGCAGACTTGTTGTGCTTGTCAGGGTGTTGGCTGTGTTCACATGGAGGCACCAGCCTGCCCAGGGTGTGAAGCTGCCCTGGGGAGACCAGGGCGTGCTGGGGGGTGGGGTGTCACCCAGTGCCTGGGTGTGAGAGCAGGTACCTCCCCCAGGGGCTCAGGGAGAGCAGCATCCAGGCAGAGCAGCTTCCAGGGCTGCCTTCCTGCCCCGTGGCTGCCCAGAGACCCCCTCCTCACACGGGTTTTGTCGGATCCTGAAATCGCGCTGGAAAGAGGCGATGCCTTAAGTTTGAGCTTTCATGTATTTCACATTCTGTGCTGCTTAGGTGCAGCTCTGAGCTCACAGTCAGTGTCACTCAGCTCTGCACGGAGCAGGGAGACAGAACAAATCCTGTTCCTGCTGCACACCAAGGACAACTTTCAGCCCAACAGCACAAACAAGGGTGGCTGGAGGGAGGGACAAGCAGGATGGGACCTCACAACCTGGAGATGGAATTGGACAATTAAACCCCAATGGGCAAATGGACCAAAACTTATCAAAGTGTGAGACCTGGTGACTGCTCAGCCATTTTGTGACCATTTTGTGTCCACCTTGGGTGTGGCCCTGGCCAGGCTCTTGTCCTGCCCAAGGTGTGCCCTAAAGGCCTTTCAGTAAATACCTGCTTTATTCTCTGGCTCTGTCCAGTCTCTGTTTCAGGGCAGCCTTCCCAAGGCATCAGAAGCAGATCCCACATAATGGAGCCTTTTCCAGCTCAGCCCTGTCGTAGGGTGACCTGTGTGACAGCACATCCTTCTTGGAGGTGAAGCTTGAGGCAGGGGAGTGTCCAGAGAGGCTGTGGGACCTCCTGAAATACAGGTGGGCATGGAAATCTTGTGGAGGAAGGAGATGGCACCTGTGGGGCTGTACTGAAGGACTGATGGTGGAACAGTCCCAGAGTGGAGGCCCAGTTTGTGAGCTGCACAAACAGGGGAATAACTCTGGGTTCTCATCACCCTTGGGCTTCATTCTGGGTGCAGCACAGGAGGAAATTAGAGCCTTTGTAGAGAGACTGGTTTGACATGCACATGGTAACAGGAAGTGTGGTGGGGCAGAATCCTTGCAGAAAAGAGAGCAGGATGGGTGTGTTTGCTTTCCTGCTGAAATCCTGCCTGGTGCAGACCCCACTGGAGGTCTGAAGGTGTTGGCTGAAGTTTCTTCTGAATTATCAGCCAAGCTGAAAGAACCCTCTTGGACATTAGGGCTGGGGGGAAAGTCAGGGAACTGCTGTGCAAATGGCATCACTTACCTGTGCTGTGGGCAGGTTAACCAGGCTCCTCCAACCCACAGAACCCCTGAGGATCAGCATGGTGGCCTCTTTAAGTGTGATGACCTCACGTGGTGTTACCTCCCAAGCAAAGGTAATACAGATCTAACCAGATCTCAGCATTAAATTCACATTAGCTGAAGAATGAAGGATTCAGGAATGTGCCCTCTGAAGGCTCCCTGGGTTTTCCTGACAAACCACAGCATTTGGCTCTTGCTAGGCCTGTCTTTGGCTTGGGTGATGCTTTATTAGAATACCCATGTTTTCATTTGCATATCAGCCCACAGTATCACATACCAAAATCCCTTCCTCTTTAGGACTTTCTTCCCAGTTGTGCCATTCCCTCTCCTGTTTTTCGTCTGGGAAGGTGCCTCACTTCCCCCAGGAGCCCCTCGTGAACAGCACTCAGGAAATTTCCCTGCCCTCTTGAGGAGGCCCTCCCAAAACTGCCAGATCTGAAAGAGGAGCTCAAAATCACACAAAGGTTTTTCCTTTTAGAAAAAATGGAGCTGAAACTGAGGTGATAGCACCAAACCACAGCCACATTCCAAGAAGGAGCTGTTGGGGATGCATCCACCCAAACAGGGAGCTGGAAAGGCAGAAGCAGAAGCTCAAGATGAAATTGCAGGAGGATGTGGCAGCTAAAAGGACAGTTTGGTTTCAGAGGCAGAACACACACGTCTCACATAGCAGGATGTTCCAGTCTCCTCTCTCCACAGATGTAATTAATCCATAAATGGAATAATGTATTCACTTCTGGACACCTCATTACCAGAGAAGACATTGACAAATCGAACAGAGTACAAACAATAAAAATGTTTAAAGGTTTGAAGGGAAAAATATCTCTGGGAAGATCAAAAGAGTTGAGTACGTCCAGCTCTAAGCAAGAGCACAGCTTAGTTGGACGAGATGTGTATCAGTATGTGCTTGAAAGGTGTAAACAAAGCACAAAAACCAGCATGGAGGGCTTTTAGCAGGAAAATTGGAATTAAAGTAGTAAAAAAAAAAAGAAAACTTGAGATGAAAATCTCATTGCCCTATTAGGATGCACAGTTAGTCTTGAGGGATTGTGGTAAACATTTGCAAGGGAACCAGACTGGACAAATCCTTAGTAAGTGTCCATCAGCCAGGGGAGGGTTAGAACTTCCACAGTGATATCTGACATCTGTTTCCCCTCTTATCTTAGGTAGTGATATAATCTAGTTGTGGACTTTCACATAAGTACCTTATCTAAAGATCTGGACCAATTTAATAAATGAAAGTAACAGCATATATGCATGGTTCCCCCAACCCACGTCATCCCTTGTTCTCCCAAAACTGCAGCAGGTCTCTAATGGTAACAAAAACTGCAAAGACAGATAAAATGAGGGGGGAAAAAAGTGTTAGACCTGCTTTAAAGAACCCAAACAGCTCTTACACCTCCCCCTGTCAGGGCCACACACCTTTCCCAAGCAAACACTGTCTCCAAGTCCATCAGACTTTGCCCAAGGAGATCCTGCCAGGTCAGATTAAGCCTTTGTATGAGGACATGTTCGATAGCAACCCATTCCTCCTCCTCTGCTCTCCTCAGAGCGTACCAACTAACCAAAATCAACCTTCTATTGAAAGGAGGTAATTAAAAAACTACATTAGGCCAGATGCAAGCCTTACAGCACCGTCTAATGACTCCTGTCATCACACTGACACTTGGTAGCTGTGCCTCATCCAACAAGTTGCTAGCTGAAGGACTAAACCATGGAATTTTCTTTAAAAAGAGCCTTTCAGAGCAGGAAGTAGGGAAAAACCAAACCAGCCCCACACCAAAAAACCCGGTGTCGTCCTCCCCTCTCTGCTCCAGCAGCAAGTCTCATCCAGGCAATACCTTTCCATTGGCAGGTGGAGCTGCCAGGCTGTCCTTGGCACGTGTCTCTGCAGTCAAGAGCTCTGAGCACATGGGATTTATTTCCCTTTCCTAAGGGATGGCAGACAGCAGCTCCTCATCCAACCCCAGAACCAGAGCCCCGGGCTGAGCTGAGCCACAGACAGACACGGAGCCATAAAACACCTCAGGATTCCTATTCCCTTTTTTAACATTTATTTTTTATTAGTTTTTGGAACTTTCACAAAAGGTTAAACTGTACAAGAAGGAAAATCTGCAAGCCAGGTCGTGTAGAGGCTCTCTCCTGGTACATGGGGCTGTGTTTATGGGTCACTGATGTGCCTCAGCCTGGGCTGCTGCACACTCCGTGCCCAGGGTCTCTCTTTTTCTCCCAGCATTCTGAAGAACAAGAGGAACCTCTGCAGAGGTTGGCAGCCTGTGTTGTCCAGGCATTGCCTCATTACCATGACAAAGGGAGGTTTGAACATCCTTCAGCAAACTCGATGGTTCCCATCTAGCTTCCCACTGAAAACCTGGCACTGAGCGTCCCCAGCTCCTGATATCTGATTTACTCCCCACGAGGAACAGCAGCAAATACATTTTAGGGCTTTTTTTATGATTTATTGCATTTTTTAATTGGAATTGTCTGTATCTATGGGATTCCTCCCCGTCTCACAGCACTGCCACAGTCCTGTGCTCACTGTCTGCAGCCCCTGTGGTAGCTCCCAATAAAGTAATGAACTCCTTGATCAATTCTTCCCTCCCCAAAACACTACAAGGAGGGCTGGCAGGCTTTTACCGTGTGAAAATGTCGATGTTTGTTACTTGCTGAGGCAGGATTTGCAGCCACCCTGAGCCAAGCAGCTTGTTTCACACCCTCCCATGCCAGGGGAACAGTGTTCTCCTCTGGAAGGCACGTCCCAGACGCTGCAATAATGCAGACACAGATCTGTCAATCACCAGGAATGCCACTCTGGGAGAGCTTTCCAGAGGGAAACATTTAGATCCTGACACAGAATGGCCAACTGAACACCCCACCCTGCTGCTTCCTGCACCACCCCTGCCCCACAGCCCAGCCTGCAAGGAGTATCACTGGAAACTCAGGATGCACAGGGGGGGAACAGCACAACTGGGAAGAAAGTCCTGAAAAGGAAGGGATTTTGGTAGCTGTGTGATGATACTGTGGGCTGATATGGAAATGAAAACATGGGTATTCTAATAAAGCATCACCCAAGCCAAAGACAGGCCCAGCAAGAGCCAGGTGCTGTGGTTTGTCAGGAACACCCAGGGAGCCTTCAGAGGGCACGTTCCTGAATCCTTCATTCTTCAGCTAATGTGAATTTAATGCTGAGATGTGATTAGATCAGAAGGTCCCTCCTGAGCCTCCTTTTCTCCAAGCTGAGCCCCTTTCCCAGCTCCCTCAGCCACTCCTGGTGCTCCAGCCCCTTCCTCAGCTCCATTCCCTTCCCTGGACATGCTCCAGCTGTTTGGCCTCTGCCTTTCCAGCTCCCTGTTTGGGTGGATGCATCCCCAACAGCTCCTTCTTGGAGTGTGGCTGTGGTTTGGTGCTATCACCTCAGTTTCAGTTCTGTTTTTTTCCCCAAAAGGAAAAATCTTTGTGTGATTTTGAGCTCCTCTTTCAGATCTGGCAGTTTTGGGAGGGCCTCCTCAAGAGGGCAGGGAAATTTCCTGAGTGCTGTTCACGAGGGGCTCCTGAGGGAAGTGAGGCACCTTCCCAAATTTGTGATGTCCCAGGCATTCAAAGCAAAATTTCCTTGGTTTGTATTTGTTTTTCCTGTCTAATCCTGCAATACATTTCACTGCATAGTAGGTGAAACTCAATAAACTGTATTATTTCCTCTCCCACATAGTTAACAAAGCTGTTAAAATTAAACCTAACACAGATCCATGTGATTCCTTGGCTGGTTTCTCCAACTTCTTTGTTTCCACTTGGCCTTGCAGGTGCTAAATCCTAATCCCTCCTCAAGTTGAGAGAATTTGAGGCGGCTCAGATTTTTGCAGGATTTTTGCTTTTAATTTTAGGATTGACCCTGGGAAATGCTCCTGTAATCCACGTGGCATTTCCATTCTTCTTTTCCTTAAATAAATAGTGTGTGCTAACTGACTGTGCCTGACGAGGTGTTCTCTGCAAGACTCTACTTGCAGCTTGCTGAGCTGCTCTCTGCAACAGATACTTTTTTTTTTATTTAATGTTCTCCCCCTTCTTTTGCTAGGAATAGAACTTAATAGCATCCATCCATTTAAGTAATTTCCAGTGTTAGGTATTATAGCCTTATGTTTTGAAGGAATCTGTTAGATTTCCCTTTTAAAAAATAATTCTTTACAAATAACAACACTTGATTTCCTTGGTTAATTGCACAGATTGAGTGATTTGGCACATGTCTGCATTTTCCAGATACTCCCTTTTTCCCTCCTTCGGTGGAAGCTATTTTTGTAAAGTCACCATCACTCTGATAGCACAGGCATCTTTCCTTAATTTACTTTTGAAGACAAATTTAATAAAGGAATTCCCCTTCTTGGCCATATTGGAATCATTCCTTTTTATCTTTTATTAATTCCCCTACTTCTTTTTAACCAGGTTTTCGTGTGGATGTTTATAAATAAGTCCTCCCTCCTTCCTTAATCCTTTTGTCCAGCATTAACTCAGACTGCATTTTATTGTTCCCATTTAATTGGCTCTGTAGGAATTAAATGTCCATGTGGTACTTGCTTGTTCTCATCCTTGTAGAAAATACAATTTTTCTTAGTACTCAGCTCTTAGGAAAGCAGTGAATGCTTAAATGCTGTGGGCTTGGGGATGGTCTCTGCTTGTAGGGTTTGGGGTTTTTTTTTGGTTTAGTTTTATTTTAACAGTATTGTATTAATCATAGTGTTTTTGTGAAGTTGCCAACTCTTTTCAGCATGGGGGAGATTTATGGTCACCCTTTGATTGTCCTTAAAGGGTGCTGGTGGGGCCT
Organism: Hylia prasina; assembly: GCA_013397195.1. Lineage (NCBI taxonomy): Eukaryota > Metazoa > Chordata > Aves > Passeriformes > Sylviidae > Hylia > Hylia prasina. Next base: position 88,130 of record VYXD01013807.1, on the reverse strand, counting down.
CGTGTGGAAAGACACTGGGAAGGTCTTACAGAATTAGATCTGGACTTTTCTTTCCAGTGCAAAGGAAGCAAACAGCCTGATTTACCTGAGCTGACACCAGTTGTGGGCCACTGGTCCCAAATTTTAGTAAGCCTGTGATGAAAAGTTAAGATGCAATTGAACTCTCTGACAGCTGCAATGCAAAAATTATATCCTGGATAAATTCAGCCTAACTTGGAACTGCTCTGTCACTTCAAATCCTCTGCAATGGGTTGGGCTGGGAATGTTTTTTGTGTGGTTTTTTTTTGGTTTTTTTTTTCTTCTCATTATTTTTCAATCTACATTTGGATTTGCAGCCAAAGGCTACAGCCTCTTGCAGTTGATTTTTTCAGTGCTGATAACTCAACACAATAATTTAGTCAACCTGATCTTCCCTGTTGAATTTCAGCTTATTGGCATTATAATTAATTTTGACATGTAACACCACCCCTCCAACTTTCACTCCCAAATCTATTAATGCGTAATGATGAAAAGTATGTGCTGTGCATAATATTGTTTGGGAGTTATGGATCATACATCCTTGTTGTTGGGGAGTAAAGGAGCACTAATGCATTAATTCCTGCTGGCTGCAGCTTGCTGATGACTGGAGATGTGCTGAAGTTTCTTAGTTTGTGGTGACAACTCCTCTCAGTCTAAACCAGGAAGGTTAGGGGTGAATTTTCATTGAAACATCATGGAATCATGGAATGTTTTGAGTTGGGAGGGACCTTAAAGCTCATCTCGTTTCACCAGGGAATGAGGGACACCTCCCACTGTCCCAGGCTGCTCCAAGCCCCATCCAGCCTGGCCTTGGACACTTCCAGGGATCCAGGGGCAGCCACAGCTGCTCTGGGCAACCTCTGAGTCAACTTTTCCACTTCAGAGTCTTTCTGCTGCACTTCCCAATGTGCTAATCAGTTATAAAACGCTGGACTGCATGACATCACACCCAGCCTCGTGGTATTTATAGGTGCTGCAGCTTCTTCTGCTCAGTTTTCATCGATTTGCAAAACCTGATGATGGTCACTGGCCACACAAAACCCGAACCCTCCCAAAAAAACCCCCACCTCTGCTCTGTTTATTCCAGAGGCCATGAGTGATTACATCATCAGTGTGTGGTTAGATTTCATTTTCCTGCTGCACTTAGTGAAACTCGGGAGCGAATGCCCAGGAGGAATTAAGCAATAAAGGCGCTTAGGAGGAAGTACGTTAAAAGCAATTAGCAGAAATTTAACAAAGTAGATGAAAATCAAATCTCAGCGCGCGCCGAATTTCCGACCCGATGGCGGGTGGTGTTTCCAGGAGGGAAAAAACGTGGTGCTGGCAGCTCACAGGGCTTTGTCCTCACTCCTGTGTGCTGGGAAGAGCTGGAGAGGGACTTGGGACAAGGGATGGAGGGACAGGACACAGGGAATGGCTCCCAGTGCCAGAGGGCAGGGATGGGTGGGATATTGGGCAGGAATTGTTCCCTGGCAGGGTGGGCAGGCCCTGGCACAGGGTGCCCAGAGCAGCTGTGGCTGCCCCTGGATCCCTGGCAGTGCCCCAGGCCAGGCTGGACAGGGTTTGGAGCAGCCTGGGACAGTGGAAGGTGTCCCTGCCCATGGCAGGGGTGAATCAAGGTGGGTTTTAAGGTCCCTCCCTGCCCAAATCATTCTGTAATTTTATGAAGCCTCAGGACGCACTGAAAATTCTGGGACATTGACCTTTTCATGGCCAAGAGTCTTTTTATTTCCTTTATTTTTTTATGTTACTGTCATGCCAGCATGTTTGATGGAGATGCCAGTTCCTGACCGTCCTTGGGTTTGAGTTTTGGGGTTTCTTTGGGCTTTTTTTTTTCACTTTCCCCTCTCCTTTATTAAAGGGAAATAAGCAGATTGTGCTGCCTGGGCAGAAGAACCAAATAGCTGGCACGGTTTGAGTTCAGGAGGGGAGGAAACAAGAGCACAGGAGTGCTTGGAGAGACAGGGAGCAAACATTTAGGGGCAAACCAGTTTCACTTTATTCTGCAAACAAAATGGAAGCATTAGCAGAAGGGGCATGACTGATCTGCTGAGGGCTGGGGTGATGGGCTCCGTGCTTTTCAAAATAACCATTTTGAGTGTGCCCTGTCCCTGGTGTGCACTGAAGAGCCACTCCAGCCCTGGCGGGCTCCGGGAGATGCTGAGGTGGAGGAGATTCTCATTATTTCTTCTAACAGCAATATATTATAACCCCATTGTTATCAGCAGTGCTGCACTGGAACACTCGCTGAAAGGAAATCAAGATTGAAAAGGACCAAGATGAAGCAAAAAAAAATGCTTTGGCTGAGTTCAGTTTGGGGGGCCTGTGAGGGGGGTGGGGAGCTGCAGATGGGTGCTGTGCTTCCTCTGCAGGCACAGAGAAGCCTTGGGAAGGGATGGCTGAGAAGCAAAAGCTGCTCCTGAGCAGGGGCCAGCTGGGGTGGGTCCTGTCCCACCCTGCTGTGGTGGATGGGAGGCTTGGGGCTGCAGGAGACAGCGGGGTTTGAGTCACTGCTGGGGATGGGGCTTAACTGAGACAGGGGGAAGGTGAGTGGGGGTCTCTGCTGGTGGGATTGTTCCTGGGGTAGGATTGTATTCCCACCCCAGTGAGTCCCAGTGTGGGTGATGGGTTGAACCTTCCAATCTGTGACAGTTCTGAAGGAGGCTGAGGCCCTTGGATGGTTGTAGAGCTCCTGCTTCCCAAATATCAGCAGGGATGTGGGCACCTGGCAGCCCTGGACATGTGTAGTGGCACCACAGTCAGTGTAAGAAACTGGGAGGAGGAGGAGGAGGAGGGAGTTGTGGAGGTGAGGGGATGTCTTTGCACAGCCTTGGAGTTTGGGCAGTTGTGGTTCGTGGTCATCCTCCTTGGCTGTGCCCTGTGCTGGCTGCAGGATCCCTGGCAATGACCACAGCCCCATTCCCAGCCCCCCTGTGCTGCCAGGAGTGAGGAGCTGGAGAAGGGAGGAGTGAGGCCTGGTCTGGTCTGGGAAGAAGGAGGGGTGGGGGAAAGGTGCTTTTCAGATGTAGTTCTTATTTCTGATTCAATTGGTATTAAAGGAAATGTATTTCTTTAGTTTTGGCTATGACAGTAATTGTTGAGTGATCGCTCCCTGTCCTTACCTCAACCCACAGATCTTCTATTTTATTTTCTCTCCCATATCCAGCTGGGGAGGGCAGGGATGGAGTGGCTGAGTGCCCACCTGGGGTCCAGCCAAGGTCAACCCACCTTCCTCTCCATACAAACTTTGGGGACAAGAAATGAAAATTCCTTTTGGAAATGGTTTTCCAAACCTCCTGGCAGACACCAGGGCTCTCAGCCTGGCTGGGAGCTGCTGCTGCTGCTGAGCAGCCTTTCTCCAAAAATTCCCGAATTATGGGTATTGTGAGTTTAATGTAAAGGTGTCAGGTATCTCTGAAGTGAAATTAAGAGAACGTCAAAGGTAAAAACTAAACAAAAGGGCAGACACAAAAAGGCTGTAAATGAGGTGGAAATTGCAGGCAAATAGACAATAGAAGAAAGTTTAAGTAGCAATTTGTACTCCTTTGCACAAGGAAATGCACTTCATTTCTAATAAAAAAAAAAAAAAATCTTGGAGGATGCTGCACTTCTAAATACAGAGCTAAATATACCCTGGAAAAACCGAAACTGGTTTTTGTGCAGCCGCTGCGAAAGCGCACACAGCAAAACAAAAGTGAGGAGTGATTGACAGAGTTAATCTGTCCTTAATAAATGTTTTATTTCAATATTCATTTTCCTCATTTGCATGAATTCCTTGCTCCAGGCCGGCTCTCAGTACAGTACCTTTTCCTGGGTCCCCATCCCTGAGGAGTGGTGGCCCAGGAGCTCCAGCTGTCCTGGGTCTGTGGCAGCTTCCCATGGGCAAGGAAGTTGGGAAAGAGTGTTTTCTCCTTGAAATAAGAGCCCACCATTTTTCCTCTCACTTCGTGTGAGATAAAAGCAACAAAAGGGACAAAAACCTTGTGAGGTTTAAGCTGCTGCTGTGCGCTGGAGGTTCTTGATGGTGGTGATGATGATGACAGAGCAGAGGAGATATGGATGTATTACCAAAATATTCCTCACAGTTTTTCAAAGGGGAAAAAAAGGGTTTTTTTTCTGGCTGTACTGGTGTGATGTCTCCCAGATAGAGAATTCTGGAGTTGGGCTGGAAGCCCTGGCTGGAGCTGAGGCAGTTCCTGTGTCCCCTGGGAATGTCTCACTGTGAACGGTGCTTGAAGCATCAGGAGTTAACTCAGCACCCACAGAAATCCATGGAAATCCATAATCTTCCAAGTGGAGCTAAGGTGCTTGTTTTCCATGCAAAGAATTGCTGGATTAGATGAAATGCCCATCAAAACTGCAGCTGCCAGGGATTTGGAGGGTGTTGCTAATTAAGGGATGTTTGTATTTGGTTCACATGTCAGCAGGAGAAGGAGGAACAATTTCTTCCTTCCTTTTCCCCTTCCCTAATCCCTCTCTGAGCCGCACCAGGACAGCTCCCATGCTCCTGAGGATGACTCTGGTGGCACGTGCTGCCCCACAGGCAGAGCTGGCAGAGCTGCTGTGCTGCTGGGATGTGCTCCCCATCCCAGGGGAAGGGGATTTTCCCAGGTGGGTTAGGAGGATGCAAAGCCGGCAGTGCCTGGTGCCTGTTGTGGTGAGGGCTTGGAGTGACACCAGAAGGAAAGGGGATGAGTGAAGAACTTCACCCACTTTGTCTCAGACATCTCAGAGTTGTTGTCTGGGGTCTGGGCTTGGCCAGGCTTTATCTGTTTTTGCACCCCCAGGCAGGGCGTGGATGTGATTCCCCCCCACCAACCCCAGGTGTGCCATTCTCTGCCATTTCTTTAATCTCACTCCTCTCAATGGGAAATTTGTGACTGCCTCCTCCTCATCGCTCCCAGCTCTAAAACATTCACTGCAATAATGTCTGTGACGTGAGGGCTTCCTCCACACCTCCTGCTTCTGTGGCTCCAAATCCCCCTAAATGTGTCCCTGGGACAGACCCTTATCTCTCCACAGGGATTTTGTAGGATAGATTTGGTAGAGCTTGGAACTGAGGATAAACACAAAATATTTCTGTGTAGTAGCACAGAGATCTTGATTTAGGTGAGAAATCAGTAGCATAAACAAGGTTAAGTGTTGAATTGAAAAGAAAGACAGGCAAAATGTCAATATCTTCTCTCTGAAAGAAAATAAAATTAAACAACCCCACCAAACACCACCTTATCTGTGTAAGTACTCAAGCTGGAACAGCCACAATTCCTTCTGTGCCTGTGCAGAGCTTCAGGTGCTCTTTAAAGCTCAGATTGCTTGTTTATATGTGAATTAGTGATAGGATTTCTGTACTGCTTGTAAGAAATGAGGCAGGATTTGTTTCAAAGATCTAATGAGTGCAGGGCTGTCTGCAGCCAGCAGAACATCTCTGTCCTGCCTGGAATCAGGCTCTGTCAGCTGTGCCTGTGTTTGCTTCAAGAGATGCCGTCACCATCAAAGATACTCACTATAAATGATTCTGAATGTGTGGATTTTGTGCTTTACAGCTATTTCTGCATATCCAGGATATTAAAGGGAATGTGTTTTCCTTGAAGGAGGTAGTTTGTATGTTGGAGTTCTTAGAACATGTGCAGAGCGCATTTGTTTTATCTCAATTTATCTTGTTTCGCCCATTTGTGTTTGTTTATGGGTTGTCTTTTTTGTAAATCAGGTTTAATGCTGGAAGCCATTTATAGAACTGAATAATGCAAAGCTGACTCCTGAAGGATGATAAATGCTTGGAGGAGAAAGGATCTCCTGTTGGTTGAGCCATGAGTACCCCACAATGGCCAGGACAGCTGGATGATGCTGTGGCTAACCCAGATGCTGCCTGCTCTTCTTCTCCAGATGAAAATCATCTGGAGAAGATCTGGAAATGATGATGATGATAATGATGATTTAGCATGGGACAACCTGGTCTAGTGCAAGGTATCACTGTCTGTGGCAGGGGGGTTGGAACTACAAGATCTTTATTGTCCCTTCCAGCCCAAACCATTCTGGGGTTCTAAAATCCCTTCTGAGAGATGTGGAGAGCAGATGCACTCAATAAAAAGCAGCTTATTAAACTGTGGGTTTGTTTGGTTCATCACTTCTGGTGTGTGTGTGTTTGCAGAGGCTCAGGGCTGCGACTGTCGTTTTCAGAATTCAGCAGGTTCCTTTCTGCTGCTGTGGAATGAGTCAGTACAGTTCCTGCTTTGATTTAAAAAATTGGATTTAAATCTCTTTGAAACCATTATGCTAAATCAATTTTTAACATAGCAGAGCAAGGAGGTACAAAGCCTCCCTTGTTCTCCAGTTGTGAACTCTTTGGATGAGCGAGCACTGTATAAACAAGACTTAAACAGCATCAAGGGGGAAGGGCTTTGCCACGATCAAATCATGGAATGGTTTGGGTCAGAGGGGACCTTAAAGCTCATCCTGGTCCATCCCTGCCATGGGCAGGGACACCTTGCACTGTCCCAGGCTGCTCCAAGCCCCATCCTTGAAAACTTGCAGAGATCCAGGGGCAGCCTGTGCCAGGGTCTCCCCACCCTGACAGGGAAGAGGTTCTATCTAATATTTAACCTAAATTTCCCCTCTTTCAGTCTGAACCCATTACTCTTTGTCCCGTCACTCCAGTTCCTGATGCAGAGTCCCTCCCCAGCTCTCCTGCAGCCCTTGCAGATTCTGGAAGGGTCTGTGAGATTTCCCTGGAGCCTCCTCCAGGCTGACCAGACCCACCTTTCTCAGCCTGAATCCATGTGAAATAGAGTTTTGCTCTGTTTGTGTCTCCAGCAGGATTCAAGATCTTTCCATCCTGGTATTTGGGTTTTTGGGTCTCCCCCCCACCCCAGCCCAGCTCCAGAGCTGTCAAGGCATCAGATGAATCACCCCTGTGATGTTTTGGATTTCTGGCAACATAGCATTGGGCAATCATCCAAATCTGGCAAGGCACTGATAGTAATGAATGGGAAGCTCACGTGGTCCCATATGGAAAGCAGGGCAGGAAAAGCTTTAAGATGACTCTGAGTGGAGACAGACAGGCCTCCATTTGCCCTTTATCCTCCTTTTCCCAAATCCATGCTGTCCCATCTGGCTTCTGAATCAGTCTTGCTGTAGGCTGGGGAGGGGACAAATTCCTTACAAAATACTACTGGAGTGGTTTGGAAAAGACAGGTGTCTGCCAGGGAAAGCAGGAGCTTCCCTGGGAATGGGGAATATAAACCCCTCCCTCTGAATTATTGTAATTTTGAAATTAAGGGGCTTTCAGGTGAAGAAATGGGAATGGGAATAACAGTTCTTTACTAGGAATATTAAAAATAAAAAATGCAATAGTACAAAAAAACCAGTGACAGAGTCAGAACACGACCTGACACTGCAGGTCAGGGTGTTGGAGCAGTGCATTTAAGTCCTGCTGCAGTGCCAGGTGTGGTTCTGCTGGAGCAGAGAGGATCCTGCAGGAGGGTCCAGTGGTGCTGGGATGGGTCCATCTCCCTCTGGGAATGCAGAGCACACAGGCTGTGCTGCTGTTCTCAATGCCAGCTTTGATCCAGGTGGGAATGCTGGGCTCCCTCTGGGAATGCAGAGCACACAGGCTGTGCTGCTGTTCTCAATGCCAGCTTTGATCCAGGTGGGAATGCTGGGCTCCTCCCCTGGGTGGAGCCTCTCCCAGTGGGATGATGGAATTGTCTCAGCCCTGCAGTGAGCCTCGATGGCCCATGAACAGCAGATATCCCCTGGATGGGTCCTGGAAGGGATAAAGAACACTGCCCTGCCTGGTTTAACACCTGCCCTTGAACTGAAGACACCTGTCCCCTCCAGCCTGGAGTTATTAGGTTAAAGAAAAAAACACCTCCCCAGCTGGTTTCAGCAGGTGGGAATAGAATACTTGCTTTTGGTTACATCTTGCATTGCAGCCCAAGACAACTACATATGAATTCCAGACATTATTTCAGGCTGCTCCAATCCTCACAAAATTCCAGGCTTTTCAGAGCCATCCTTCTTTCCTGGTGCCCGTTTGGAGAGGCCAATTGCATGTCCTGTTTGTAATCCTCACCCAGGAGCTTCTGCCCCCAACTCTCCAGGGAAGAAAATCTGACAAAGAACATTTATAAGCTTTATGACTTTAATTAAAACTTGGAGAATGAGACCTTCCAGAAAACTTCACTGGCACTTTTAAAGAGCCACATCACTGAGCCTTGACCCCATTATTGTTTTTCCTCTCTTCTGGAGGAAAAAAAAAAAAGGAAAATTTGGTCTGTTTTACTCTTCAAGTGAAAAAAGGGCACGTGGCATGTTATACTTCAGCAAATTTTAGTTTGTAAAACAAAAAAATAAGCAGACGGGTTAACTGCAAAATAACTGGAGTTAGGGAGGAAGATGAAGAGCAGGGAAATTTCAATCTTCCTAAAAATCACCTTGAGGATAAAAAAAGTCTCACACAAGATTTGGGCAATTTGCTACCTGATAAGTCTCATTGCCTAAGAGTAAGGATATTTCTGAAACAATAATCCAGAGCTGGGAAAGGGGCTCAGCTGGAGAAAAGGAGGCTCAGGGGAGACCTTGTGGGTCTGCACAACTCCCTGACAGGAGTGACAGGGACAGGAGGAGAGGAAACAGCCTCACATTGTGCCAGGGGAGGTTTAGGTTGGATATCAGGGAAAATTTCCTTCAAGGAGAGGTTTGTCCAGCCCTGGCACAGCTGCCCAGGGCAGAGGTGGAAGGATCCACCTGGAAAGATTTTAAAAGCTGTGGAGATGTGGCACCTGGGGATGTGGGTGAGTGGTGGCCTTGGCAGTGCTGGACTGGATAATCTCAGAGGGATTTTCCAACCTGAATGATCCTGTGATTCCTTGATTTGAGAGCCTGGGGTCAGGGCTGTGCTGTCCGTGCTGTCACATGGTGTTGGGTATTTCTGGCTTGTTTTGGTTTCTGAGCCTTGGGCTGTTCCTGCCTCTGCAGACCCACTTCTTCTGGAGCAGCCCCATAACTGAGCTCCTGGGGCCTTTACTTTGTTGAAGAAACATGTTTCTGGTCCCTGCTTTCAGCCAAAATGGCAACTTGTTTCTAATCCCCTTCTAATTTGAGAGGGAGCACCTGAATTTGCTGATAATCTGTGATTATTCCATGCTAATCTTGCCATTGTAGAGGATGGCTCTGCTTGACACTCAGCAGATGAGTTAATTATTTTCCTTTCTATCATCTGCCCTCCAGGCCAACAGCTTTTTATCCATCTTTGTTACCTTCACTGTTCAACATGGATTAGTTCTCTGTGCTCTCCTTGCTTGTCCAAGGGTAAGATTGTTCAACATCTCCAAAAAACATCATTTTTGGGTAGCAGTTTTACCAGATAAATCAGCAGTGCCTGGTTATTTTGCAGGCTGTGGGATGTGTGTGCCCTTTGGAGTAGGCAGCCCAAGCTAAATCCCAGGATAAGGCTTGGCACAAAAGCTCAGGGTTACAGGCAAACAGGAGAAAATCACTGGAACCTCACGGTGTTGCCAGTGCTGGAATATAAAAGAAAATATTTCAAAATGCTGCACTGAGCTACTTAGTTCTGAGCCAGGATCCCAAAATAACCACCTTTCAGTTGGTAAAATAAATTATCAAAGTCTTTCAGATCCAAATGTAATGCTTGGGCAAATTAATCCATTGTTGTATTGTTATAGTGCTCTAATCATATTTTTATATATCCCAGGAGCTGGAACTAAGAAGCATTTTGCTGTCAGTGCAAACACAATAATAAGAATAGTCTTAACAAAGTGACGTGCACTTAGTTGACTTTCTGAAATACATTTCAGCGGAAATTACAGATGCTTTTTTACTTTTCATTATCATTAAGGTCCAAATAACTTCCTTGTATTGAGACCCAGGTTTGCTTTATCTGCTTTAATAATTATATTGAGGCTCATTATGGACACCTTGTTTGTAATTCTGGCTTTTCTTATTGAATTCTGAATGTGTTATTACAAAAGTATGTACTTTAACAGATGGAGTATATTATGGCAACGTTTAGTTCCAGTTGATCTTTTCTAAAGAGCATGCTGAATGATCTCAGGCTAAATACAACCAAGACAGCATCTAGCTGGAATTTTTTTTTATTTTTTTTCCCTAATAGCGTTTTCCAGGCTGCTTGGGGGAAAGCAGAAACTAAGAAATGCCACTGGATTGAGCAGGGCAGCTGGAAAAGGTGGGATGATGAAGATCTGGTGATGAGGAAGAGGTGTGGAAGCTGCATCAAAGGCAGGGGAGAGTTCTCCAAGAAAATATCATAGCTGATGTCAAGGTTGTCTCATTTGCCAGTGGGATATTGCTTTAATGGTGTTCTTTTTTCCTCTCCAGTTTACTTAATGAGATCAAGCTAATTAAACCATGTCTAGCTCTGGGAAAAGATCAAAATGTGAGCTTTTTTTTATTGCACTTTATTAAAACCTTCACCCTGTAATGGAAGATTATAGGAAGTACTTTGCTACCAGTGCAACTTGCTCATCCCTGAAAAATGCAGCTCCTCTTTTTTACCAATAGTTCCTTGGTTTTAATTGTTTTTTCTCCAAGTTGGTCATATTTTTGGGAACTCTCAGAAGGTGCACAGCTGATGGGGTTATGTAGATTAGGTAAAGGAGTAATAAGTAGATGCAATGAGGTGTTTTATGCAAAAGCCAGCAACAGTAAAACCTTCTGAGAAGTGTCTTTTTCTGTAGAGTTGTGGAGGAGTTGCTTAGCCCAGTTTATTCAGCACATTCCTTGTCCCACAGAGCTGACTGGGAGGACACTCAGGGGTCTCCCCTGGACTTAAGAATGGTTTTCTTTACAGCCTCTTTACATTGGAATGTCCTTTTTCCCGTCCAATTTTGCGTTCCTCAAAGAAAACCAAACCAACAAAACCCACCACCGCCAAAAAAAAAAAGAGGGGGGGTGGGGGGGAGTGGGAGAAAGAAAACATGGTAATTTTAGTTGAGAATAAATGCAAATAAGGACTCCCTGCCCTTGGGGGTGGTGGTGGTGACTGTGGCAGCAGCTGCAGGTGTGTTGCTGGATGAGCACAGCGCTGGCTGGTGTCTCTCAGAGGTGCTGGGGTTCAGCACTGGCAATCCAGCTGCTGCATTTTCCCCCCTCCAGGGTCACAGATGAGTGGCCCTGGTGTCAGTACCTGTGGGTGTGTGTTGGTGGCACTGCTGTCACCTCTCCAGGGCCTGGAGCACCAGCAGGTCTGGATGACGGGAGGTTTTCCAGGCTGGTATTAAGGTGAGGAACTCTTGCCAACATTAATATATGACTGCATTAGATCACCCTCATTATATTGGAGCTGGGATGACTTCAGAGGCTTTGGGAGGCAGTGAGGGCTCTCCCATGCCTTCTCCCCCTTGCAGAGGGGAAGGTTCAAGTGTTGCTTTCTCCTCCTTAGGGGAGGCACAGCTGTGGTGGGGCTGGGAAGGAAGTTCCTCCTGACTGGGCTGAATTGCAGAGTGCCTTTGAGGTCCCACTCAAATCGCTGCAATTTCCCAATTTCTCCCAAGAGCTCTCCATTGTGAGCCTTGATGGTGACTTGGAGGGAAAGGAGGGGGAAAAAAGAAGCTTTTGCTTGAGGCGTGTTGTGTTGTCCCTGCCTGGCAGGGTGTCAGTGTAGCTGTGCTCTGCCAGCTCCGTGCCCTTCCTCACCCTGGCAGGGACTGGGATGTGCAGGGGGACCAGGAGTTCGTGTGTCCTGCAGGATTTCCCTGCTTTGCTAACTGTGCTGTCTCCTGATGGATCAATTGGCTCCGTGTGGAAGCCAAGCTGGATCCACAGGGGTCAGCACAAGCCTCTCCTCACCTTGATGGGCTTTTTAGATGAGGCCCTGCAGAATAACTGATGGTGGGTTGTTTTTTGTTTGTTTTTTTTTTTTTTAAATCTGTGCAAGATCTTAAAATATATTAGGGTTAATGAAATCAGTGCAATTGGGAAGTGCTGCCTGTGACGGACAGATGGCCAGAAGCACTTGGAAGTACAAGTGGGTTTGCACCAGAAGGAGAGCTGGGATCTGGCTGATGGGTGCCACGTGCCGTGGCCATGGACTGGTGATGCAGGAGGAGGGAGCACCCTGAGCTCCCACCCTGCTGAGGTGGTGCTGGTTTGCTCCACCTCAAGGTCCCAGTCCTGCTCTCCTCCCACTGGAATAAACTCCATCCCATCCATGGAGGTAGTGTTTGAGCTCCCAAGTAAAATCTTTTCTTTTAAAGAAAGCAGTTCTTGTCATAATTAAAGATATATGTGTGCTTTCTTTTCGTGTTCAACTCCAGCAGCCACTGAACACACTTAATAATGTTTTTTGCAGTATTTTGGTGGTATGAATGTACATGGAAATTACAGCAAAGGCATCATTTTTTTAACAGCTGTGTTTAGTTGAATAACAGATTTAGAAAGTGCAGACTTTAATTAATCTGTGTTTTCTGCTGGGATTTCAGCACCATCTGATTTACTTTTCATGGCTGAAAAGTGTAATTGTAGTTTTTCCCTTTAGCTGTGAGTTTATCCTCCCAAGAAATCAATTTGGTTCTTCTTTTTCTTAAAGCAAACTCAATATCAAACTGATGGTACCTGGGATGCGAGACAGGTAATGCCCTGCTCAGGCTGCTCTGCAGTATCTGTCAAATGGTTGGCCTGGAAATGCCGTTTTTCCTCTTCCCTGCCTTGCTGTATATGACAGCAAGCATCCAAATCCCATCCTGTACTCTGGGGCTGGAGGGCAGGTGGGTGCCTGAAAGGTCAGGACTGGTGTTACTGGAAAAACCTCTGAGCATAAAGGATTTTTGTTATCTTTGATACAGTTTTGTTAGTTGCAATTATGGTAGGAAGACTCTCTCTGTGCTTGCTCCTCATTGTAAAACGTTTGTGTGAGACTGTTGCTGTAACTCTGCAGATGTTCCTCAAAATTTTCTCTCCTGGAGGTGCTGGGGATGCCTGGGGATGACAAACAGTGGTGGGAGCAGAGTCAGGGACTGGGGAGCTGTTGTTAAATTGCATTTCTCATGCACTGTTGATCACTCATTGCTCTGTCACTGTCAGGATCAGTTGTGAGTGTTGTGAACATGCAGAGGTTCTGTGGCTCTGGTTTGGGATTGTCCTTTAAAAACCAGCCTGCTGTGGAAATGTGTCCTTGCCCCACCTCTGCTGTTGCCCTGGGACAAAGTTCCCTAAGCTGAGAGGAGAACTTGTGTCTGGGTGGTTGGAGTTGCTCAGTCAAGTTGCTCCTCTCAGTGTCTGATGGCTCTGGAGAATCCACAGGGGAATGAGTGTCCTTATCATCCAAATCCTTGTGTGAACCAGCCTTTTCTTCCCTGTGAGGGTGGGGAGGCCCTGGCAGAGGTGCCCAGAACAGCTGTGGCTGCCCCTGGATCCCTGGCAGTGTCCAAGGCCAGGCTGGACAGGGCTTGGAGCAGCCTGGGATGGTGGGAGGTGTCCCTGCCCATGGCAGGGGTGGGACTGGATGATCTCCAAGGTCCTTTCCCACCTAAACCATTCCATGATTCTTTGAAGAAGGAAAGCTGCTTGGGCCCTCTGTGAATAGTGCTGTGCTCCCAGCAGCGTTCATCATGAGCTGGGTTGAGTGGAAGTACGTTTTTTACAAAATAAGGGCATTACTTGCTTTCTTGGAGAAGTCTGTGTCATTTTAGTTACTGTCAGATGTGCTTTCCCCCTTGTTTCTGTTTTCTGAGGTTGGTGTGGTTGTCTTAAGTGCTTTGTGTGCAAAGCCCACAACGGCAGAGGAGAAGCAGAGCTTTTAGAGTCCAAGTGGAATCTTAGGATGGCTGCTAATCTGAATAAGATAAAAAAAAATCTTGATGGGCTTTAAAACTTATTTTAATTAAGGTTTTGCCTTTCATCTCACCAAAGCCCTGAATTAGCTCCTTCATTCTCCCAGAAATGCACACAGTCCCTGATGGTATAGGCACTCAAACACATGGAGAGATTCAGCTGAAGGGTCAAATCCAGACTGGGAAACACCCTGTGCCCAAAATGAATTAAAGCAGGGTTTGGGCAAAGTTAAAAAAGGCCAAACTACCCAGCTGTCTGCCTGATCTGGAGCATGCTGGGATTCTCCAGTGAAGTGTTGTGCTTCCCAGCTTTATTGAAGAACATGGGACTGGGAGAGCTGCTGTTACCAGCCTGTGGAGCTGCGGATTTGACAGGCTGGTTTCTTTGCTTTGTAGAGGCTTGTCCAGACACTTGTGCCTTTTTGTGGTGCTCCACACCCTTGGATGGTTTTGCCTCACACCCTTGGATGGTTTTGCCTCACACCCTTGGATGGTTTTGCCTCACACCCTTGGATGGTTGTGCTCCAGTGATTTTGCTCCCTGCAGGTTTGGGAGATGATGCTTGGTGGGCACTGGACACAGCAGCGTCCTGGGCCCAGGTCTCTCTGCCTGGGAGATGATGCTGTGAACTGCACTGAATGCCTGGGGTTTCCAAGACATTCCCGGTGTGATTTCCTGGTGTGATTTCTGCTAAAACTGGCAGAAATATTCTGACACAACGATTTGGCCTCAATGAACTGGTGGACAAATGCAACAGGGATTTTTTCAATAGCTCGACTCTGCAGCTCTCGTGCTGTGCAAGGTTTTGGCTGGGGGATCATGCTGGTGAGGGGAGGAGAGGCATTTGGGATGAGGTGTGCCATCCTCTGTGGGGTGACCCGGTGTCAGGATTTTGGCTTCTTTTCAGCCACTGCCAAAGCTGAGATTGAAATATGGGAGATGCAGTTTTCGAGTTTGGACTTGAATGTTTATTAATTCTTATCTATATTACAGCCTCACAAGCCGTGAGTTCTGCAGTCCCTCTAGTTAACAAGGTGCAAAATGGAGTACCTCTAACTCTTTCCAAGGTTATTTAAGCAATAATTACCCAATAACGAGGTGACACCTATATTATTTATATTTCTGCTGCAATAATGACCACCCAAGGCCTGCGATGGGGACCTTTTTCACCCAGTTACAGAAAACCACCCGAGCCCATGAAGAAGAAGGAAGAAGAAGGTGAAGAAGAAGGACTTGGACAACACCCCGAATCCTCCATCTTGCTCCGTGTGTACCGAAATCCTAAAACCTGAGTTCCCAGAATTCCAGCAGCCTGGGGTGCAGCTGAGCCTCCCGCACGAGCTCCGAGCGCGTCTCTGCAGCGGCTGTTCCGTGGGGTGACCCTCTGGCTGCGGAGTTTGACCCAGGCGCGGTGCCAGCCCCGAAGGAAGGCTGACGAGTAATCAGGAATCAAAGGAGCCACCTGCACGCCACGGGGAGCCGCTCACCGGGTGGCAGGCGAGCGGTGCCAGCGCTCATCGCCGAGCCTTGTTCTCCAGCCCCGCTTCCCCGGGAGGCAGCGCGGGAGGGGGGCTGCTCCCTGCCTGGCTTCTCCGTGCCCTCAGCGGGGATTTTGGGAGGGGTGTGAGGTGGGATCGTGGCTGCCTGGGTGTGCCAGGACACTGCTTCATCGGGGGGAGAAGCAAGGGGGAGTGTTGAGAGCAATGGGGTTGGGCTGGAGCATCTTGGGGGGTGCTGATGCTGCGGCACAGGAGAGGGGACAGCCGAGCTGAGCCGGTCAACATGTGAAATTCCCGCTCCTTTGGCCGCGTGAACCCACAGCCTGCACCGCCAGCGGATAGCCTGGGAGGAAAACAAGGCCTTTTTAAGAGCATTTTTATCCTCTGCTGGTTGGTAAGGCGGCCCTGGTGGGTGGGAAGGAGGCAGAGGGGTGGCTGGTGTGCAGATGCTGCTGTCACTGCACACGCGCTCCCGGGGTGCCTGGAGCTGGCAGCGCCCCATTCCCGCTTCAGGGGGCAGACAGGATTTGTTTTGGAGAGGGAGAGCGTGAGATGTGTTGTGTGGCCACGTAATCGCTTGGGTTTTATGTGGAAGGAAGGCACATGAAACTCACCACCCCCCTCCAGCCCCACGCTGCCCTGTGCCTGTCACCTGCAGAAGGATCTAGAACAATAGATCCAGGTTTTGGTCTCATGTTGGGATAGGTCTCTCTTAGGATCTCTTTTAAACAGCAAGGGAAATTCACTCCTGCCATTCTCCCAGGGATTCAGAGTTGTGGATTCAGAGCAGTCCCTGCCCTCTCCCTGCTGTGCTGACTGCAAGGCAAGGGGAAGCCAGTCTCCAGAGTGCTGCGAAAGGAAACTCACTTTTGCGAAGCTGGGCCTAAAATGAAAGGTTTTTATAGCATACAAATGTTACCTACAGCTATTTATACCCCCTCCTCAAAGGCTATTTATACCCTTCCCTGCTTTTGTGCTGCTGGCTGGAATATCCTTACATTGGATGTTTTTGGCAGCGTGGGATGTTCTTCAGCCGTCGCCCGACTGCAAGGACCGTGTGTTTCCAACATCATTCCTGGAAGAAGAGGGCGATCCATGGGCTGCAGCCCCTGCCACAGCTCTGAAAGCAGGCCTGGCATGCTGGGTGCCAGCCTGGCCGAGGGGAGAAGGGGATGAAGTGCCTGCTCATAGCGGTGTTGAGGAAAGCCGTGGGTTCATAGGGCTGAAGGGGGTGGCTCACTCTGTCAAGGGTCAGGAGTAAGTTTTCCCCCCTTTCCCACATTGTGCAGTCGATCAGGAGCAGTGTAAGGTTATTTTATTGTTTCCAGGAGCGCCGGACCCAGGCTCCCTGCGGGAGGTCGCATGCTTGGCTTGCTGCATCATTGATCCAGCCTGCCAGAGAAATTCTTTATTCCTCTTAAATGTGGACTTGCACTTAGAAAGCAAACAATCCTTTAACGTTTCTGAGGCTGAAAGCAGAAAAACGAGTGGCTTTTGTCATCAGGGATGCTGTCTTTTTTGATCGCTCTGGGAATCCGAGGGAATGTGCTACCCAACAAAGAGCAATTTTGTTTAAAAAAAAGAGGAAAAGGGAAGGGATTGCAGCTTCCTGTGCTCTGGATAATTGGAGCTGTCTCCTATGCAGCTACATGGCACTCCAGTGACTGGGTTTGGAAGCTGAATGATTTTCGGGTTTCCCTGACTCACACCATGAAGTTTCCAGCTCAGTCTGTACTGGCCAGCACTGGGGTGCTGAGTTTGGCAGCCACTCCTTCTTTCAGTCGTGGATATTTGCTTATGACAGGTAAACAAAAATATCTTCATTATCTTTGGAAAAATGCTGCGTCCTGTTGAAACGTCATCGCTGTGTCCGAGATTGGTTTTGTTTTTAGAAATGCTGATGGAATGGCTTTTTGTGGGAGGTTTTTCCCGGGGGAGTCTCCAGGGGCAGAACCTTGGTCTGCTGCATTTGAATTTTGCCTTCCTGCAGCTGAGGTTGCCTCTGTCACTGCCACTTATTTACAAGACATTCACTGTGCATGTGCTGCAGAGGGAGAGGTGCTCCTGAGCTTTTCCAGCACTGATGGGGCCAGGACAGCACTGATGCCACTTTTCAAATAGCATGAAAGGCAGTAATGCTTCCTCTCAGTTGGTGCTTGGGTTTCCTTATCCCGAGCAGAACTTTTCCAAGGTTGCCTGCAAGTTCTGTGTGCCCCAGGCTCTGGCTGCTGGGTGCTGCCAGTGGGGAGATGCTTGTGCAATGTTTGTAAATCCTCCTTTTCTCCTTTCCCCTCACTACTTCTGTTGTCCCTTTCTCCACAACGATGACAAGAAGGCGACTTTCTATCATTATTTTGTGCAGAAGGAACCTTCCAGCTCCTCCTGAACCCGCGAATGGATTTCTCAACCTCCAGCCATCCGAGGTGTAAATGAGATGGGAGCGGGGGCTTTGCACAAATCCCACCTTCTCGCCAGCAGCCTGCTCCCTGCCTGCTTCATTTGACATTTTTCTCCCCTAATAAGGGTTATTTTTTTCCAGAAATCCCCCCCCAAATTTGTTAATTGTCAGCACTGCCAAGCTGGCATTGGGAGGTGCTGGTGCTGTGCAGCACCAGGGGCAGGGACCCCCAAATTCTGAGCAATTGTGATGTACTGTGCAGCTTGGGCAAAGTGCATTTGTTGCCTTGGAAACAAATAGCAGCAGTGAACAACTCAATGAAATTTATGGAATCAACTTCAATAAATCTTGATGATAAACGTGCAAAAACATACCCAGTTTGATGAAGACCTCCAGTATGCAGATGTGAAGGATGGTAGTAAGTTATATAAGTGCTTTGGCACCGATTTTGGGCTGCCACGGTCGTGTTCCTATAATATGGGCTTTTTTTGTTGTTTCTGAGGAAGCTGTCTGCTGCTTTTCATAGATATGGCATTTAATTTTAATTTCCAGGGTATATTTTAGTTTAATTGGCATGCTGGATGATTACAGTGGGTTGTTTTGTCTTTTGCAAAGCCTGATTCATATCGAACTCGGGATAAAAATAAAATTGAGAGTGGTGGCAATCCAAGGGTGCACAGAGGGCCACGTCGCCCGCCTCCAAGAAGGGTGCAAAATTTCACAAATTAATTAAAGCAGCTATGTAGGGCATCTCCCTAATTCCTTGTAGCAGCCTGTGAGTTTTACAGGTCGGGGGTTTTGTAGTTACAGCCAAGCTCTGTGGCAGATTTTGCTCTCGCATGGAAAGGTCTCTTTATTTACCTGTGCATAGGGACAGGGTAGGTTTATTGTATCTCAGCCAGTGGTATTTTCTAAAATTGATATTTTTCATTCCTGGTTTGACCTGCGGATCGATGAGGGTTCAGGAGTGTCGGTGGACGTGTCTGGAGATGACGTTGTAAACCTTTAACACAGCCCTTAATGCAATGAGATGTTTTCCCCTTAGTTCCCTCACCTCGTCTCCTTACAGGGCCTTATTTTCACGATTTTCTGCCAGGTCAGGCAGCACTGGGAATATTTATTTCTTCCTTTGGTGGTGTGCTGGGCCCCGGTTTTGCCCCCCAGCAGCTGAAGGGGCTGCATGAGGCCAGACCCTCCTTCTGTCCCCTCTGCTGCAGCCACCTCGTCCTGCTGGGCTGGGACCCAAACCCAATCCTGCCCCCGTGGACAGGGGTGGCAGAGAATCCCACAATGGGGTGGTTGAAAGGGACCTTAAAGCCCATCCAGTGCCACCCCTGCCATGGCAGGGACACCTCCCACTGTCCCAGGCTGCTCCAAGCCCCAATGTCCAGCCTGGCCTTGGGCACTGCCAGGGATCCAGGGGCAGCCACAGCTGCTCTGGGCACCTGTGCCAGGACCTGCCCACCCTGCCAGGGAACAATTCCTGCCCAAAATCCCATCCAGCCCTGCCCTCTGGCAGTGGGAGCCATTCCCTGTGTCCTGTCCCTCCAGGCCCATGTCCCAAGTCCCTCTCCAGCTCTCCTGGAGCTCCTTGAGGCACTGGAAGGTGTTAAAGGGACATTTTCACCTTTAAGAAGTTGCCTCCCTGGATTTTAAGCCAGTTTCTCTGCAGAGGTTATTTTCCCCCCCTCTGCCCAGTAGGTGCCTTGGTTTTGATGGATACTGGAGCTCTGTTGGGTGGACTGCTCATCTCCTAACCTTGGCCCTCCCTTTTTCTTCTCTTACACTCTCTTGCACTTCTCTTAAGTCTTTTCTTACTCCTGGAATGAGATTGTTTCAGACCATAAAGACTTCTTGTTAGTGCTGTCTTTGGACTATCCGTGAGTGGAAAAAAACCCAGCCAGGATCCTGCTCTGGCTCCCGGATTGCTGCTGTTGTTTCAGATGCAGCACTTTAATTTCTTACTTGGATCTACCCAGATTCCCAGCCAAGCCCTCGTGCTGATCAGTATCTTCCAGTCCACAAAGTCAGTGCTTCCCCCAGCCCTAATATGTCGTATGGATTAGGAAAATCCCTAATGTTGATGTAATGTTGATGTTGAGTATCACGCCTGCAAATCAGCCCAGGTCTGGTACCAGGGCTTGGGATGTGGCTCTGCAGAACCTGGGGCTTGCCCAGAGCTCAGAGCGATGGATTTTAATTTATTTAATGCTGATTTTATTTAATTTGTTTAATGCTAATTTTATTCCTCGCCTTGGCTGGGATCAAAATCTGAGTTTCCCTTAGATTTCTTCAGGTGTGGAGGGCTGGAAACCCAAAGGGCTTCTCCAGAAACCCTGGGCACGTGGGATGGTTGCTGAGCTCTGCTCTGATGTTTACAGACCACCAGAGCTCTTCCCATTAACATACAACTGTATAAGACAGCTTGAACTCCATTAGGAGCTAAATTTAGTGACTCACTAACTCCTTTTTGATATGTTTTTATAATTTCATTGTATTATGACACTTGATTTTAAATTTGCATGAGTAAATGAGCCTCTTACTAAGTCAGGTAAAAAGATTTTTCAGTTATCTACCGTGAAATAAGACATTAAAAAATAGTGAGAGGAGAAAGCAATGTATCCTTGACATATTTAGTTTACATTTTTTCCAACTGTGCTGACTGAACATTTCTAACCATTAATGATCCAATAAAGCTGTTTGTACCGCTTTAACAGG
Organism: Hylia prasina; assembly: GCA_013397195.1. Lineage (NCBI taxonomy): Eukaryota > Metazoa > Chordata > Aves > Passeriformes > Sylviidae > Hylia > Hylia prasina. The sequence goes on along the minus strand of VYXD01013807.1, from coordinate 67,689 downwards.
CTAAATAATTTCACATTAGGAATACATTTTGTAATTAATTTAGTATTTTGTGGGGGAACCCTATTTTTGGAAAATACAAATTTACATTTAATTGCGCTCACAATCTGACTTGGAAGATGCAGCGAGTGAAAACTGGCCTTTTATGGTTCACCTCCAGATAGGAAAGTCCATGGAGGCAGTTAACAGTAGTGAACAACTTTAATTGGAATTTCCATGACTTGTTCAATGAATTCCTGCAGGGTTCCTTAAAAATATCCCCTGGGTAGTGAAGCTCCTGCAGCTGGTGAAAGATGAGACCACACACCTTCATCCCCGGGGTTCCAACCAGCTTCTGATTCACTAACATGGATTTATGGGTTGGTTTTTTTTTCAAGTATTTCTGAACTTTCATTCAGGATAACCTTGGCAAGACCTGAACAACTTTGGGATTTGCACTTCAAAAGTATTTTCCCTCTCATTTCCTATTGGAGAAGAGACCACCCAAGGCCCTGCTGCCAGTGGGATTTGGGGGGTGTGTGTGGGGAGCATTGCTTTGTTCTGTTCAGGTGAGGAGCAGCAAGGAGATGGCACTGGTGATCCTTTGGGCTCTGGTGATGATTCCATGGGGAGGTGAACGTTCCTCTGTTAATTATCCAGCTTTTTGACTCTCTCCATCTCTCTGGACACCACCAGCTTCAGTTTTTTTGTGTTACTGATATTTTTTCTTCTCTTTCCCCTCATTTCATTAACAGTGACAGATGCTTTTAATTAAAAAGAAAAGACAAAACAAAATCCCGAGTAAAACAAAAAGAGAATATTCTAATTTGGTGTGACATTATGAGGCAGGATGGCTCCTGGCATCCAAGGTATGGAAAAGGTCATCTTCCACAGCTCCAGCCTTTTGCAACAGTGGAATTAAGTTCAAACTCAGGCTGGTTTTGAAGTCTTAAGTCTCTCCAGGGATTCCTTTCATAACATCTTCGAACTGGATAACACTACAGTAAATGAAATACACTGCACTGGATTAAAGGGTTATTTCCCCTGTGTGTCGAGCTGACACAGAATCCCAACCCTCAGGTTGCCTCCGAGTTGTCTCTATCTGCTGATCCCCTCCCTGCTTTACATAACAGCTCTTGGAGTTTTTGCAGGGAAAGTTTTGCCATTATTTATTCGGATTCAGCGCTCGCGGAACGATTTTATGCAGCGAGGAGCCAAAATAAAGCAGCTAAATGGGAAGGAATTTAATGGGCATCAAAACATGAGGGAAGCAATGCAGGGAAGAGCAGAGCTGCCTCTCCAGGTCTGTGGTGCCGCTCTGTAATTTGTAGTGAAACACAAACTGTGGCTGTGCCTGCATTGCCACTCAGACATTCAGCACAGAGCCCGCAGTAACAACGGGGCTGAGAAATGCTGCTGTGCTCTGAGCCGACTCTTCCAGCAGCTACAATTTGTTAGGGGTCGTTGGCAGTGTGTTTTCTTGTAGAACAAATGTTCCTTTTGACTTTGAACTTGGTGCCTGGTGCAGCTCGTGCAGACGCTGCTGAGGGATGGGCACCCAAACTGCTGCCATCTGCTGAGCTCCAGGGGAAAACCAGTGCCTTGAAGTCTTGGAGCACTGGCTCCTCCAGCTTTGTTGTGCTGTCCCATGGCCAGTGCCCTGTGCCAGGCTGGCCTCTTGGTGCTCGGGAAGGTGTTGTCCCCAAGCCTGGCATGGCAAATCCCAGTGGACACCTACTGAACCTGCTCTGGAACTGCACAAATGGTCTTGGTCCTTTGTTTCCCCCGCCAAAACGTTGGTTAAAGACTCGTCCAAAATCGTGGGGAGCCTGAGAAACACAAAATCTCCAATAACATTTTGACAAGGAAAAGGGAGAGATCTGTTTCTTCTCCGTCCCTGGCTCCTCCCATTTTATTTTATCCAAGGCTGGCTGGGTCAGATGGAAAACAGGAGTTGTGTTATGAAGTGTTTATTTAAGATAAAATGGATCCTCCATGTGCTCGATCCATGTGGGTGCGGCAGAAACAGGGCACTGTGCTCTGTGTGTCCCCATGTACCTCTGGATCCCATCCTTTGTGAATCTCCTCTCCCACACCACAGTTTTCTCTGGCTTATGGGTGCCTCTGGAATAACCCCTGCTCCTCTCAACCAGCCCCAAACCCCTCTCCTAAGAGCTGGAGGATCGATGGGGTGCTGCTCTTCACAAGGATGGGGGAAATGCTCCTGGTAATTCTGACACGCTTCGTCTCCATGAACTTTTGGGATGAGGTGTTGGGACCTGGGGCTCTGTGGAAGGTGCACGGCAGGATTTGTCCCTGCTGAAGGGCTCCTGCTGGCCAGGAGGTGACCCCACAGGCATCAGGTTCTTCTGTTTCCAAGTGTTACTCACAAATAAACACCCACACTCGCTACAAACATGTGGGAAACGATACCTTGGGGATCCTGCTGTCCACGGGTAATTAAAATCTGCAATGTTTTTGAATTTCCCTCTTACTGAACAACCTGGGAGCAGAAGCAAGGGCAGGGAATTGCATGTCCTGACGCTCCCACAGCCTCTGAGACGGTCACTGTCTTTCCAGGAGGTCTCAAATCTCCCTGGAAATGCTGGGACACACTGAAAATATGCTCCGAGCCTTTAGCACTTCCTCCAGATTATTTCTTCAAGTATTTAAAAATATATTTTATAGCACTAAAATAAATGTCAATGAGTCTGCATGGCTTGGGGCTAACAATAGTATTTCTATTTCCATCCAGCAGCCTGGCAGGGCATTTGGTGATGGAAGAGCTGGATGTGGAGACCTGGCTGTTTCTTTCTGACTTGGTCCTTGATGTCTTGAACAGTTTTATTCTCTTGTGCTTTACTTTCCCTGTTTTGCTAAATAGCAATGAAAAAGCTTCCTTGCTTTGTTCAGGCACCTGGGATTTATCAAAGGCCTCTGGGCAAGTGTTAAATGCTGAGCTGGGTATAAAAAGCGTTATTTAGTGTTATGTTTATATCTCTTCAGTGTTAGCATGTATTTTTATATACTCCTTGCGGTGACCTTTGTGTTTTTCCAACCAAGCAGACAATCTCTTTGACTCAGGGGGTTGGTTTTTTCCACTGCCTGCAGTGGCATCTTCGAGGTGATTTTGTAAATACACTTTTTTGGGGGTGTTTTCAGTGTTTGGGCTGGGACTCACAGTGCTGGAGGTGCCAGTTGCATACAGAGGATGGGAAAATTGCCACGAGGAAAATAACAGCATGGAAGTCCATGTCTCTCATTCCTCACCTTCCTTGTTTTTCTCAACAATCAAAGGATGTTTTAAGGACCCCAGGCTGCCATGTTTGATGGGCAGTGATTTGGGGGGGGTTCCCCAAGCCTTAAGGAGGCTGCAGGGGAGGAGGGCACGGAGTTGGTGTGGGGAGAGGTGTAGGAGTAAATGGGATGGCAGGAATTCAGCCCTGGCACCGTGTCAAAGGCAGCGAGCCCTGCTCGGAGCAGCTGCGTTCCCCGGGACTGCGGGAAGCCAAATGGTTTGTTTGTCTGTTTACATGGATATGTGGGGCTGTGTAGGGGAAAACCACTTAGCAGAAATTCTGCTATTAAAGCAGATGGTGGGAGATTAATCTGGTTTTTAGGGGGGTACTTGCTGCTACGATGACCACGTTATTAATTCCTTCCCGTGCTAGGAGCCCTTCCATCGTTCCAGGGGATGGGGGAATTGTGTTTCCTGAAGCTCTCGGCTCCTTCCTCGCTTTCTCCCGAGCTGATGGTGGTATTTTGGGAAGCAGGGGAGCGTTTTGTGAGGGTTGTTGTTGCAGCTTCTCTACCCGTGCTCCTTCTGGGCTGTCCTCTGCTCCAGCCCTTTCCAGTGCTCCCATGGCACTTCCAGCTGCCTCCTGGCCCTCCTGCAGACCAGCATCAGCCCCTCTGCTGCTGCTCAAACGCCGCTTGTTAGCCTGGATTTCCTTTTTTCCCTTCCATTTTAGAAATTGCTCTTTTTTCCCCCCTGCCGTATCGCTGACAGCCGCATTCTCCTTGACAGTTGTGATATTTGTATGTGTGCATGAAAACAGTAGGAAGCATTTATGTAGGTGTCACTAATTTAATTTAATATAATCTGATCTGTACGTATAGGGGAGGACTGCTCTGCGCTGAAAATGCTCCTCTTTATTTTACAGTCTCCATCGTCATCAAATACAACTCCTGTCATTCTCCTCTTCCATTCACCTACCCAAAGACCAAATCTGGAAATAGTAACCAAAAGAGAAGCCCACGTCACGCACAGAGCAGGGAAAGGTTGAAATAATTGAAGGGTAAGTGATTTTTTTTTCACTCTTATTCTGTGTGTAAAGCTACAATAGGAAGTGCAAGACTGTGTAAAGAAGCTGTTAAGCACACACACAGCTGCTCTGTGTGCAAAGCGGGAAAAAAATGACTGAAATGCTGCTTTGCTGATCAGAGAAAGGTGAGAAAGTGCCCGGGAGGGGCAGTTTGGAGTGTTGGTGCCGGTTCTGCTGGATCCATGTCTGCTGCTGCCTGGGTGGAAGCAGAGGCTCTGCACAGGCTGGCTTGGCTTTGGCTGGTCTGAAGGAGCTTCCCAGCAGAGAGGGAGCCGGGATATCGGAGCCTCCCGCTGCTGGAGAGCTCTTGTGTCATTTCCTTCTCTCTTCCCCACTTCAAACCCCTCTCAGCTGGGGTGGTGAGCATGGGGCAGGATGTTTTGCCTTGCTCCTGCTCTCTGCAGTCCCTCAGCTCCGTCAGCTTTTCCTGGAGAGCAACCTGGCTGTGCCTGTGCCGGGATTTTCCGAAGGGAAGCGTTGATGGGGGCTGGAGGAGGCACAAACTGGCCGGCAGAGCGAGGAGGCCTCTCCTGGAAATGTTTGCCTTCGGGCTTTCCTTTTGCTGCGAGCGTGGCAAATGAGATAGGAGGAGATAGAAAATCAGCTTTTGTGAAATTCAGAACCCTGGCTGGAGCATTAGCGAGCTCCAAATGGTGGGGAGTTTATTTTCCCACCCCGTTCCCAGCCCTGTGCTTGCATATATTGTATTTCCACACATGTTCTCATGTCGATGGACAGGATACGCCTTCGCTTGCATTCGAGAACTTCTCTTTAAACATCTGGGTTTTTCTGGTTTATTGCTGTTGTGGGTTTGTTGGTTTTTTTATTTTTACCCCTGCAATGTTTGTTCATGCAAAATTCATATCTGGGAAGGGCATCTTAAATCCCTGCTTCTGAGTCAAAAAGGGAAAGTATGGAAGTGAAAAGAGAGATTGTATCGTTTAAGAAATATGATTCATGAATTAATCCTCGTCTGCTCCACCATCTGTGGTGTGTGTTTCAACACAGAAATCCTGGGTTATATCTCTTTAAAAAGCTTTCTTCTTGCTGATTGCCTGAGTTTGCTGCAGCTCTAGGGGGGAATTTGCTGCTTTTTGGGGAGAGCGTGGTGGGCTTTACTCACAGCCTGGGTGGGTGGCCCCAGCCTGTGTCCAAGCTGTAGGTCACTGAGGAGGCTGCAGAGCTCTGTGTTTTGGGAGGTGCCAGCTCTCTGTGAAAAGCATGAGCCTGATGTGCAGGCAAAGCTTGTGCGTGGCTGTTTTGGCTGTGAAATTGTGGCTGGATCTCTGGAGCAAGAGATGGGCAGCAATGGCAGGAGGTGCAGGAACCTGTCGAGATCCTTCTGAAAAGAAGTGACTCTTTCTGAAATGGACTGGAGCTCCAGAAAATAAAGCATGGAGGTAGTTCCCATGCTCTGTTTCCTGGTGATGTTTTTGTGATTTCTTTGTAGATAAAGAGGGAAGGGAGGTTTCCCATCTTGGCCCCAAAAAGAAGCTGCCATGCTTTGTGCTTCCAGGAGAAATGGGGGGATGAAGGGGCACGGGGAGTTTTGGGGGTGACCTTTTTCTGATTTGATTCTTTGATTTGTTTCTCAGATTTTCACAGGGAACAGCTTCCCTTTTTAAACATATTTCTCAGGTTCCTCTTCCTGCAGCAGGTCAGACCTGGGACAGGTGAGCCCTTTTCACCCTCCCTGGACAGAGTCCCTGAGCAGGACAGTTTCAATGCTGCAGCCACCATCTGTGCCTTTCCTGGGCTGTTCCTTTTCCTGATTATGGGATTTGCCCCATCACTTTTTCTCCCAGTGAGATGCTGGTAAAAGCTGGAGTGTTTTTCCCGTTGTTCTGGAGGGGGGTTTGAGGTGCTGGAGGTGATGGATGTTGGGTGCCCTCAGCCCGGGGCTTGGAGATGCTCCCACGTAGCCACAGCCCCTCCTGTGCCAGTGCCACTGATGTGAGCACAGCCCTGCCCGGCTCTGCTCCTGCTGATGGATGGAGGTGATCCAGGAGCTGAGTCCCACAGTGAAATACTGCGGGTTTATTGCCTTCCCATTCATCCTGTTTTCACGCCTTTCTGCCTCCCTGACTCATTGCCACCCGGCCTTTCCTTGCAGTTCCTGTTTGCTCTGGGAACACCCACTGGACAAGGCTGGAGCAAAGCTCTGAGGCTTCCCATTGCCTTGGGAGCTTCTTTTTTAATTCAGCATCTAAAGCCAGGATGGGAAAGGAAAATGCCTTTTTTCAGGAGCAGCAATAAAGTGTTAAAATGAAGGAGAATGTGGGGGATGCTCTGTCACGTGCTGAGCCCATTGAGGCTCATCCATGGTCCCTAAGAAATGTTTTCCCATCCCCTCCATTATCACAAATCCCTTCCTGCCCACTCGCCAGGGGATCCTTGGATGTGCAGGTGCTTAGTGACACAAAAAGTCAACTCCACAAGCACCCAGAATCCCAACCATCAATGGCTGTGTCTGAAGGGCAAAGTGTGTCAGCAGTGGCTCTGCAGATGTTCAACCCAAACTGGAATTAGGCTGAAATACATCCCTGTCCCAGGGACAGGACCCAGGGAATGGCTGGAGCTGGGCCAGGGCTGGTTTAGGTTGGAGATCAGGAAAAGGTTCCCGTGTTGGCATTTTGTGAAATACTTCGAGCCCCCACAGAAGCTTTGCTGGTAAAAAAAAACACCAAACCAACAAGAGGTAAAACAAATTCTATCAGAAGTGGGAATCGGAAGCAGTCCAGGCGGATTCCATTAGCCACAGGTTTTACTTTCTGTTTTAAGCTTTGATTAAAATCAGCAGCTTTTATTTAAAGTAAAAAAAGAAAAGAGACGTACTTATGCTCACCTTTATTTCCAGCACAGTGTGGGGTTGTAAATGAGGGGTCTGGTGGATCCCCCAGCTTCCCCTCCCGCAGCAGGGTCCCCCCTGATCAGAGAGTGTCCCCTGGCAGGGTGACAGTGCTGGTGGCAGAGGACATGTGACTTTCCTCCAAGGCTTCTTGTGGACAAAGAAAGGGGAAGCATTGATTCCCCATCAATTCTTTAGGACCCCAGCGAAACAGCTGCTTGTTTCTCCTAAACAATTATGCCAAGACGGAAATTGGCTGGTGTCTGTACGGACTTTTTGGATGGGGAAAATAAAGCAGTAATAGCTGGAAAAATAATATGGGCTATGAGATAATAGATGCCTGAGGGATAAAATTAAGCAGTATTTTACAACGAAGGAAGAGGGTTTGGCAATAAATAGTTTGCCTTTGACTTCCTTTTGTTTGCCAGAGGACTGATGTTGTTTGGGAGAGGTTGTCCTGGGTGGTTTTTTCCAAGCAGATGTAGGAAAATAATGAAGGTGTGGAGGATTTTCAGTCCCTCCCAAGAAGGCTGCTGCCAGCCCAGGGTGCAGCCCACACTGCCAGCACTGCCTGTGTGTTGGATGTGACAGGGATGTGACACTGGAGCTGCTGTGGGAAATCCCACCCTTGCAGGGGGATGTTTAGAAGAGAGTAGAAAGGTTTACCCAACAAAATGGGACAAGGATTGGGTTTAAATGCCATAAGGAGCCCAGAAAGCCCAGAAAGGGGCATTGGCGCGTTCAGCACCCCAGCAGGGTGATTTTAGTGGAGGTGATTCCCACTCTCCCTGTGTGCTGTGCTGTGCTGTGCAGAAGCCTCTTCCCAATAATGCCATGACAGTGGGATTTGGTTTTATTCTGCCATCTCTCCATAGTGTCCTTTTCCATAACAGCTCCTTGGGCACCTGGCTAAGGAGGTCATTTGGAAATGCTGTTTTCTCCATTTCAAGTGCCTCCTACCACCATCCCCTTCCACTTGTGCACAGGGAATGTGCCAAGGTGGGCTGGGAAAACGCTGTGGCTGCCTCCTGGTGCCAGTGAGAACATCCCGGGGAGTGCAGGACTCTCTCTCTGCTCCAGGGGCACCGTGGTGGGCAGGGCTTGTTCCTCTTCACTTAGCATGAAATAGAAGCACCGTTCAAACAGAGCTGCAGCCCCTGATCCCACCTTCCCAGGGACGGGTTTGGGTGCAGCAAGTTGAGATTCAAGGTCTTTAGCCCAGGCCGGCTGCTGAGAGCTTTTAATTTCACAGACCTGAAGGAAAGCCTCCCTGCCAGGTGGGGGGATTTCCTCAGAGTGGATGGGTCTCAGGGGAGTTCAGAGTCTGGCTGTCCCCAGGAGCTGAGCTGGGAATGCTCAGCACCTCTGCGAACGAGGCCAGGCTGTCTCGTGCATCCAGAATGGAATCATTAAGTCGCTGTGCATTAAGACTCTGTTTTTATTCATGGAGTGTAATGTGATTCATTTGCCCTTTTGCTCTGGTGGTGAGAAGGCCGTCATCTCGTATGCATGGCTGGCTGCAGGCACAGCTCTGCTCAGTTGTTATTTTTAGGGGTTCTGGCTGGGAGGGAACAGACATTTTCCTCACGTGCAGAGCTGAGTGGCCACAAACCTGATGCTGTCCCAGCCCTGGTGGGGAGCATTTAGCTGAGCTCAGCTCTCCTTCTCCAAAGCTCCCAGTGAGGATCCTTTCTCCTGCTCCAGCCCCTCGTGCCAGGGCAGTGCTGGAGCCCCTGCACCTCATCCAGGGCAGTGCTGGGGGAACAGCACCCTTGGGTGTCCCAGTGACACCCAGTCCCCACCAGCTGCCTTCAGAGGGGGGGTTAAGCTTTTTACTGGGGAACCCAAACCCCAGGCTTATGGATGTGGCACAGGATCCTCCTGGTACGTGGTGGATGTAGGATGGGACCTTGCTCTGCTTGATGAACTGATGAAAAATGGTGAAGGACACTGTGGGTGCTCGCTGCTGCAGGTCTTTTATTCCTCCTTGGAATTAAAAGAAGAAAGACACCAAGCAGGGCAAGAGCAAAGGATACAAAAGGATGGACAAAATGCAATTTTTTAAAATGTTAGCATGGGAAGCGTCAAGCCACTAATTCCTAAAGAATATTAATGAGTAAAGCAGTTGGAGTCACTACCTCCCACAGTGGGACAGGCCCAGAGCACTTCAACTCTTCATGTTGGATCTCCACCTGCAAAACAAGTCAGAAATTCCCTCCCAGCCTTGAGTGTGGTGGCCAACCCTTTTTAATCACAAAGGCCTGAACTCTGTCCTGCTGGCAGGTTCCAAGTGGTCACCCTGCGTGGCCCAGTGACCGTCTCAAAGTCCTCAGGTGACCCTGGGTTTCTGATGCTGCAGGGCCCCAGCACGTGTGAAAATCAGTGAGATTTTAGAAGCAAAGGGCAGGAGGAGGAGAGTTAACTTTTCTTTTTTTTTGCCTTGTCGTCTTCTTCCTTGTTTTTATATCTCCCCTATACACTTCAGAGCCCAAATCCATGCTGGGAAGGACTCACAGAAAACAACATCTGAGGCACAGGCGAGGGGCAAGGCTCGAGCCTAGTGCTTAAATTGATGATTTTCTTACACTTTGTCGATGGGGAGGCATAAAAGAGGGTCAGGTGTGGATAAAGATAAGGGATTTTCAGAGGAGCTTGGAGCCAGGAGCAGTTTGAGAAGGGGAGGTTTTCAGACTCCAACGATTTGGGAAGACAAAAGAAGTGGAAGCAGGGAGGTAACAACGCCGACCTTCTCTGCTCTTTGTTTGCAAGAAATGCACAAATCGCTGCTGATATTGCTGAGTGCTTTCCTGCTGCTTTGCGGCTTGATTTGGAGCTGCAGCCGTTCCTAGTCTGGTTCCTGACTTCCAAAAAAAGAGAAAAAAAAAACAAAAATAAAGCCCCCAAACAACCCAACAAATCCCGGCTGATGGAATTGTAATTATTCCCTCCGTGGTGCCCACCGGGAGGACCAGGACACCAGCGCCTTCACCTCGCATCAACCTTAGATCATGGGTAGATTTGGTACAGATTAATGCCTTTTGGAGAGTTCTGGAAAGGTCAGAAACAGAAAAGAAGCCCTAATAGCAGTGTAGCAACCAGCTGGCTGCGTTGGGTTTCATTTTACTGCCACAGTAACACCAGGAGCCTTGGTGTCAGTACCATACCCACTGAATGCCAGTGTCCCCCTCTTTCTGTCAAGAGACAAGCCCAGAAGAAGGTATTTTCTTCCTGAAGGATTTCTCTGAGGCAGTAATGGGCTTTTTGGAGGGTTTGGTCCTCGTACCCAGAGATGTAAGGTGGGTGATTTACAAGGCACTGTGCAAATGCCAAATTGTTAGGCAGAACTGCTGCTGATTTAGAAGGCAGTTAAAGCTCTGAGTGTGCCAAGTGCCAGTAGAGTGTTTCTACAGATGGAATAACTGGAAATATTGGAGAGATTCCAAAGGTTTAATCAAATTCAACCAGGTTTTTTTCCCTTTTTTCTTTTTCTTTTTCTTTTTTTTTTTTTTAACTGCAGAATTCTCTGAGGAATGCGGGTTGAAATAGTAGATTATTCCACTGCCTTTAGTACTGTGGGGGAGATTTTCACAGATGAACATAAAATAAACACACAAGACTTTGAAGCAAACACATAAGTGGGTCCATAAACGAGGGCTGGAGCAGCAGTGCTGGACCAGAGCAGGGAACATCTCAGATATCCTGGCAGGAGGCTCCTTGGAAGCAGAAGGATGAGTTTGCAGTCCCACAGCACAAAGGGAAGTGGCAGCCACAGTGTCCCTGGTGCAGTTCTGCTGGACCCAGGCAGGTTCTGGTGGGATTCTGGGCGTCCTCTCCGTGCTCGCAGTGCAGTGCTGGGACATACATATGTTTCTGCACAGATGCCCACCTTCCTCTAGTCCTGTTGACAGCCTTTCCAAGGCTTCTTATTTAGCCAGACCATATGTGCTTGGGCATGGAGGTGGTGGGATGTGGAAAGAGCAGCACATTATCCTTGGGCTGCAAACACCATCAGGAGCAATTCCCAGCAAATTTTGCCGGCTCAGAGATCCAGAGCTGCTGATCCCACAGGAGCCATCAGAGGCCATTCCTGCCCTCATTTGTCAAAACCAGGGTCCAGAAAGCCACTTCACTTTGTTCTGTCCCCAAACCAGCCCTCGCTGTCCACTCCTTGAATATTCACCCAAAGCATGGATGAGGGAGAGGGGAAATGGTGTCTCCAGGTGGAGCTTTGCTGCTGAGGACCAAGCTGGGGAAGGGGTTGGAAATTTTTCTGTGGGTTTTCCCTTGTTGGTACAGAAAATGAAGAGCTCACCCCTGTTTCTGGCAGCAGGGTTTTGTTTGGGGGTGAGGAGTGGCTGTCCCAGGAGCAGTGCTGGGACAGTGCTGGAGCTTTTACCTTGCTAGGTAGGGGGGGGTTTCAGCAGAATTTTTAGGTTTTACAGACAGCCTGATGGGATCCATTAAGTATCATTTATTTATTCTTGTAAGAGGAGAAGTTTCCTGCTTTTCCTGGAGTGTTTGGTATTGATCCTCCCTGGAGCTGGGGACTGTCCCTGCGAGGCGCTGCCGTGCTCCCGGCACAGACCCCGTGTGGCTCTGAGCTGTGTTTCTCATGGAATAAATCCCTCCAAAGCCATTAGCCTCAATGCCACAGTCTGCTGCTCCTGCTTTCCTGCCCCCACCTCCACCCTGCCATTGATCCAGCCTGCTCCCTGTTTGCTGCAGTCAGGGCTGCCTCTGCCGCTGCGCACAAATTGCCTCAAAATTGAATTGGTTAAAACCATTTCATAAACATTCCCTCCCCTTCCTGACCGTGGCCACTGCACCAGCCAGCACTGGAGCTTTCATGTGATTTTACCTGGCCAAGGGGTGGGGCAAGATTGCCAATTTTATGCGTGTGTTTGTGTGGTTTCTTTTAAGTCAATTTAAAAATTAAAGCTGATGTGGTAATAGGAATCAGGACCCTGAAGAAGCTGTTGTATATCTATGGATCTGTGTCCTAGGTGGTGTATCCTGCTCAAAGGATGTGCCTCAGCTCCTCTTGGCTTTGCAGGGATTGGGATTCTCTCTGTGCCATGTGCCACCAGCCCCTCTGAGGTGAGAGCTGTGGTGCTCCTGCTGCTGTGCTGGGCCGTGCTCCAGCAGCTTCGAGGCACCAGGATTATTGTTTTCCTGCTGACGTGGTTGTGGTCTGACCAGAGGCAGCTGGGAGATGTGGAGTTGTGGTATTTTGGAGTTGTTTAACTCAGCACCCCAGGGAACAGCAGGTCCATAGCAGGATGGTGATGATGCCTGGGATTTTGGAGCACATCCCTCCAAAGCATCTGGGGATTGCAGAGAGGAGGTGAGCCCATGCTCACCTCCCTGGAGCCCAGGGATGTGCTCACCTCCAGAGGTGTAGGTGCCTCTGCCTGGGGCTGCAGGAGCACTCTGAGCCAGTGACTCAGGAGCTCTCTGTATCAGACACATCCAAACACAGCTGTGCTGATGCCAAAAAGCCTTTGTAAGGACTGTGGAAAGAAGGCTTGGAAAAAAAAACGGTTTTGCAGGTAGTTTCAAGTCTCACCCCAAAAAGGTGTGTTTGTACAAAAGGTGGCACAGTGCTCCCAGCAGCTGGTGGTGTTCTATTGTTCCTCATTCACCACCCATCCCTCCAAACTCCTCTTCACTCCCAATCCTCTCACAAGTGCCCTTCTGCAGCAGCGTTTATCTCGAGTGCTGCTATATCAGGATCCATCGATCTTGTCAGAAGATCATCTGCACCCAGCCGAAGCTCTGAGGGTGGAAAAGTGACACGAGCTCTCTGCTCCCCTGGGCCTGGTCTTTGGTGCTGCCAGAGGCTGGCTCGGGGTGGGACTTGCCTGGATCTTCCCTGTGGGCTGACCCATCCCAGAGCGTCCCTGTGGTGGAGGGCCCAGCCCAAGGTGATCAAGGTGATCATTTCTCTCCAGGAGGTGCCCAGGACCCAGCTAAGCCTCAGTCCTCTGGCACCCTCTCACCCACTTTGCAAGTTCTTGTGGAAATCTGCCTGAATTCAGTTTTCTCCTGGGATTCCTCCCTCCTGCCCTTGCCCAGGGGTTCTTGGTCCTGCAGTCTCTGCCTCTGGAACACCCCTTGCATGTCCTGGGGAATGTCCTGGTTGGATCTTCCCAACACTTGGAAGTTTCCTCTTGTGTTACAATGAAAGCAGTTTGAACAAGCTCCTGCAGGAATATTTTCAGTGCCTACAGATCCTCCCTAAACCTTTCTCTAACATCTTGTCTGCAGGAGGTGATGGTATGAGAGGACATCAGACACATCTGGCATTGTGAAGCCTCACTGTGCTCACCCTGTGACCTCTCTCTGCCTGTCGTGAGGCAAACCCTTGTCTGCTGATGGCAGACATGGTGCTGCTGCAGCCAGAGTTTTTTTTCTCTGTGTCATGACGTCTGTGCGGGCTTCTTCTTTGGGTATTTCACATATAATAATGATTATATGAAATTAGGGTGGTTATTGGTGGTGAGGCCCTGGCCCAGAGAAGCTGTGGCTGCCCCTGGATCCCTGCAAGTGTCCAATGTTGGACACTGGGGCTGGGAGCAGCCTTGGACAATGGAAGGTGTCCCTGCCCATGGCAGGGGGATGGAGTAAGGTGTTCTTTAAGGTCCCTGCCAACCCAAGCAATTCTGTGAGTCCTATTGACAGGCCTGAAGCTCACCCAGAGAACCCACCACTAGTGGTGCAAATGTATTTGCACATTTTAGTTCAGACAGGACTGCTTTAAAGTGCAGAGAGCAATTTCAGTTTCTGCTTAGGTGTTGCCATTCCTGTTGTCCTGTCAGGCAGGCAGGAGATGTCCTTGCTGCTGATGCCTGTGTCAGGCTCAAACCACCTCAGCAATAAACCTTCTGTCAGGAAATCCTGGGTTTACTCCTGCTCTGGGGCCGGATTGGAGCTGGAGGTGAGGTGCTGCTGCCAACATGTGGTCCCAGCCCTTCTTCTCATCCACAAGCTCTTCCTTTACATCTGTTTCAAAATGTTACCCCTGGAGCCCGATTCCCTCTCTTCTCCCAAGAAAAAGAGAAGCAAATTTGCCTGGACAATGTTGTGTGTCTGTGTTTTACAGCACTGACCTGGTGTGCCACAACCTGACGCCACCCCAGACCTGCTGAGGTTTGCTTGGCTGTGTCATCCTGCCCTTGCTGGGGAGGAGGGGACAGGACAGGGAGTGACACGAGGTGCAGCCTGAAACCTGAGGGGCCTCTGACTCCAGGCAAACTGAGTGCTCCTCATTGAGGTTTTCAAAGGAGAGAGATGGAATCCTGCCCCAAAATGAGATTATAAACCAAAATCTCCTCTGCTGGGACAAGTGTCCCAAAGAACAATGTTTTGAGGCTCTCTCTCAGGTTTTCCTATTTCTTTTTTCAGATGGAACAGAACATTTTTTTCCAAAGAAATAGAGAAAACATGAACAGTCACTTCCACTCAGTAGTGATTTTTTTGTCAGCTCCTGGTGGTTGTTCCCCTGCCTTGGAGCTGACAGGGAGGCACTGGGATGTCCCTGGAGCCACCACCCACCTGGGACCTGCTTCTGCTCTTCCCTCCTTCCCCTTCCCACACCACCAAGTGCTCATCCTGTGGCTCTAGGCCAGACAAGGAATTTAGTATTCAGGAAGTTGGGAAGTTTGACTGTCCTTGGTCTAATTAGTTCCTTAAGCACGGGGGAGCTGAGATCACAGTTCAAATGGCTGTAATTTGAGTGAGCTTGAGACAATAGGAGAGGATTAAGTAGCAAAATTGTGTCTATTACTTTGGCCAAAAAAAAAGAAAAAAAACCTATTCAATTTGAGTAGAATATATAATTTTCCGAGCATGAGGGTTAGGTATTAATGTGGGCTTGGCAGAGTTCATCATTTGTAAGACTGCACTGAGAGTTCTTCACGTGCTGAGATCTGAGATCAAGGCTGGAAGTCGAGCACAGCTTTCTGGAAATTCTCCTCCGAACAAAGAATTGGCCTCAACAAAGAGGTGACTGGGGAAGATTTAATTGCTTATTTTTGTAGGAGGGCCTCCTAAATGGTCTTCTGGTCTTAAATCCTGTGGCTATCTATAAAATTTTGGAGGTGGCTTTTCTCAGAGAGGGGCCCTGCAATGTCTGCCTCCCTTTTCCAGGCTCAGAGCTTCCCTGAAGGGGATCCATCTCCAGGGGTCCCTCCCCTCAAAAGGGCGTGGTAGAAATACAAAAGGCCAAACACCCTGGGGATTCAAAATAATGCAACCTGGAGTGAAAGCCTTTGCTTTCCCCCTCTCTCTCCCTTGGCAGCAGATGTTGGAATCCAGGTGTTTCGCACACAGAGGGCTGCAGCAGCCACAGCCCTGCGCATGTGCTGCATCCCTGGGAGGCCTGAGTGGTGTTTTCATGCTTTTAGTGGTATTGTGCAAGGCATGGCTGAGGGACAAAATCATTCTTTGTCTATCTAGGATGGGTAAATGGTGTATTTTATCCTTTTTTTTTTTCTTCTTCTTTTTTTAATACTGTGTGCCTGCATCTGTTCCGATAGGGGAAAAACAATGCTAATTGGAACATTTGAAGGGGTTTGGAATGAACGAGAACAAACATTACCAGGCTGAGAAATTTAAAGGGAATTTAGTAAAAATGTCTGAGTTTAAGGACTTCCAGGAGTGGTTTTGGTTGGCTTAAACTTGAGCATGGTGAGAATAAAAGGCCTTTGATGGCTGATTTCTGCATTAGCTGAACTCGGAGGACACGGTGAGAGCATGGGTTGGGTCCTGGAATTATTTTGGCTGGAAAAGCCCTTTAAGATCTTTGAGTCCAGCCATTCCTCCAGCACTTCCTAGGCCACCTCTGACCCATGTCCCCACGTGCCACATCCACAAGGCTGTTAATTCCCTCCAGGCATGGGGACTCCACCACTGCCTTGGGCAGCTGTGCCAGGGCTGCACAACCCTTTGGGGGAAGGAATTTTCCCTGTTATCCAACCTAAACGTCCCCTGGCACACCTTGAGGGCAGGGATGTCCTGCTACTGCCTTTTATTTTCCTGTAAAGAAATCAGGTTTGAGCATTGCACAGATAATGCAGGAAACCCACCCAGTTTTGTCCTTTCTTGCTGTCTCATCAACGTCTGTCACCTGTGAGGGGTTCATAAGGTGTTGGATCAGCAGATCCCTGCTGGAACCAGGTGCTTCCCATGCCAGCCATGATTCCAGGGAGCATTAAATTGGGCTCTTTCTGCTGCAGGTACTCCTGCTGCAGTGGGGAATGTGCTGAGGTACCAGGCAGCTGTGGTTGCATTTTCTGCATGGATGAAGAGGTTCCTGCACAGGCATACTTAGGACTTAAAAAGCTTTTGGCTGAGAATTTGCTGTGCAGGGCAGAGGGACACAGAGACAACATAGTGCTGCCTCCAGTCTCCTTTGAAATCTGGGCAAGAGGTAATGTTTACTGTTTACTGGTGGGTTTTTTTTTAATTTTGGCTTATTTCTTAAGGTCTGCCCTTTTTTTTCTCCTCTAACCTGAAGGCTTGTGCTTGCTTGGTTCTCCTGCTGCCACCTTTAAATCAACCACAGAACGATGCCTCGCTTCACCAGCATTTCATTTATTCCTCCTGTGTTGTCTTCTTTGCTTGAAGCCTCTCAGTAGGCAAGGGGTTAAACAGCATCCTTATGGTTCTTCCAGTTACCCCATCAGGACTGTTTAAAAATTAGCTTCTCCCCACTTACTGCACTATAATTAGGATACAGGAGTTGTGGGGAATGATTTCACAAAGTGACTTGGTGTACTCGCCCGTGCACCCCAGGGAGCCAGGCAATTATGCATACATAATTCCACTCTTTGAATATTTTCTCTTTCTCTGCATAATTTCTCTCTATTCATCTTTCCAGTGTCCTTCTGAGATAAACTTAGAAGTCTCAGCTTTCAGAATTTAAAAAAAGCTCCTGTGCCTGCATGTGCATATTTGCATTTAAGCCAGCAGCCGTTCTCGGGGCTGCGGCGGAGGGAGAGGCTGGCGAGGAGGGCAGGGAATGGAGCCCCGGGAAGGAGAGCAGGAGAAACCCTCCAGGGCTCCTGGGGAAGGATCAGAGAGAGGCTGGGAATCACAGAACAGAATCATAGAATTGTTCAGGGTGGAAAAGCCCTCTCAGATGGAGTCCAGCTGCTCCCTCAGTGCTGCCAAGGCCACCGCTGCCCCATGTCCCCAGGTGCCACATCCACACAGCTGTTAAATCCCTGCAGGGATGGGGGCTCCTCCTGAGTCCTCCTCAGGGACTGCCCTGAGCAGCTGTGCCAGGGCTTGGACAACCCTTTGGGCAAAGAAATTTCTCCTAAAATCCAGTCTAAACCTCAACAGAAGGTTATGGCTTTGAGTAACCCGATCTAGTGAAAGATGCTCCTGCTCACACAGCTGGAGGTTTGGATGGGATGATTTTTAGGAGGTTCCCTCCGGGGATATTTTGGAGCTGCCCCTTTCAGGGGTGTGTTTTGGTTCTCATGCCCTGTGTGTGCTGTTCTCAGGGAATTCATTGCAGCCTGGCAGGGAAGCACAAGTGACTGCAGCATCTTTCCCCTGCTCCAGTCAGTTTATCTCTATAAACTTGCTGTTGACATGATGCAATTTCTCCTGGTTGCAGTGTAGCTGTAGAGCAGCAAAGTTGTGATAAAAGACAACTTGTTGAAGGGATTCTTTGTCATACTCATGGTTCATCTACAATTCCTTTTTTTCCCTGGCCAGGAGTGTGGTGGTGCTTTGCAATTATCCCTGCATTTGATGCCTGTTCCTTCTTTTCCCCCGCCCCTTTCTTCCTGATTCAAGTTCCCCATTCATTCTCTCTTCCTTTTAGTTTCTTCTCCCCTTTTTTTTTATTTTATCCATCACCTTCTCAAGGCACTGAAGCTGTAAGTGCTTTACTGTGGTCTGAGGAAAAGCTACTGTTCTACTTCCTGAAGAAAGCTCATTGTGTAGTGCCATGAAAAACGGTTTAAACAACACAAGGGAATAAAGGCACCACATTTCTCTGAAAGTTTTTCTTTTCTTTTCCTTTCTTTTTTTTTATTTCTTAAGGAATAATACATAAGCTGCTAGGAGAGGGCAGAAATGTCTCCTGCTTCTTTCTGGTCGTGCCTGTCAGGCTGTGGAATTCTAAGGAAACCTGGGTTTTACATGGGAGCTTGAAAGCTGGACACCCCACCTCCAAACCTCTGCTGTCCTCGGCATTATCCTCATAAGCCTAACAAAAAAATCCTCAGATTGTTCCCAAATAGCACAGAATCAAAGCTTACAAGGCAGCAGTGTAATTACTTGCTTTCTTTTTTGGTGCCAGTTTATTGCCACCTTATGTAAGACACTCCAGCACGTTCAAAGGGGCTTTTTAGCAGCAAGAGCTCAGCGATTCCAGTCTCAGCAGAGTTACTGGGGGCTGGCAGCAGGACAGGGATGGGTTTGGATCCTGGCTCCAGTTCTGCAAACGGGCAGAGGCCCTGGCTATGCCAGAGCCAGCCCTGCTGGATCCCTCTCAGCCCCCCAGCCCCTGGTGCACGCTGGACCCATCTGCAGCACCTCACCCCTGGCTACACCCCTCCCTCCCTGGCCAAAAAGGCTTTGGGGCACCTTTTCAAATTTATTTAGTTAGGCAGTTACGTGCATGGGGCTTTTAAAATTAAAATGATTTAAAATATTATGTTATATGTATATTTATTTTATATATAGCACACACTATATATCTATTACATATTTACATATGTATACATATATATTACTAGTACACACTATATCGTAATAAATATTTATTTATATTATGTATTTAAAAGTCATATAAAATTAATGACACCTTAAGGAAATTAACGGGGTAATTATTATTACTATTATTATTATTATTGCCATTATCATCATCATCCCCTTTTCCCTCCTCATCACTGTCATTATCATCACCATTCCTGGTGTTTCCCTGTTGGCAGAACCTCACCCAGATGTGTTGCTGAGCCCTGGGGTGGTGAGGAGTGATGTCTCAGGGTCAGGGGATGCAGGGCAGTGCTGCCTCCTGCTTTAACATCAGGATCTTGATCCTCAGGGATTGCTCCAGTCAGCCTCGTCCTTTGCCCAGCACGTGGTGGAAAGAGGGAATTTTGGGGGGGAATTTTGTCAGCTCTTCCCATCTCTGCTCAGCATGGCCACTATGCCATCGCACTGTTTAAATAAAAGGAACTTTAAATTCAGTTCTTTTGGCCACTGATGGATGTGGACAGTGAATATCCACTGGTCCCACTTCCAAGTCTGGTTATTTTTCCAGTGGTTTCTTTCCCACTCATACAGCTGAGGGAGCTGGAAAGGGGCTCAGCCCGGAGAAAAGGAGGCTCAGGGGGGACCTTGTCGCTCTGCACAACTCCCTGCCAGGAGGGGACAGCCGGGGGGGATTTGGGATCTGCTCCCAGGGAACAGGGACAGGAGCAGAGGGAACGGCCTCAGGCTGGGCCAGGGGAGCTTTAGATTGGGTATTAAGGGCAAGTCCTTCATGGAAAGGGTTTTCCAGCCCAGGGCAGTGGTGGAATCATTGTCCCCGAAGGGATTTAAAAGCTGTGGAGATGTGGCACTTGGGGACACGGGGTAGTGGTGGCCTTGGCAGTGCTGTGGGAATGGTTGGACTCAAAGATCTTCCAGGGCTTCTCCTTCCTAAGTGATTCCATGAATCTCTAGTTTTATGGCTTCAAACAATGATGCAAATTTGGTGCAGCTTAAACACAGAGGAGGGAAGTTCAAACAAAATAGCTCTTTAATTGAAGCTAATAAAGAGGAAATGTTTATTTTGCTCATATCTGTGTTGTGCTTTTCTTAAGCCTGAAGCTGCACCTAAATCTACTTGTGTTTCCATGTGAACATTTATTCCTATTTCTGTTTGTGCTCTGCTTCCCCAGAACACAGGCAGGTTGCAAGGGTATGAATGTTCCTGCCTAGCAAAGCCACTTTTGTGGAGGGAAATGCAAATGTTGTTTTGTTTCCAGTAGTGCTGCAGCCAGTGGTGATTATTTTAGTAATAACACCCAGAAGGAAAGTCACCCTTGGTCTGTACGGTGTGTAAGTGTCAGCTTTAAAAACAGCAATAGAAAATAGGGAAGTGATGGAGAGTTGGTGGCTTGGTAGGGAGAAAGTCCAAGGTGGATTTACTGCAGTCTCAGCCATCTCTGTCACCAGCCCATGGGACAGGTGACAGACAGTGCCCAGGAGCCACAGAGTTGTTGTTATGCTCTAAACTGCATAGAGATACCGTGAGCTGAATATCTGTGATTTCTCCTGCTTTTCGTCACGGATGCTCCAGCAGAACTCTGGGAACGCCTTTGTGGAGCTGAGACAGGCTCTTCCCAGTGAAAAATAATATAAGGAAAGCAGGCCCAAGCAGCTGAAGTTGGGACACAGGATCCCAGCCACAGCACCCATGGACTCATCACCTGTGGGGTTTGGAGACCCCGAGGGGAAGCTCCACCTTTGGCAGAGGAGGTGTTGGGGACACGGGGACCGTGTCCAGGCTGGTGACACACGTGTGGCTCACGTACTTGAGCTGCTCCAGCCAGGCTTGCCCAGAACTGCCAATCTGGACTCCATGGAGTACTTTGGAAGCTGCATCTTGGCAAGCAAGGGCTGGTGACAGATGCTCACTCTTTGTTTTTCCCGGGATAAATACGGTCAGGCTTTTGGAGGTTGTTATTATTAGCATCAGCGTTCCAGGCTTTTCAAAACGCCTCTGCCACAGCTCCTCTCCTCAGGACAAGAAAGACATGGAGGGGCTGGAGAGAAGGGAACAGAGCTGGGGAAGGGGCTGGAGCACCAGGAGAGGCTGAGGGAGCTGGGAAAGGGGCTGAGCCTGGAGAAAAGGAGGCTCAGGGGGGACCTTGTGGCTCTGCACAACTCCCTGACAGGAGGGGACAGCCGGGGGGCTTGGGCTCTGGGAACAGGAACAGGGACAGGAGCAGAGGGAACGGCCTCAGGCTGGGCCAGGGAAGCCTCAGGGTGGATAGTGGGAAAAATTTCTTCACTGGAAGAGTGGTTAGTCATTGGGACAGGCTGCCCAGGGCAGTGGTGGAGTCCCCATCCCTGAAAGTGTCTGAAAACCGAGTGTTTGTGGCACTTCATGATATTCTTTATTTGTCATGGTGGTGTCCAGGGGAGGGTTGGACTTGGGTGATCTTGGAGGTCATTTTCCAAGCTTGATGATCCTGTGGTTCTCCTCTGGTTTCTTCATTGGTTCAACCCCACATTCCAAACTGCTGGCTCCTGAGCTGCCTTCAAAACCTTCTTCCTCCTGCTTTTTCCCGGTGGCACAGATTCCCAGGGGCTTGTAAGGTTTTTAAACATTTTCTGTGACAGCACTGTCACCCACGGGGAGACACGGCATTCCAGCTCTTCCTCCACAGCCTACCTGGCAGAGGGAAAGCCTCTTCCCAACATTCCTGCAGACACAGCCTGCCTGTATCCAGCAGCTCCCTGGCCACGTGGGGCTGTGTGTGGCAGGAATAGTATTGCACATCGTGCTTTCATTATCTGAACTTGAACGACCTATTTCTGCATCTGGCGGTCGGCAGGAGCACAGTGTTTGCTCCCTCACCTTGTTTGCTTCCCTTGGAACTGACACAGGATTTAAATAGAGCATCTCCCTTCCCTGTCCAATCGTTTGTTCCTGTTGGTGTTACTCTCCTCCTCCTCCTCCCCGCATTTCCCTGCCTGTGTTGTAGCACCTGTTGTGCTCTGCCACAAATTAGAGCATGACATTTTCTCAGCAGGGGTGAAATGGCTCCCCTGGGGCTCAGGGCGCTGCAGGGATCAGATTTGGGATCCTGCCCGGGGTACCAACAGGGCAGGTGGGTGACAACAGGGCAGGTGGTGGCAGGGATCTGCCAAGCTGAGATGGTCACAGGTGGCTGTTGTTTTAAACCTGGATTAACACGTGAGGTTGAGTAATTAACAACATCATGAGGTGCCACCAGCAGCATCAGAAGGTTGCTGCTTTGGTTCCTGGCATGCTGCCGAGGTGGGGGTCATTCCTGCTGGGATGCTCTTGCCTGTGGTCCTGGTGGAGGTGCTGGTGCCTGGTGTCACAGGGCAAGGGAATCCCACCTGGTCACCCAGCACCAGCTCAGTGGGTGTTTATGAATATTTGACATCTCCTTTGCCCAGGGCAGCCCTTGCTCCCCACAGCAGCTCTGGGGCAGGGATGGCAGGAGGGGAAGGACAAGAGGCAGTGTTGTCCCCTTGGCTTCCTGCTGGTTTTGGGGCACAGAGAGGGATGGCCTGGAGTTGTGGGAACACTGAGCCTGCCACACACAGACCCTCTGCTCTGGAGCCAGGCTGGGAGAGCTGGGGGTGTCCAGCCTGGAGAGGAGAAGCTCCAGGGAAGCCTTACAGCCCTTTCCAGAGCCTAAAGGGGCTGCAGGAGAGCTGGAGAGGGACTTGGGACCAGGGATGGAGGGACAGAACACAGGGAGTGGCTTCCCACTGCCGGAGGGCAGGGATGGATGGGATATTAGGGAGAAATCCTTCTCTGTGTGGGTGGGGAGGGTGGTGAGGCCAGAAGAGCTGTGGCTGCCCCTGGATCCCTGGCAGTGCCCAAGGCCAGGCTGGGACAGTGGAAGGTGTCCCTGCCCATGACAGAGGTGGAACAAAATGATCTTTAAGGTCCCCTCCAGTCCAAACCATTCTGTGGTTCGCCACAGAGGGAATTTCTCTTTTCCAGCTGCATCATGTGGAATGTGGACACTGATATTTAGGATTTGCCAAAGGCAGGCAGACCAGAATTCCTTTTTTGTCACAATACTCTTTGATTAAGATCATTACAGTGACTGGGAGCAGCACTGCTGGTACGAGCAAGTTGGTATTTCTGTCTCACAGGCTGCAGCTCAGTGTTCAAGCTGTCAGCCCAGATGCAATTAAAAAAAAAACAACACAGAAAACCAAAAATGGTTTTCATCCACTGAGCCATTTTAGGGCTGTGGTTTTAAAAAGTAGATTCTAACTTGCCGGGGAGTATTTTTATGGATGTGCATTTTCATGTTGTGAGATTTTCAAGAAAAATCTCTTGTACATCTTCTGTTTTTCTTTACTTTGTCACGTGAGAAGGTGTTTGTGCCTGTTAAAGGGACCTTTGATGGGGAATTGGGTGGAACAAAATGATCTCTTTGCACGCTATTTTAGGTCCAGTTTAATTTGCCATTGAGAACTGGTTTTTTGCTTTTTTTGGACCTCTGTAAAAAGAGGGGAACAATGCAGTTCCAAGCAAATCAACACCATTTAATGCAATGGTGACATCATGCAGGTAAATCAGAGCAGGAACTGCAGCAACTGTGAATGTTGCTGGGGGGACTCCGGGAAAAATATGGACAGACTGGATAAATGGTAAGAGATAAGGAACACGGTGAATCCTTAAATGCTCAGAAATTGTGAGACTGGCTTGAACCATGCAATTTAAAAAGTAAATCCTGATTTCTTTTATGTGTGTGCTGGGTTTCTGTGCTTCTAAGTCACACTTGGTTCATATTTTCAAGCATTCCTTTACAGTTTGATGGGCCAGGAACAGGCTTTGGTTCAGGTGAGACTGTCAGGTCTCAACTCCAGGAGCTCAAGCATTGGGAAAGACACCAAACAGTCAGAGCTGATCACACAGGGCGAGCTGGAAGCCCTAAATTTAGATCATTTAAAACCCTTCCCCTCTGCAGTGCTGCTGGATTGTTAACCGAGGTGAAAAAACCATGGAAGCGCTTTGAGTTCCAAACTGATCGCATCCTTTTAAATCCAAGCATGAATTCTGTGGTGCTTCACCTCCCTCCCACAATCAGGCCCAAAGAGTGAGAGGAACGCTGTCATGTTCCTCCCCATCTATCCAAAGAACGTATATCAGGGATCTGCTAATGAAATACTGGCAGATCCACGCCAGGAGAAGCAAGAGTAAGAGAAATCTGTGCTGGTAGACAGGGGAGTTGCAGCAGTGACTTGACACGACTGAGCCAATTCAACCCAGAGATCTGGTTGCTATTGAGAGAAAATATCCCTGGCTCCAAGAAAGGAGGCAAAAACCCTTTAGTGGGATGGAGTTGCACCATCTGTGACACCTGCATTCAGCGCTGGGCACGGGGGATAATAGGGAACGAGACTGTGCAGCAAAACATGCGTCATTTACCTCAGAATAAAGAGGTTTAATTTCTGAAAGGCTCTCAGCACATCTTGGAGTAAATGGGAGCCAAGGACGTTTGTCATCTGGCAGACTGAGGCACGGAACCGGACTGGATAAACCTTGGAGGGCTTGCACATGGAAATTTCCTGCCTGTCCCTGGGCTGACAGAGTGGGGAGGATTCCTGAGGGAGCCTGGGCTGCACCTGGAGTGACAGTGTGGAGCTGAAAGGGGGCCAAAATCACCACTGGGAGATGTTTCTGCCCAGTTGTTGTCCAGGTGTTTGAGTGGCAGCTCCGTGCTCAGGGATGGGGAGCATCCTCTGCACCCCCAGCCTGGCCCCTCTTCTCTGGGCCAGGTGCCAGTGCTTCAGGTACCAGAGCAGTTTGTGATGGGTTATCTTCTTGATACAGGCCTCTCTCCTAAAGAAAAAAGGCCAGGAAATGTTTAATAGTCTCAGATTTTAAAGATGTCTTCAGTTGATGTGGGCCTTGGAAGTCTTCACCTTGAGCTGTGCTTTTCAGTTGTTCCCTTGCTTCCTTGGGCCTGGGTTTTTTCACAGAATCACAGAATCATTAGGGTTGGAAAGATCAGCAAGGAGGAGTGGGCCCTGGCTGGGGCTGGGTGCAGAATCAGAGCACTGCAGGATGCCTGGGTGTCTTGTCCCAGGGGATTCCCATCTCTTCCAAAACCCATTACACATAAGTGGGGTCTGTCATTTCTAGCAAGTTATTCCCAGACAAATAGCAGTGAAAATGTTTTATGGACTGAATCACTGTGAGTGGTTTAATTGCTTCTTTTCTACAGCACTTAATTCTTGCTGGGATAAGTTACTCCTCTAGCAAGACCTTTATGTTTTTCAGGTGAGGATGAACCCAAAGCAGAAGCCCTAAATCCATCCCATAAATTGCTGTAAACCAGGGGTAAGGCAGGCTGTAGCTCTCAGGTTTCTGTTTGCCACTGGAAGAGCTCTGGTTTTCCTACACAATCATGGAATCACAGGCTCATTCAGGCTGGAAAATCCCTCTGAGACTGTCAGGTCCAACCACTCCCCCAGCACTGCCAAGGCCTCCACTCACCCCTATCCCCAGGTGCCAGATCCACATGGCATTTACATCCTTCCAGGGATGGGGACTCCACCGCTGGACAGGCTGTGCCAGGGCTGGACAAACCTTTGGGTGAAGAAATTTTTCCCAATGTTCACCTGAGCCTCCCCTGGCCTCCCTGAGGCCATTCCCTCTGCTCCTGTCCCTGTTCCCTGGGAGCAGAGCTCGACCCCCCTGTCTGTCCCCTCCTGTCAGGGAGTTGTGCAGAGCCACAAGGGCCCCCCTGAGCCAATTAAAGAGCTATTTAATTTGAACTTCCTCTTCTGTGTTTAAGCTGCACCAAATTTGCATCATTGTTTGAAGCCATAAAACCAGAGATTCATGGAATCACTTAGGAAGGAGAAGCCCTGGAAGATCTTTGAGTCCAACCATTCCCACAGCACTGCCAAGGCCACCACTACCCCGTGTCCCCAAGTGCCACATCTCCACAGCTTTTAAATCCCTTCGGGGACAGTGATTCCACCACTGCCCTAGGCTGAAAAACCCTTTCCATGGAGGAATTGCCCTTAATACCCAATCTAAAGCTCCCCTGGCCTCCCTGAGGCCATTCCCTCTGCTCCTGTCCCTGTTCCCTGGGAACAGAGCCCGACCCCCCTGTCTGTCCCCTCCTGTCAGGGAGTTGTGCAGAGCCACAAGGTCCCCCCTGAGCCTCCTTTTCTCCAGGCTGAGCCCCTTTCCCAGCTCCCTTCCCTTCTCTGGACTCACTCCAACCCCAAATTGTTTTTAAATATCGACAAAGTTGCAAATAAACCTTTGAGAGCAGAGCGCAGGCCCTTGGAATCGGCGCCAGGGCCTGGCTGAGCCGACAGCTCCCGTTCTCACTCAGGCAGTGACAGCTTCCACCTCGCCGTGCCCAGGCTAAATTGGCTCTTTTTGAAACCACTCACATTTCTTGGGGTGCAGCGTGAGCTGTGCAGCCCTGAGCTCAGCACAGCCCATTTATCAGCTCCTGCTCAGAGGTTTTTAGCAGGGATATCATGTGGGTTTAGCAAACAGGCCGGGAGACGCCATCCGGCACCTTCCCCATTAACCTCTCCAGCGTGGCGAGCCAAAAGCCGTCGCTTTGGATTGCTGCAGGCCCTGTCCTGCTGGGAGAGCAGCCTGTCCCCTGCGCTTTAAATATACTTGGAGATGCCAATCCCCATTTTTAAGATCCAGGGTAGGAAAACAGACTCTGCCTGCAGCACCATTCGCGGCGTCACCTCGCCAGGGTAATATCCAGGAATCCTCTAAGTGACTTTAAGATGCTGTGCTAATGCCTTTTAGTTAAACAAGAGCCATGGGCACAGCTAGAGGACTGGTTTAGGAGTTAATTTATGCATTGCTCTGGAGTTTATTCAGTGGGTTGTTGCTCTCCTCTCTTTTACTGAGACAAAGGGTGGATATTTCACAGTGGTGGCTCATGTGAGACCCCTCCTGCAGAGCTGCCTCCAGCTCTGGAGTCCCCAGCACAGGAGGGCCATGGAGCTGCTGGAGCGAGTCCAGAGGAGGCCAAAAAGGTGATGGAAGTGATGTAAGTCCTATCCTGTGAGGAGAGGCTCAGGGAGAGCTCAGAGCCCCTTCCAGTGCCTAAATGGGGCTCCAGGAGAGCTGGAGAGGGACTGGGGACATGGGCATGCAGTGATGGGACATGGGGGAATGGCTTCCCCTGCCAGAGGGCAGGGCTGGATGGGATATTGGGCAGGAATTCCTCCCTGGGAGGGTGGGGATGCCCTGGCACAGGTGCCCAGAGAAGCTGTGGCTGCCCCTGAATCCTTGCAAGTGTCCAAGGCCAGGTTGGATGGGGCTGGGAGCAGCCTGGGACAGTGGAAGGTGTCCCTGTCCATGGCAGGGAGTGGAATGGGATGATCTGTAAGGTCCCTTCCAACCCAACCCATTTTATTATTCTGTGAGTCTGTGTCAGTGTCTCCAGACCCCTTGCCCATTCTTCAGTCAGGAAAAGATCTCCACTGCATCAGCAGAAAGGCTGCAGTGACAGTGACTTCTTGCATGTGACCACATCTCTGCCCAGCACTCTTCATCCCACCATGGTCTCCCTCCATGCTGGAGTTCACAAACTCCCATGTTCCAGCTGTATTTTTTTCAGCAAAGACGAGGTTTGTTCAATTCTGCTTTGGGATTTTGCAGGTAGAGTTCACTAGAGGTCCAGGTCCAGGACAAAGATTTTGGTTCCTTTCTGTCCCTCCCAGCAAAGGCTCAGCCCCACTTCCCTGCAGCCTTCATGCCCACCAGCTGCTGCTCCTGCCACTGCTCCCCGAGGCAGAATCCCTGATTTTCTGCAAATCAAACGCCTGCACATCATTTGCTTTAACTGAGATACCTTTGAAAGAGTTTCTACAGACTGAATTTATAATGCACATTTGAGAAGGGGTTTTTTTTCCCACCATTATCAGCTCTAATGAAATCCCAGGTCAGTTTTAGGCAGCCTGTTATCTCTGTGATCTGGAGCTCTGCGCTAATTTCCAGGAGTCTAAATCTTCCAAATGAACTTCCTCATTTTGGGGTGGACGTGGCATTTCCCTGGCAGAGATCCCTGGGGCTCAGGAGGAGCAAACCCCAGGCTCTTCTCCCTGGGCAGCAGTTACCCCCTGCACTTTGTACCCTGACTTTGATTTTAAAAGGCTCTTGTGTGGTTTGAGTGTCTCCACTCTCAGCTCTGTACCCACACTGGTGTTATGGTCAGAGGGATTTCGTTATTATTTCCTTTTTTATGCACATGTGTCACTCTTGCAGTGGTACCAAATCTTTAGGTCAGCAAGTCATGGAATCACAGAGTGATTTGGGTTGGGAGGGACTCTAAAGCTTATCTGGTTCCAAGCTCCAAGCTCATCTGCTTCAGGTTGGACATTAATAAAAAATTATTCACAGTCAGGGTGATTAGAAATTGGAAGGGGCTGCCCAGGGAGGTGGTGGAGTTCCCATCCCTCCATGAGGTGTTTAAGGAAAGACTGGATGTGGCACTCAGTGATACATTTGGTTCATTTATGTACAGGACTCTGCTTCGTCCCTAGACACCATCCCTGTTGGTTAATTTGATTTAAATGAGGTTAAATAAAAACCTGCACAACGTGTTTTGCTGGACTTCCATCAAATTGCTCAACAATAGCACCACTTACAGTGTGTACAAATATGACTTTTCCACTCTGGGAGTGAAAGTAATTTATCAACAAGTGGTCCTTGTCCCTGTACCCTGGCAAGTCTTTGTGAAATCTACTTTTTAAAGCAGGCTGTGGTTTATACGACGTGTGTCTTCGTTACAAATATGCTGTATTTTTTAAATGCTAAGATGCAGAAGAATGAAAAGCGTGCGTGCATTTTGGAATAATTTTTGAAGGGGAAAGCTCTGCATTGTGCAGACACTCCTTGAAATGAATAGATCTGCATTAAATATGTTCTTGAACTTGGTGATAGACTTTGATTCCATCCATTGTGGAGGATATTCCACCAGTGTAAGGGAAATGGTGGAAGGGGGAGCTGGGTGATTTATCCTTCCATCTCCACCTTTGTGTCTGCCAGCCAGCAGACAGGGCATTGTTCCCCTTCCCTCTTTATTGGTGTTTTGGGACAGTCAGTGGTGGGAACACCCTTCGGCACACGGGAGACTGGTTTTTTCTGCTGGGAGGTTTTTAATCCACATCTCCTGAAGAGCTGCTTCCCCCCCGCTTGCTGGTGTCTGTCCCAGCTGCATCCTCCTTGGGATGCAGCACAGCCCCTTCCCAAGCAGGATCCTGCCCTCTGCACCACACTCTGAACCCAAACAACCACTGACCCATGACAGCGATCAGGACCAGCCCTGGGTGTCTGTCTCTGCTTGGAGTTTGAAGGATGATTTTTGGTTTATCCGACTGAAAGTTTTAATTTTATCTCCTTAGAAATCTGAAGTGATGAGTTGGAAAATACGACAGCACACTGTCACAGTCTCATTGTGTCTCCATGATGGAAGATTCCTCGTCTTGGAGTGGGAGTTGATCCCCAAGTTCTGCAGATCCTGGTGGGAGGTGCTGGGATCTCACCTGTGGTGCAGAAGGGAGGGATCTGTCCATCTTCATCACGGAGGCGTAGACTCTCCTTGCAGGCTGTTAGGACACAGAGGATGCTTTGTAAGGCTCTGTTGGTTTAGAGCTGGGGGAAGGCTGAGCTGAGCAGGGTTTGAGGTCAGACAGTGGCACCCACGTGCTCGAGGCAGACCCTTTCCCCTGTCTTCACTAAAAGGATTTAGACACAACTTGGCATAAGAGGAATTTTAAATCTTCTTTTGTGTCTGTCGATATTTCCTTGGAGAGATACCTTATTTTTCAGCTGGATGAATGGCCTTTCCCAGGTGTGGCTGACACTCAGCGTGTCAGAGGCACAGAGCTGCAGCCTGATCCGTGTGTGCCAATGTGGGTGGCATTGGGAAGGCACCTGCAGCCTGGGAAAGGCCATGGCCACCACAAAACCACTTGCTTTTCTGAAAATACTGAAACCCTAAGTGCTGTTATTGTTGAATTGATGCGAGCAGCC
This sequence comes from Hylia prasina, assembly GCA_013397195.1. NCBI lineage: Eukaryota > Metazoa > Chordata > Aves > Passeriformes > Sylviidae > Hylia > Hylia prasina. Next base: position 37,784 of record VYXD01013807.1, on the reverse strand, counting down.
ATCTGGAATCTGGAATCAGTGCAGAGCAGGGAAAAACTGGGGAGGCTGCAGCATTCCAGGCAGGCAGGATGATGGCTCCAGAGCAGGCAACCTCAGCTCAGCATTCCCTGGCTGATCTCAGTTTTGTGTCTCAGCACTGATGTTATTTTAATACAGTTCCATGGCTGGAGTTGCTGTGATTAGCAGAGCAATTTGCAGCGCGTTCTTCAAAATTGCCAATCAATTGGAGCCCAAAATAGACGGAAGCTGCTGCGGGATCGACGGCTGCTGCTGCTCAAAAAAGCCCGGAATGGTTTGTAAAGTCTGAGCAGGATTTGAGGTGCCTGTGTGACACACAGGATCCCCAAGCTCCTGCCTTGCACCCCTTCTAATCGCAGAGTGGAGAACAGGAGTGTTGAGGCTAAAAGGGAAGGAGGTGTTGGAGGGATTTTGTTAAATCCCTTGGGGGTGGCTGTGTCTCCTTGTGCTGCCACGGGATGCGAAGGTCACATCCTCCCCACCTCCATTTATCCCAGCAGCAGGGCTGGATTTAGGAGGTTTAGAGGCGAGGTTTAGAAGAGGAGCGACTTTCTCCTCTTTTAGATGGTAATTGTGCACCCTGATCACCCACGAGCATTGACTTTGAGGGTGGAATTTGCTGGATTTTGCCCAGCTCGGGACAACAGCATTTGCAGCAGCTGCTGGAGCTGGAGCACCACAGGGTACAGATGGCACCGTTCAGCCACATCCATGACACTCTTCCTCCCTGATGGTGTTGCTACTGCCAAGCCAGAGCCCGTGGGCTCCATTTTCCTTTATATTTCCCCTCTCCTTGCTGTTTGAAGGGGTCTGGGAAGAATATCAGCCAGTGTTCTGTTAGGGAGGGTGCATATTTTGGGCTGGGGAGCTCTGGGTGTCCGTCCATCACATCCGTCTTTCCCTTGGAAATTGAGGTGTGCTGCCCCTGGGGCAAATTTGGGCAAACGAGGCCTCCATAAGGGTGGTCATCCCTTAAATCTTGGCATGAGTTTGAGGGTCAGGGTGGCACAGGTGGGTGACAGAGGGGACAGGAGCAAAGGGGAAAACCTCAAGGTGTATCCTGTGTGTTATCTGGTCTTGGTTTTCCAGGGGAATTGATACAAAACCATGAATTCATCCTTCAGCTGGCATTTATTAATCTGGTTTTGGTTGGGTTTTGACTTTGTTGAGATCTTACTCTTTACAGTGGGAGGCTCAGATGTATAGGCAGAAATAAAATGGGATTTGAAGTGATTTAAAATGTTTTTTAGCTTTGCTAAAGAGAAGTCGGGGGTTTTGTTTGGTTTTACTTTCTCTTAGCAGTTCCATCACTGCTCTCAATTTATCTGGGGTACTTGGGAACTGACAATGAAGTGTCCTTGAGAGGCTGGGAACACATCACTGCTGACTCCTGAGAAAGTTTTTCAAAAGCCAGATTGTTTATTTTGAGGAAAAAGGACAAAACCTCTATTTTGTGGAAAGCAAAGCCCTCAGCAGGGCTTGGCATGAGGAGGAGACAAAGAGAGGCCTGGAGCATCCAGCCAAGCCCAAGTTTCCCTCCCGTCACATCGTCCCTTGCCTCGCTCCCATTGTGAGAGCAGATTTGGGGATGAGTTTTTTATTTTTACTGAAGAATTGATTTCATGGCTGCCCTAAGTGAGCAGAGCTGTGATGCATTAACTGATGTCAGGCAGGGGATGTTTACCTATTTATCTTGGCTGCGGCAGCGCCTGTAGTATTTTCTTCCTCTGTTCTCCAAGACTCATTAAACGTTACAAACACCAGTGAAGTCCTAATGAAACAATTGCATCCTCATGGCTTGGTATGCAAAGTAACACCTCCAGCAAAGGCTGATAAATGCCTGTCTTTATGATTTTTTTTTTCCCCACTACGTTCACATGGAGGGGAAATATATTGACTTCCTCTGCTCTGGACCCAGCTTGAGAGAGCCGGGGGTGCTCACCTGGAGAAGGGGAGGCTCCAGGGAGAGCTCAGAGCCCTTTCCAGGGCCAAAAGGGGCTCCAGGAGATCTGGAGAGGGACTGGGGACAAGGGATGGAGAGACAGGACACAGGGAATGGCTTCCCACTGCCAGAGGACAGGATTAGATGGGAGATTGGGCAGGAATTGTTCCCTGTGAGGGTGGGCAGGCCCTGGCACAGGGTGCCCAGAGCAGCTGTGGCTGCCCCTGGATCCCTGGCAGTGCCCAAGACCAGGTTGGACACTGGGCTTGGAGCAACCTGGGACAGTGGGAGGTGCCCCTGCCCATGGCAGGGGTGGAACGAACTGATCTTTATGATCCTTTCCAGCCCAAACCATGCCTTGATTTGTGCTCTCCTGTGCTGTGCCGGATGCTGCAGGTGGGATGCTGGGGCAGATCCCTGGCAGCCCCGGGTTGTTCTGTGTCCTCTCCAGGCTCAGGGCTTCATCCCTCTTGGCTTGGGCAGCTGGCTGCTGCATTTGTCCCTCCCTGTGCCCTGTGAGGCCGTGCCAGGAGCAGTGGGATCCTCCGGCGCGGCCGAGAGCTGCGGTGTTAACGCCGGGGGAGTCCCGGCCTGACTGATTGGTGTAGCAGGGTTTGAATTCTGCACTGAATATGACTAATAATCCATGACCTGGCTGTGATTATAGATGAAAGAAAGCTGATGAAGAGACCCTGCGGTGGCACAGAAAGGAATTAGCCATTGTCTAAAGCCGGGGCAGTACCGGAGCATTTGGATTTCACATCTGAGATTCACGGGTGAATAATTCAGCACTTGAAAAAATGCTTCAGCCTCAGTGTGACATCTCCACATCTTCTTTCAGTGATATCCAAGACTTTAACTAAACATTGCTTCCCAGGGAGCTGGGGCAGCTGTCCAGATATTTTTCCTCTTAAATATCAGCATTCCAGATTGTTACCTGGATACGGATGGAGATTTGGACTGATATTTTAGGAGATGCAATCTCCCTTAATGCGGGATTTTGCCTTCAGAAATCGCCTCTGACGTTCGGTGGAACCCAAAATCTTTCCAAGTAAAATGAAGAGACGTGGCTTTAGATTTAAGTGTTGCTTCCATCTAATTGTGTGGTCTGCTGATGTGGAGTTGGTTGGGAATTCTGAATAAATCAACCAGTTCCGAAAGGCAAAATGTTGGTGGATTTCTTAAATGTGAATTGGAAAGTGGAGGAAAAAGTAGGTTGTGTCTAAAACAACCTTGGAAAATGGCTTGATGTTTTCTGTAGGGGCCCTGTAACCCCAAAACTAAATCCAGTGCTGTTAAATCTCTGCATTTGAGTGGAAAGGAAGAACCATCCAGGAATGTGTTAAAGTGTTCCTACAACCTCAGCTCCGTTTCCTCCAGCGTATACATTAGTATAAGTCTTTAAATAAATGATCACATATTATTCCTCAAATAATTCATCCATTTTCTGAATTATTAGCTAAAAATGGATGGTATCTTATAATTGTCACCAATTCCAGCTCCTTATCGGGCCTAATAAGTTCTTTTCTCGGTGTGATAAGTGTTTTGATCATTTCCTACCTCCCCTGATTTCCCTTTATAGTCAGAAGCATTCACTCCTTTGGATGCACATCACGGGATGAGACTGGGAAGCTGTTTTACCTGTAAAATCTGTGGTCCAGCTGTGTCAGCTGTAGGAAACTACTCAGGAAAATAAACCCAAGTCAGTAGGTGCTGCATGTTTTCCCTAAGTGTAGGTCACTTTTAGGCTCACCTTGCCTGGCAGAGCCACTGCACCGAGGTGGTCTCAGGGAAAAATGATGGTGGTGATGATGCATTTAAGAGTTGCTACCTGCTTGTGTAATTAAAGGTTTTTAAGAGCAAAACAAAACGAGCAGAAGTAACTCCAGCTTTGTGCTCCGGAGCTGAGAACACAGGCATTCCTCTCCAAGCACAAGGAATATGCAGGAATTGCATGAAGTTGGAAGTTTAAAAAGGAAATCGTATGGAAGGGCCCATCTGCTATCAATGCAGTCATTTAGATGTACATAGAAAGGAAAAAATCCTTATGAAACTTGGGAGTTGTTCAGGAATATTCAAAGGATCTGGCTAGGACCTTGGATATAATGTCTCAGGGGATTTTGTGATCCACATCCCTGTGGAACATCACCCTTTTTTGGGGGGATTTCTCACCGTTGCCTCTTCTCTGGCAATCTTTAGTATCTTGAAGCTGATGGCCCAGGATTTAGCACATGGCACGGCCCTGCTCCTGGGAACAAGATGAGCTTTGAAGTCCCTTCCAACCCAAACAATTCTGGGATTCCATGTCCCATAGTAAGGGAACAGCAGCTCCCTGAACCAGTTCTTCCTGTAAAACATGGGAGGAATGAGCCCTTCCTCCCCTTGCTCCAGCTTAATTCCTTCCTGTGCCTAAGCCAAGCACTCCATTGTTGGGTTTCCTATCTGTGCTTTTATGAAAATCATGTGTACTTTAGAAATTAACACTTTTTATCTGGAGTCCACGTCAGCTAATTGCTAATAAGAGACAAACGAGATTTGTTAAAATTTCTTTTTCTCCTATAAAATTTCTAATTTGAAGATATTAGAAAAGAGAAATGTTTACCCCACCAGGGTTACTGCAAATATCCTGATGAGCTTTCACATCCTCCTCCAGCACCAGCCTAATTACCCTCCTTAGTCCAAACTTTAATATATTACAAATCTGTACAGAAAAAAAAAAATCCTCTTTTCCTTCTTTTTTTAAACCTGGTGTTCTTTTTTTTAACAGGGAAGAGACTGTTTCTCATAGGGAAAGAGGCAATGGCAAAATTCAGGCTTTTCTTGAGCATATCCCTATGAAATCCAACTCTTTGTGCTGTTTTGGCTCTGCCATTAATCCATATCTCTAAAACAAAATTTTACACACCCTTCTTCAGCTGAGTTATTTCATAATATCCAGTGTGTGAGGGACTCTGAAACGTCCCCTTTCTTCATCAGTTTCTGTAATCTTAATGCACTTGACCTTGGCCTCTCCTGTTTCCTGAGGAGGTTCTCAGGAAGAGTTTGTTAAGCTTTTCAGACATTGGTTTGTCAATGGATCCATAAATAAAGCAGCAGAAAGAGAATCTGGGTAATAAGTTCATTTAAATGAAGCAATTCTGCCCATCAAGAAATCTCCATCCCAAACTATTCTTTATTAGCTTTTGTTATTTTAGAGCAGACTGATGTATAATTAGCTTTGGAGAGTCCTCGTGTTTTTGTGAGGTTAATACCCCGTGATCCTGCTGAAATTTCAACCTTTGCAGATTTATGAGAGTTGGAGTTTTTAATCATTCCACTCTGCTTTTCTCAGATATCCAGGCCCTTAACATTTCTGATTTATCCAAACTTTATATCCAGAGATGGAGTGAAAACGACATGTTTGGAATACAGCTGCTTTTAAGGAGGAAAGGCAAAAAGCAACATCAGGGACTGTCTTTGGGCATCTTTGCTACTTAAAGGGAGCTTTGGAAAAAGATGGAGAGAGGCTTTCCAGACAGGCAGACAGGACAAGGGGAGGTTAAACTGCCAGAGGGGGAGATTCAGATTAGGAATGAAGAGGAAAAGCTCCCCTGGGAGGGTGGGGAGGCCCTGGCACAGGTGCCCAGAGAAGCTGTGGCTGCCCCTGGATCCCTGCAGGTGTCCAAGTGTTGGACATTGGGGCTTGGAGCAGACCGGGATAGTGGAAAGTGTCCCTGCCCAAAGGTCCTTTCCAACCCAAGCCATTCTGTGATTCTGTTAATTAGAAATGTATTTACTTCCGGCCATCTCAGCTAAACCAAAGTTTGTGCTCTCCCTCATTTTCAGGAGATGAAAATCTCCCCCTCACTTGCCAGTGCTTTTCAAAAATATGCAGCTGCTGACACTAATTATTGCTTCATTTCCTTCCATTTCTATAAAATATGAGAGGATGACCAAAAAAACCCCCAGCAACTCTTCTTAATCATCCTCCTTGCTCTTGGTAGGCAGGAATTCTCTTTATGCTTTTTGTCCTCAAAATCAGGTGCACTCATTGAAACCCTCATGTGGCCCACCTGGGTTCCTGCATTTCCTCACCCTCACTGTTCCCTGGGAAATATTTACCTGGCCCCATGTGCAAATTCATCCCACATTTGGTAAAAAGGGATATTTAATTCTTCCTTACTCGAGTCATCAAGGTTTTCTCAGGTTCTTGATCACTGTCTGTGGGGACGTGGAGTGGAGCTGTGCTCATCTGAGGCCAGCAGCCTTTGTCTGTGGCCCTGGACCATCCTTTTCCCTTCCATTTTCTCAATCTCTCTGTTCTCCATTTCCCCACGAGCCTCCCCTTCTCTCTAGTGATTCCTCCCTGACTCTTCCCTTCCTTGCTTTGCATTTTGGAGCTCTCCTCTCTGGGGTTTGGCAGCTCTGCCTCCCCTAACCCAGGACAGTATTATGCTGAAACCCTCCACATTTCAGACGTTCCCTCATGCGTTTCAGCTCCTCCAGGATTTTAATTGCCACCTTTTTGCCTTTGTGATACGCTGCTGCTCTTGATGTCTGAGAATACATTTACAGAGAAAGCTCCTTTGGTATTTAACATGTGCTTTGTCAGGAAGGCTGTAATTTTGTTCACTTCCTTCCTTTTGCCTTAAAGTTGTTTGTGACAGGTCTTGAAACACTCACACCTTATGTCCTCCCAGAGTAAGGTCAGAAACTGTCATTTATTTGAGAGCTGGCTTTAAATAGCCTGTTCTTAATATCATATCTGGGGGTCTGCTGGAGTTGGGGCTTGGGCTCTGCAGTAATTGTTGCATCTGCTTTCAGCTGAGGAAAAGTGGAGGCTTGCTATGAATATTAACAACTCATCCATCCTTTACACCTTCTGGGAACACACCAGTTCTGAAATTGTTTCCTCTCTTCATGGTTTTTGTGTTCTCCATTTTCTCTGTGAGCTTCTTTTTTAAAAATCAACTTTATTTCCCCCCCAGATTTATGTCTGATTAGAGGCTTTTATCTGTACTTATACCTGAACCTATTCTCAGCTTGTTTTAGAGGCCTCACTGCTGGGATTGGCCCACAAAACCCTTCTTTGTTTCCTATTTCTCCTTCACTTGGGCTCTTTTCTGGTGTACTCACCATCATTGATAGGAAGAGTCCAGGGAACTGCCGGGAGATGCAATTTCCTTGTGAGATTTTCCTGGGAAAACAGCTCTGAAACCAGAACCCTCAAGTCCAACATCCCTTTTGTGGACTGGAGTAGCACTTCGTGGTGGGAGGATGGTTTCAGACTGTGCCTTTCCTTAGGAACTTCACCTTTCAGATGTGGAAACCTCAGGTACTCTGCATTTTTTTCCTTATCTTGGGCAAATATCAGAGACCCTTGGCCTAGGTAGGAATGTAAATTCATGGAAGCAGCTTTTCTCAGAGGGGTGCTGTTAGTATTAAAACACACCCTCATTTGCTGGCAAGTGAAAATTTTGAACACTTCATCCCCCAGTTATGAAATTATAGTGAAAAAACAAGGGTCAAATGGCATCCCTGGAATAAAAAGGAATTTCAGAATCTGGTAGGAAAACAGCATCCTCCAGGACCAACGTGGCATTGCTGTGGCTTCTGGTGCCACAATCACCCCATGGGAAGTTCTGTCCTGTGTCCTGCTCTGGCACTAAAGAGGAAAAAAAAGGGGAAAAGAACCCAAAAAAAGACCAACCAAGGAGAAAACCACCTGGCTCTTGTCCTCTGCAGAGGTCCAGCTGCCCGTGTCAGCACAGGAGGAGGGGGGTGTGATGTCCTCGTTGCTGAGAGGAGCCGGGTGCTCAGGGATGGAGCCTGGAGGGGGGAGAGGTAACTCAGCATTTTGGGGAGAGCCTGGGCTCTGTTCCCAGCCACCTCCTGGCCCTGAGCTCTGCTCTGAGCTTGTGCAGCAGTGGCTGAGGTGCTGCACAGCAGGAGACATGGGCAGGAGGAGCATGGTGTGTTCAGCATCCCCCATCCACGGGGAGAGCTGAATCCTCTCCTACTATTACTCCACTGACTGTAAATATCTCGGAGACATTTACATGGTATTTCTTTTTAAGTATATAATGTTTTCATTCAAAAGTATCACAATTCTTAAAAGACCTGTCAGAGGCTCTGACATGTAATTAATTTCTCTAAAGCTCTTTTTTTGAAAGATACAACTGCATATATAGAACACCTGCACTTATTCACAGATCTGCAGGAAAAAAAGCCACAGCTTCTTCTTCTTCTTCTTCACTTTCTCCCCCCACTTCTCCATAAAAAGATTCTCCTTCACTTTGGATACTCCCTCTCCATCTACCCTCATGAGCTACAACACTCAGAAGGTGGAAGCTGTGTGTAAATAGGAGCTGGCATGTTGGGTTTTGTCTGGCTGTGAGTGACCTTTTGTTTATTCAGCTTGAAGATGAAGCACTCTTGAAACTTCAGTTCCAGAGCAGCCATCACCAGCTCAGAATCTTGTCCACCTCCCAGAAATCCCACGTGTGCAGCTGGGCTTTCAGTCAGGCTCGTGGGCTGTTCCTTATTTTTACCTGGTGGTTTTTTTTGCCCCTCCCCTGCCTGGGCAGAGAATATTGAGCTCTATGGTGTAATGATGGTGCCCAGGAAATAGGAATGAGGTGATGTTCAACCAGCAGTGGATAAATATTCTTATTTATAGATTATACAGAGGTATAGATACATAGATTTAAGTAGCCAAGCACTGGATTCTGTGGCAGTCATGACCAACTGGTTTGTTTTATCCCCTGTAAGTGCATCCAGGGCATCACTGTGACCATCCCTGATTCTGCTGGGAAATGCCATGAGCCAAATCACTGCTGCTTCCCAAAGCAGAGTCTGCAGGGAGTCCTCGGGGGGAGGACACCTCTCCAGCAGGTCCCTTGGCACAATTCCTCCTTGGGTTGGCATCTGGGGATCTGTGGAGCTGGAGAGGCTGAAGGGGATCTCATCTCCCCGTGGCACCTCTGAGAGAATGAACTAATCCATTCAGAAAAGCTGCACCAGTCTCAGGGAAAATGGGCATTTTCTGGCTGGCAAAGAAGCAAAGCAACTTGTTGCTGTCTTTGTAGAGGGCAGCCATTGAGCAGATGCATTTTTTTTTTTTTTGGTTGCATTTCCCCTTTTGTCTTTGTAACATTAGTGTTCACAGGAACATGCTTAAATGCTAAAGTTTGGATGGGCTTAAGTGAACAGCAAGTCCATCATTTATGTGACTGGAGGTGAGTGAGGAAGGTGTTCAGGATTTTTAGCTTTGCAGCTTGTTCAAGGGTTCCTTCCAACCCCGATCATTCTGGGACTCTGCAATTCTAGGAATTTCTAGAAAAAGGAATAATCTGGTCTCACTCCAAAGAACTGATGAAGGAACATTCCACCAGGATCTCTTTCTGTGTTGGGAGCACAGGGAGCTGGTGGGGCCTCAGCTGGGACATCACTTTCCAACCACGTTTTCTTCCCCTCCAGCAACATCAACACCCATAAAACCTCTTGAGTGTCTCAGGAGGTTTGTTAAAAGATAACAAAAGGGTTTTTCGGGTTTCTTGGTCCCCTGGGCTGAAGGACCTGCTCGGAGGCAGCAGGAGGTTTGTGGCAGAGGGTCCATTGTGGTGCTGAGTGTGTGCTCTCCCAGATGTGTGCACGTGGGCTGGTCACTAACAGGTTTTGTATGGCCCTGTTAGCACTGGAAATAGGAAAATTGACAGGAGTTGTGAGGAATGGGGAATTTCCTCAGCTGTGATGCTGAGGGTTTTTAGAGGCACTCGCAGTCTTTCACCTGACCTGAGCCACAGGGCTGAAAGGGGCTTCTCCAGGTCACTGAGCCCTGTGTATTGCTCCCACAGCTCTGCATCCTGTCCTTCTGTCCATTAATTTGTCCATCTTGTGTTTAAAACTGCTCGGGTTATTGTTCAGCTCCACTGCTTGCTTCCTATTGCTTCTTCCCCTCCATCCCCTTGTCAGCCCGTGACTTTCTGTGCTGCCAGCTGTGATCTTAGCAGGCTGATGCCCTGAAGTCCACGGTGCAATCAGCAGAAGTGCTTCTGAATTCTTCCCTGTGACTGAACGTGCTGTGCCTGTCCTTGAAACACAGCCAGCCCTGCTGTGCTCCATCCTCCTCCTCCTCCAGAGGCCTGGAGTTCATCCGACCCCACGTCCTTGCCCGTCGCCTTCCGTCCGCCCTCCTCTTCCTCCATCCTCTTCCTCCATCCACTCTGGCTCCAGTCAAGTTCATAAACTCCAAGCTGGTGCCTGATTTTCTTCCTGCTCTTCATAACAGTGTGACCCCAGCCGTGCCTCTCTTCAGTGGCCTGACACCATCTGAAATCCATATTTTTTCTTTTTGTACCTCAGTCTGCAGGTGACTCTTGTGTTCTGTGCTCTCCTGCTACCCAGGGCATTCTCTGGGCACTGCCTTTATCCCCCAGATCTCTCCTGGTTTAGTTTTTCTTGCCTGGGACCCAGCTGTTCTTCTCCTCTTTGTTATCCCCAACCTTCTGTTCCTTCCTGTTCTGCATCACATCCAGCCCCTTTGTCAGCTTTTTTTCCCCAGCTGCTGCAGTTTCTCCCTGTCCCTTTTGGGGTCTCACCTTTGCTGGTCACACTGGTCCCAAAGGTGCCCTTGTTCAGCACATCTCAGCAAACTTGAATAGTCTCTCCCATTTGTACTTATCACTGTCTGACCCTGGGAGAAGATCCTCCACCTGGACCCTTCTCAGCTCTTTCCAGCTGGTTTCTGGAGCTCAGTTCTGCTCTCTGGGTCACTGCAGTTGAGGAAAAGAGTTGTCCCCAAGCACATCCCCTTTGTTGTTGCATTTCATTGTCTTCATTGTCTTCTCCAGCCTTTGGATCTCATCCACTGGGACCATCCCTGGTGTGCTTCCCTCCCCCTTGTGCACACACATCCCAAAAAATCATAATGCGCGAGATTAAAGGTCTGTAACCTCTCCCTTTGTGCCTGTTTGCTTGGCTGTCTGCGTGCTCACTGCTGGCCCCCTGCCTCTTCCCTGCTCTCTCCATGAAGGTTGGGCCTTGAGTATCCATCACAATCAAGGAAAGATGGACTTTCCTCATGGACTGGGCGTGGAGCAGCCTGGGGCAGTGGAAGGTGTCCCTGCCCATGGCAGGGGTTGGCACTGGATGGGCTTTGATGTCCCTTCCCAAACCATTCTGTGACACCTCAGCCCCCTCCCCAGCAGCCACACCGGCCCATGTGTGCTTCTCTGGTCTCCTGAGACCCCTCTGGCTCTCCTTAGGCTGACAATATTTTATTAATATTTTCATAAATAGATATCTCAAAAAAACGTAATTTATTAATACTTCTATTAATTAAGGCAGATTTAAACAGGCAGGAGATACCAAGGAGGCACAAAGCTGTAGCCTGTCAATGGCAGATGCAGAGCACCTTCCACACTCAGACATTAATCTCCTTCATGGAAAAATAACTCTGATCTCTGCTCTGGCTTTTGGAGTCTCTCCTGCTCCAACGTGTCAGTGATGAAAGGCCACAGAGGGAGCTCAGGGTGTGGGGAGGGTGCTGGCAGGAGAGGGCTCTTACCACAGCAAACCGGCTGGCGTTGGAGAGCTTTGAGACGGGGATTTGCATCAAAGGAAAACTCTCGGGGTTAGTTAAATATTCCTCTAAATATGCAAAGGAATGGAGTTACTGATGCTTGTTATTCTTATCTTCCTCTTGGTGTCACAACATCTTTAAGTTGGGTGAAGGTTTCACTTACTAAGGCGGTTGTAAAGATTTCACGTTAATTAAGAGGACTCCACTGCAAATCTGAATATGAATGAAGTTTGGCTGCTGAACCCCAGGGCAGTGAGCGCTGTGGGAACAGCAGACACTGACAAATGTTGATGTGAAAAGGAAAAAGCCAAACAAAAAAAAAAACAAACCCAAACCCAGAAAAACACCTAAACCACTGCTGCAATCTAGTACCTGCTCTGTGAGAGAGAAAAAATTGAGTTCGAATTGCCAGAAGGGCATAAAATAGATTTTGACTTGAATTTGCCGTCAAAGAAGTGAAATTCTGTCAATCAGGAGCACTGATGAGGGTTCTCCAGTGCCACCCATGCCTGGGTTTCAGCTGCATCACTCTGTTGCTCCTGTTCCCTCTCCGTAGGCAGGTGGTGGCTTTGAAGGGTGGGGGGAAAGGAGAAGATCTGGGCTGGATCCTCATCTCAGGTGAAGCCCCACCAAGCCCTCCTCCTGCTCATCACTCACTGGAGGTGGAGCTTCACCCCGTGGGGACAGTGGGGACAGTCTCAGGGGTCTGGGGAATGAGGCTTCCAAGGATGGAGCTCCGGTGGTGAACAGCGAGACTGGAGATTTCCACAAAAAACTGCTTTTTGGGGAAGTTTTTCATACCTGCCAGTGCTTGGAAGGGCAGTGGCTGATAGCAAGGGTGAGCAGCTGTCACTCCAGTATCTGTATTTTTTTCCAGCCCCATCCAGTAGTGTTGCTGTTGATGAGCTGGGATGAATCCTCTCCTTCATCTCTGCCCTGATCCATCTGGAGATGGATGGGTTTTCCTGGCTGGACGTGACTAACGTGCCTTTGCACAGCAATTTTGGGCGATGGGGAGGGTCCAGCAGAGGTGCTGAGCACCTCTCCACCCCCCCAAAGCAGGATTTGGGGAAGGAAATGCTGACAGACAACATTTTCACCTTGCTGGAAATGCATGGGACTTGGCTTTTGGAGCGGAAAAGTGACAAGCCAAGAACCTAAATAAATTGGATTTGTCCTCTTAAGGAGGATGCAGGCAGCGTGTGAGGCTGTGTGGGGGTGTTTTATTGTTGTTATTTTTTATTCACGGTTCCTTGAGCTGATCCTGGGGATTGCACTGACTGTGGTTGTGTTTCTGGAAATGTGCAGGTTGGCCAGATGCAGTGGGGCATGGAGTGAACAGAAAGAGGTTAAATTGATGGATGACCAACAAGAGCAGGATTGTGCCTCAGAAGACCAAGAAACTATCCTGATTAATGGGGTGAAAGAAAATGGTAAGGAACTTAATTATGGTACATGAGGGAGCAGCGACAACTTGGAAGCCAACTTATTTTCCTAATCCCTTTTGTGCATTTAATATTAGCAGTTTGTGGGTATCTCTGCAATGTGGAGCAGGGGAGTAAATGGGTGTTTTCTGCACAGGAATCATTCCAGCCATAAATCTACACCTTTTTAGGCCTTAACAAGAACTGCTTTTACCTGTGCACAGGCATGGCTGGAAATGTTTATGTGCACATGCAGTTTGAATTAGAGATTTTAGTTTGGTTTCTTGGAGGAAAACAGTCATCCAGGACTTCCTAGCCCCTCTATCTGTTGGGAAGCTTTCCCCCTCTTAGCATTATGATCCCATTAGCCAGTATTAGCAAAATTTGGCTGAAGAATACTTAGTCCCTACAAACTGGGGGAGAATTAGAGATTGGGTAGGAGAAAGAGAAACAGGGATTAGTGGGAAGGGAAGGTTGGATTTGTGAGCTCGTTCTTGCCTGTGTCCCATCACCCAGCACGTGGGATCCCTATCCTGTAATCCCTTTCCTGCACACACAGGTCGTGTTCCTGGGAGCCACCAACATGGGTGGGGAAGGATCAGCCCCTTGCAGCAGCCTCCCAAAATGCCCAACTCTGTCTGTATCTATTTCATCGATTCAATATTTGCTTTCAGAATAACTAATTAGGAGTAACAGTGCTCAGCTGTCTGAAACCCTGATTGAAATAAATAAGCCTCTGAGCATTTTCTGAGGTCATTTGGACTGTAATCTCTGGCCACAGTAAATGCAGAGGGGAGGCAGAGCCTGATGCTTTCATTCTTCAATGTGTTTCGTGTTTAATTTCATGGCTTTTTACATTTTGTATTGGCCCATAAATCTTGAGATAGATAGATAGATAGATTTTATTTATATATAAATTTGATCCTGCTAGATATCAAGGACTTGGTCCTCTGACGTGTGTTCAGATCTTTCTGTCAGGTCTAAACAAGGTGGTAGAGAAAAATGTTCTTGTGCTTTACCAAAACCTTGGAGCAACTCCAGCCAGGTGGGTGCCCATGAGGACCCCACAGCTCGTGCTGGTGGCAGGTGAGGCACGTGCTCACACCTGCCCCTGGGATGTAATTTGGGAGGTATCTGTCCCTGTCAGCCCATCTCCTTCCTGACCACACAGAGTAAAGCTGCAGCTCCAGAGCTGCAGAGGGATTTTGTAGCTGTGGTCCCTTTGTCTGATCCAGTGGACAACAAAGCCAGTGCTGCCCTGACTGGTAAGGAGGGGATTTTTAGCACCTCATACCACTTCCATGGAATTCAGTTAAACAGGGCTTTAAAAGTGCTTTAATTACACATAACACTATAGAGTGCTTTAGCTTAGAAGAGACCTCAAAGCCCATCCAGCCCCTGCCATGGACAGGGACACCTTCCACTATCCCAGGCTGCCCCAAACTCCATCCAACCCCCTGGACACTTCCAGGGGCAGCCACAGCTCCTCTGGGCAACCTGTGCCAGGGCCTGCCCACCCTCAGAGCCAAGAATTCCTTCCCCACATCCCACCCCAGCCTCCCCTGTGTCAGTTTAAACTTTCAGTTTGAACACTGCTGTGTGGGAGTTGCTGCTGAATCCAAGGCCAGGAGCCAGCACGAAGCTCTGGAGCTGCCACCTCCCCTTGCCCATGTGCTGTTGGGCGGATGCTGAGGGAAACTGGGAAAAGTGGTTTTGCTTCTCCAGCATTTTGTGTGTGAACTGTATTCCCTTGGAGCATCAGTTGAACACGGGCCCGATTTTAGGCTGATACAGAGCCACAGAAAATCAGGTTTTGGCATTTGTATTTCACAAGAGTTAGGTTCACTCACACAAGTATAAACCTAAAGAAACGCCCAGAGACAGTTTATTTTATATAATAGCAGCTTTGCCTATTGAATGCAGCTTTTGAGATTGAATTTCAGTTTTCTGCTTCCCCCTTCTTTGAGTCTTACAGCATTCACAGACATTCTTCTTTTATCCTGAAATTTTCCATGCTTCCTGTCAGCTCCAAGCTGATTTTTATTTTATTTTACTTCTGAAGTGGAACAGCACTGGTTAATTTGTTTTGGTGCTTAAGGAAAAAGATACCACCTCTGCATTTCTGATCTGAAGACTGGTGGGAGGGACTCAAAAATCATCTCTTTTATTTATTTCCTTTTTTTAACTGTTTTCAAGCAAGCCAGTCTGGCCTTTTCCAAGTTGTTCATGTTGAAGATGATGACAGGCACTGCACTGCACTTCTGCTTGGAGTTAGGGAGTCTTTGGGAAAAGGTTTAAAGTCCTGGAGCGCTGCGAGGCTCCAGCTGCAGTTTGTGCTTTGTTCAGACTTCACTGATGGCTCCATCCGCTGTAGCACAAAACTTATGGGAGCGTTTGGGATGAAATTAGGGGGGCTTTGACCTCCTGCCTGGCACAGGCAGGCACCCCACTCCTTCTCTTGGCGCCCTGTTCCTTTCCATCCTCCCCACCTGGGGGATTTCCCATCGTGCTGGTGGTGCCCAGCACAACCCTCCCCTCCCCAGGCTGCCGAGAGATGCAGGAGACTCCCTTCCCTCTCAGTTTGGAATAAGAGCACTTGTGGAGGGCTGCAGCAGCCAAATAAATCCCTTTGCATGCCCCATTTAATGCCACATCCTGGTGCTCCAGTTGTGTTTTAAAGCACTTGTCCCTCCTTGGAAAGCTTCAGCTCTCGCCCCTCTGCCTTCAGTGGAGCCCCCAAAAAGGAAAGACCTGAGCCATGACAAAAGCACCGGGCTCCGAGTCGGCAGAGCTCTCTGGCTGGGATGAATGCACTCACTGGAATATATTTTTTTTTAATACAGAGATATCAGAGCGTGTTCATGGATGAAAAGACATCGTATTTAAATTTCAAGGGTCATACCGTCCGTTGAGCCAGGAGTCAGATAAAAGTACATTCATAACTTTATTCTGCCATAAAAGAAGCGCAACGAGGTAAAACTAAAAAAAATCCTTAGGTTAAAAAATCCTTACATGACTAAAAAGGCATTTTTAGCGATTAGGAAAGAATGGCGAACCCCACAATAATTCTAACAATAATTGCTTTAAACTCTGTGTTATCTTCTGCCTTCCCTTGGCATGGACAGTGACAAAAAGACTGCTGGGTTTTTAAAATCAACCATCACTCCCTTACTCCGGAGCAGTAAAGCAGCTCAGGTGTGTGCAAGCTCAGACCCTGCAGGGGGGGGTTGCTTTATTTCTTTAAGAATCTTATTTTCCTGTTAATTTTTTCAATGTTAATGAGAACATTTTTATTAGGCTTGTTTTGGTTTTTTTTAATAACATTGCGAGGTTTGAGAGGCAGTTTCCAGGTAACCGTATGGATATGAGGAGGGAAGAGCGGATGGGTTGCGTGTTTTAAACGTACTCTTGTACCTCTTCCAGCTGGCTGCAGCACGTTTACCTCTGCCTTCCACGCACATCACCACGCTAACTGCATCCAGGAGGGAAGGACTGCTGGCTTCCCAAGGGAGCACTTGGGAAAAGGCCCCACCAAGCCCTGGGAGAAGGGGAGCGGGGTGGCGAGCCTGAGACCTACAAGGGTGGTAACAAAGAGGTTCACCCCTCTCTCTTTTTCTCCCTGTCCTCCGTCCCGCAGAGTCGCACGCCCTGGACGGCGATGAGAGGCCCTGCAGCGCCGCCGAGGCAGCGGCGCCGTTCCCGGCGCTGAGCGCGGCCGCCAAGGAGGGCCCCGCGTGCCACCGCGCCCCGGCGGCCAAGAAGCCCTGCCTGCTGAGCCCCCCGTCGCCGCTGCGCCTCACGGATGTCCCCGAGCACGCCTCGGACGACCCCTCCGCCCACGCCATCTCCCTGACGTCCTGCGTGACCAAGGGCATGAGCTCCTGGTCGCTGCCGGGCGACTGCGAGAAGGCTCCTTTCACCATGATGGAGCCCGGGGGGATGTCGGCGCTGACGGGAGACTGCCTGATGCAGCCCAGCCGGACCTGTCTGGGCTGCTTCATTGAATCCAAGGACGGCATCGATGCGGAGCCGGGAATAAGCTTGAAAGTGGGGGATATAAATAGGGATTATGACACCTGTTCGGTCTCTGATATAGGGATTCACTGCATGAGCACAGGAGAAACCATGAGATATGGGGATCAACTGCTTTCAGACCAGCTTTTAAGCTTCCCTATGCATAAATCGAGGGCAGCGGACAAAAGAGATGCAGAAAAATCTGACAGTGATTCAGAGGACCCCACTCAGAAAAATTATTACGAGGGATTACTATTAGACAAATGCAACGGTGAGGAACCTTTACTAACAAATCCCAACCAGGAATGGGGCTATTTTGAATCTTTCATTAGTGAAAGTAAAATTGAGCTGCTTGACCTCTGCTCCAAAAATGAGCTTTCTGTAAACCTGTTTTCTGAGGAAGACGTGGACAATTACATGTTCGACGATGACGATTCCACCTTGGGAAGTGACGTCTGCTCCCTAAAGATTAGATACGAATCTTTCCAAGACAACGTGCGGGAGAAGACCACCACCCTACAAGAGGACGCCCAGTTCAACTTCTTCCCCAGCGTGTTCAGCAACTGCACCAAAAGGGACAGCAGGAGCACCCTGAAAAGGGGGCCCAGCGGTGCCACCGACCCTTCTCAATTCAAATCCGAGGAAGGCATCATCTGGGGGGAGGAGGAGGAGGATGGCGAGGAAGAGGACGGCGAGGAGGAGGAGAAAGCTGCCTTAAATAAATCTTGCAACAGCACAGAGATGGTGCAGTACGTGGGCTCCAAGAGGAGCCACTTCTTGGACTCGGTGAATTCCACGGAGGACTCCGGGGAGTTCAGCGACGACAGCACTTGCACGGAGTCCTCCTACGACGTGCTGCGGGATATCAAGGACTGCAGCCGGTACCTGGCCCGGGACCACTCCGGCTCCTTCATCCAGCAGAACTACGGGTTGCGGGCGAAGAGGAAAGTGCGATACAGCGACGACTACCTGTACGATGTGGACTCCATCGAGAACGAGAAGATCCTGGACAAGAAGGAGTGGCTCCCGGACGGGCCCAAGGAGGAGGATGACGACGAGTGGTGCCCCAAGAAACGGCGAAAAGTCTCTCGCAAGGAGCCCCCCGTGATCATCAAGTACATCATCATTAACAGGTTTAAAGGGGAGAAGCATATGCTGGTGAAGCTCAGCAAAGTGGATGCCAACGAGACAACTGTTACCCTGAACGAGGAGCTGCTCAGCAAATACAAGAAGCTGGCCCCACTGAAGGGCTTCTGGCAGGAGAGGCAGCAGAGCCGGCTGGATTTGCTCAGATCGTCTCTCTACCACAAGCAGAATTTCTATCTTAACGGCTCAGATGCTTCGTTCCTCCCTCACCCACGGAAGCGAAAATGCAAGCTAGCAAACAGGCACCGGATTCAAAGAATTAAAGCCATCGAGCAATCAGTGAACAAGCTGGGCTCTTGCTCCTCGGATCACAAGCAGCCTTGCAGCAGTAAGGAGGACGTGGGCCTGAAAGGGCTGCCGGCGTTAGCCATCGCCACCCCCAGCTGTGCCAACGGATTACACGTCCACGACATCGCGGGCATCGCCGTGAAATGCAAACCCCAGGAGCGGGAGCACAAGGGGACGGAGCGGAAGGTGCTCCGCAGAATCAAATTCAAAAGTGAAGCCAGGTTGAAGTGCAAGAAGATCAAAGCTGCCACCAGCACGGCAGAGGACTCCCCAGCACTGGAAAACCAGGACTCTGCAGCGCGTCTGAAGGACGAAAACAGTCCCTGTGCTTCAGACAGCTCCCATCTCCCAGAGTGCCACGAGGATAAGGTTGCTAAAAATTCTCCTTTCCTACCATCCACCTCCTCTTCAGACAAGCCTCTGCCATCTGCTAATATCACCACCAATGTACCCCTGATCCCCGGAGGGTATCTGCAGACGTTGTTAGATGCTTCGGATCTGCCGAGCAACCCCGGTATCCCGTACTTCGCCCAGCACCCCTCGGAGCAGCAGCAGCAGCAGCAGCAGCAGCAGCAGCACCCGCTCCCCAGCATCGTCCCGCCGGAAAAGCCCTTCCCGTCCCTGCAGCCGGCGCAGAGCTGCGTGCTCTCCCCGCCCTCCGAGTCGGAGCTGCAGCAGTCGCCCGGCCACTTGGAGATGGAGCAGGGCGGCTTCGGCAGCATGTGGCCGGCCAGCAAGGGCAGCGAGCGCCAGGACTTCCCCCGGGACATGCCGGAGGCAGCCGGAATGCCGAGCGAGTTTGCCCCGGGCACGGATGGCCTCCCCACCTCTGGATACACTCAAGTCAATCTGAATAGCGGCAAATTGCTATACCAAAAAAATTACATGCCGGATAGCCAACAAGTGCAGTCTGATGATTCTTATCAGTCATGTCATTTCAATAATGGAGAGGGGCGCTTTCATTTCCAACGAGGTACACTCAATACGGATGATGGCAGGCTCATTAGTTTTGATTCAGTGGGTTCATTGTCAGTTAGTTCTAGCAATTACAGTTCTTTAAGTTTAAAGTCTTGTGAAAAGGACGGCGAGGATGATATTAATGATGATTTCTTGGCCCACTGCAGTCCCAAGCTAGTGATCCAGCAGAGCATAGATGAAATCACCCCTTTGAAGGAGTCCACGGACCTTTTAGACATTTCCAACTTCACGCCTGATAGGTTCCGCCAGTCATCGCTTTCGGAGATGTCCCCTCCAGACACTCCCAACCTGTCCCCGCAGATAGCTGGCTCCGATGCCAAGCCTCTGGGCACCCTGAAGGGCTTTCAGGAGAGCCCCCAGGCCTCCCTCAACAGCTCCGAGAAGGTCAAGTGGAACTGTGGGGTCCTGCAGACCGAGGATCAGGCAGATAATGGGTTTGCTTTAAATAATCACCAGTTCCAGTTCCATATGTTCAACGATGAAGATTCTGTCAGCCTTCTCGAAAAGAGTCCATGCTTGTCAACATTTAATGAGCCATCTGGTCAAATTAGCACCAATAGCAAAGTGTCAAAATCGAAGAGGAAAAGTTCATCCAGCAAGAATGTGGGTACAAACCAAAGCTCTTCCCAGAAAGCCACCCGGAAAAAATCACCCAAAACCAACAAAGGAACCGATAAGGCGCAAGGGAAAAACTCCAGGCAGGCGCCCAAATCCACCAGGAAAGGGAAGAATGCAGCAGGAGTCAACGGCGAGAAGGCTCCGGCTGTCGGTGGCAGGGCGGTCACTCAGCTGGGCACCGTGGCCACGGCCACCAAAGGTGTGGCCGAGGGCGCTCAGCACTGCAGCCCGGCAGGGGTGAAGCTGGGCAAGCACAACGGGCTCTCTGGAGAGTGGGCACTGGGAAAAGAGGGGGGCACGGGCTGGTCGGAAGCCAGCCTGGGCAACGCCACCAGCCTCCTGGACGACGACCAGAGGGAGTTCGAGGAACCTTCCAACATCCTGTCCAACATCGCCTCGGGAATGGCCGACGTCCAGAGGTTTATGATGGCCTCCATTGAGCCCTTGTGGGGGCCCGTCGGCCACAACAGCGTTCCAGACATATTCCGGTCACCGGAGTCCAACAGCCTGAAATTGAAAACTCTTAAAATTTTGGCAGGGACGTCCCAAGAGTCGAAGAAGAAGGCGAACGGCGGCTCGCCGGGGGCGGCGAAGAACCACAAGTCAAACAACAAGGGCTCAAGCAAAAACAGCAAAGCCGTGACCTGCGACTCCGGTCGCCCCAACTGCTCCACCGGCTTCACCACGGACATTCACACTCCCTTTTTTGATAAAAACTATAGTAACCTGAGCACTTTAGGCAATAATGGACCTACCCATAAAAAACTCTACCGTCACAAATCCAGTTCGAAATCACTGAGGGATGAGAACTGTAAAATCAAGCGGACGGACCGCGAACAGCCCCACAAGGACCCACCCGTGACAGCTGCTTTTGAGAAACTGAGGTAATGCTGCACCAAACTGGCTGGAATGCCCCTAACCTCCCTCCCACCTGCTAGGCCCGCTGTTCCTCAGTTTTTCCTTCCTGAAAGCAAAAGTTTGCATGAAAAAAA
>VYXD01013807.1:0-16235 GCA_013397195.1 Hylia prasina | reverse complement strand
AAAAAAAAAAAAAAAGAAGTTCTGCATCCAAAAAGCCAAGATCTCAAAACTTAAAGGCTCTTTACTTTGCAAATGAGAACTCGTTCCTAATTGAGCTTCACGTGGCAATTTTTGAGTGCTTTCTGGCCCCCTCTGCTGTTGTGTCTCCTAACCTGCATCATCTAAAGCTGCATCTTCTCTGCCCGCCCGCCTTTAGCGCGTTCGCTCCGTCGTGGTGACTCCAGACGAGCTAACTGAGATGGCATCAAATGTTTGATTTTTTTCCTGCAGGGAATCAGACTCCATTCTTCTTAAAGCAGAAACAGCATTTTTGGGTTTTCCTGTATTTGAAGAAGAGACTCCCTTTTCTAGAAAGACGGTTGATGTTTGGTTCTTTTCTTACCTTTTTTTTTTTTTTGGTTGGTTTTTTTTTTTCTTTTTTTCCCCCATCGGTTCCTTTTCGAAATCTGCCTTGTGGTCTGTTGAAAATGTAAGTGCTGAATTGAAGAGTTTGAAATTGTGGGAATTTTATTATTTGAAAGCAAACCTAATCTGGTATTCTCTGTGAAAGACTGTTTTTAAAGTCATACTGTTGTACAGTAGTTTATGCACTATTACCCACAACAACAAAAAATTGTGCCAAACTATGAACAAGTGACTGTATTGTATATATTTTTACTTCTCTATCAACATTGGGTTGTGAGTGTTTTCTGCAGCTATGCCTTTTGGTTTTACTAGAAACATTCCAGTTGTTAAGTACTAACCACCCCCCTTCGAAAGCACCTGTAACTCACGATGAAAAACGATATTGTTCACTGATACAACTTACCAAAAGTTTTATGGACATGACTAAAAATGTGCCAAATTTACTTACCTCATTTCATGGATTCACCCTGTGGTTTAAAGCTCAAAAAGGAAAAAAAAAAAAAAAAAAAAAAAAAAGAGAAAAAAGGAAAAAAAAAGGGGGAAAAAAAAAAGGAAAAAAAGGAACTTTGAAACCGATGCTGGGAAATGGTAACGTCCTCTCTTTGAAACCACGAGCAGAAAAACTTAATGGTGAAATGTTGAGTTTCATTATAGGAGAGAGTTGCAATGGTGGAGGAGTTCAGAAAACCACTGACGGTAAGTTTGCCAGGAACTCAAGTGTCTGCATCTAGAGACTACAGAACAGCTGCTTTTCAAGTGTCTGTTTTCTTAAAGCAAAACCTGTAGCTGAAGATCATTTGAAATGCAAAGTTACATTGCTAATTCTTTGTATCTCAGTTTTATATATTTTATAAGAACCTGGGATAAATTCTGAAATAGGTATAAAAACAGAACTAATACATTTCATACATTGAGTGCATACTTTTCCTTTGAATAGTTTCTCAAACATTTTCGATGCAGAGCCTGTCGGAAGCGCTCTCCCATCATAGCTTTGGTGTCTCCTCCATGTCTAACCTTGCGATGCCAATATAGTTTGAACTTTCAAAAGCAGAGTCATTCGTTTAAAATACAACTCTGAACCTTTTCTTTGATTCAGTTCACGAAACAAATACAACCAACGGAGCTATTTGTGATCTCACCGATCAGGGCCGGATCATGACTGGACTTTATTTAAAGACAGCGTTAAGTATTGAATGCTAAATGTATTCTCAAAAGGCCTTATTTGTAACCCTTCTCACCACACCCTCCACGAGAATAACGAACCCAACAAAGATCTATTTTCCTTGTGCAACTGAGAGCCTGTGCGTTTTGCTGCTGATTTCTCATGAAAAACCTTGATATGCAAGAGCCCTGGGAGCGATTGGGAGCAGAGGGATGTGAGGCTTGGACCCCTTATGCAATAGCAGGCGGTGAGGAAGAGGAGCTGTTCTAGCAGTGGACAGATCACGTTGCTGATATGGCCACAGGCGTAGACGTGGTGTCACACAGAGGGCAGGACTGGGCTCAGGTTTCCTCCCAAGTCAGTTTTTTTCCACCCACGCGCCAGGCAAAAGAGCAGAATTGGTTTAAGTTAATTTAGCAGAAAAGCAGAGCGATCACTTAAAATCAAAGTGGAGATGCAGAGTGTTAGTTTAAAATCATGTTTTTAGCTCTTACAGATCTTGGGGTGCAGCTTGGCTCGGCTCTGCGACCCCAGAGAGAACAGCTCAGTAGATGCATCATGTTTTATTTAACAGATGAAAGGATGAACTCTGAAAAAAAAAATAGTACTTAAAAAAAACCCCCTGTAAGTTCATTTTTTCATGGAATAAATGCTGGTGTTGCCCGGAGTGAGTTGTTCTGGATGAGTGGTCCCTGGTGCCCCATGGCATGCAGCGTCCTACCCCAGCTCTGGCTCCAGGAGAGGGATCCAGAAGATGCTCGGGATTTACTCTGGAGGCAAGAGCTGTGGTAGGGCTCCATCCCTGGGCTCTGGGCTGGCCTGCACCCACCACGCTCTCCCCGCTTCCCCAGCAGCTCTCTTTTCTGTTCATAGGCTCATCAGATACTACAAGCTCCAACTACTGCTGTGGTGTTGGCATATCCCAGTTTTTCAGCATTCCCCCCACATGCCGCAGGAGAGCGGCTGGCAGCTCCCTTCTTTTGGATGTTCTGGCTGCTGCTCTTGCAGAGACGGGTCAGGCCAGGGCTGGGATGTGGCACAGACCTTCTTTCTGACCCAGAACCATCATTTGAAAGCACATTTCACCTGGCCTGCACTGTGCTCCTCATGCTTAATGTTATGAATATGGGACTCATAATAAAACCCTTTGTACTGGATGGGATAGCAATACTTCTTGCATTTGAGGAATGTGCAGTAGGGCATGAAGATCAGGCATAAAACATATCGACTGTTCTATCCATGAACACCCAGCTGGGTGTTCCAGAATGGTGTTTATCACAAATTCCAGCTGCCTTGTTGCTCTCCTTCAGTCCTTCTGCCATTCTAGTTGTTGACAGCTTTGGTGGTCATCCCGTGTCCTCCAAAAATCTCTGACTGGGGAGATCTCTGAGAGCCTGGGTCCCTCATCCCTCATGGTGTGGCACTGCTCCTTCCCTGTGCTGGAAAAGGTCATCACTGTGCTGCTTGACCCCAAAATTCAGAAATTGCCTTGAGCCAACCATTTGCCCTCCTCCATTTTGATCTTTATAGAGTATTTGGGGTGGGAAGGGACCTTTGAAGGCCATCTACTCCAACTCC
Organism: Hylia prasina; assembly: GCA_013397195.1. Classification (NCBI taxonomy): domain Eukaryota; kingdom Metazoa; phylum Chordata; class Aves; order Passeriformes; family Sylviidae; genus Hylia; species Hylia prasina. Next base: position 13,090 of record VYXD01013807.1, on the reverse strand, counting down.
CCTGCAAAAAGCAGGGACATCTTCTAGTAGACCAGGTTGCTCAGAGCCCTGTCCGACCTGGCCTTGGATGTTTTCCAGGGATGACACAGCTACCACCTCTCTGGGGAACCAGTGCCAGCATTTCACCACCCTCATAAAAAATCTCTTTCTCAAGTCCTCGGCAGGGGCTGCTCTAAATCCCTTCATTCCCCAGCCTGTGGATCCCAGGGATTGCCCCATGCCAGGTGCAGCACATCACATTTGGCCTTATGAGGTTCCCCTGGGCCCACTTCTCAAGCTTGTCCACATCCCTGTGGATGTCACTCTGTCCCTCAGGCGTGTTAACCTCACCACTCAGTTTGGTGCCATCTGCAAACCTGCTGAGGGGGCTTGATCCCAGTGGCTACACCACTGGTGAAGACACTCCCCAGTGCTGGTCCCAGTACAGACCCCTGGGGGACAGCACTCACCACTGATGTCCTCCTGGACTGTGAGCTGTTGACCACTGCCCTCTGGATGTGACTGTCCAGCCAGTTCCTCATCTGCTGAACAGTCCATCCTTCAAATCTGTCTCCCTCCAGATCAGAAGGGTGTTGTGGGGGACTGTGCCAAGGCTTTACAGAAGTCCAGACAAATGACACCTGGAGCCCTTCCCTTGTCTGTGGATGCAGTCACTTCATCCTAGAAGGCCACTGGGCTGGCCAGGCAGGACCTGCCCTTGGTGAAGCTGTGCTGGCTGTCCTGAGTCACCTCCCTGTCCTCCGTGAGCCCCAGCAGAGTTTCTAGGAGGGTCTGGTCCATGGTGTTCCCATGCACAGAGGGGAGGCTGACAGGGCAGTGGTTCAAGGTTTTTGTTTTCCCAGTCATCCAAGACTTCACCTGAGTGCCAGGACTTTTCAGATACAGTGGAGAATGACTTGGCAACTCCATCAGCCAATTCCCTCTGGGCTCTGGGATGCATCTCATCAGGTTCCATAGTCTTAGATATGTTCAGGTTCCTCAGGTGGTCACAAACTTGATTTTCTCATACAGTGGGAGGGACGTTGCTCCTCCAATCCCTGTCCTTAGTTCCACCACTCAAGGGAGATGGAAAGAGAGTTTGCCTCAACCTTCTCATCCATTGTGACCCGTCTGCCAATTGTGTCACGCCTGCTTTGACCCTTCCTTTCCATGCTGACACAAGTAACAAGGCCCTTGTTATTCTTTATCTCTCTTGCCACATTCAGGTCCATGTGCACCTTGGCCTTCCTCCTCCCACCCCTGAACAACCTGAGAGTATCCCAGGGTCCCTGTCCCTGCTCCTGCTGCCTGTGCATCTCCTCTTGCCCTTCAGCCTGACCAGCAGGTCACGACTCAGCCATGCCAATCTCTTGCCTTCCTTCCCTGATTTCTTACACCTGGGGATTGAGAGTTCTTGTTCTCTGTGAAAAGCATCCTGAAAGATCCGCCAGCTCTGTTCTGCTCCCTGATCCCTGAGGGCAGTTTCCCAGGGGATCCTATTGATTAACTCATTGAGGAGCTGGCACTTTACTTTCCTAGGATTCATCTCCACCTGCCTATCACTACCTCAAGGTTTTCACTTCCCACCTTTGCCTCATCCCTCCCCATACAAGCTCTTGTTCTCCATTTGCATTTTTGTTTTTCATGGCACTGCTCACAGCTGTGGGAGGACTGGGATGTGGGTCCCTCCCATCCCTGCCCCTGCTTGTGCTGGCTCCCACCTCAGCCCATCCTCTTGCCCAGTCCCAGTGCAACTTCCATCCTCCTCTTGCATCTTCTTCTTGGGCTCCAGGAGCTTGTTTGGCTCTTGGGAGCAATGAAGCCAAGCCACACAAAAGATGTTTATTCTGCAGCACCCCTTAAAATGTCTTTTCTGCTTCACCTCTTCTCACTCCTACTCGGGTGCAGGATGGGAGGACAGTGGCAGCTGAGCCACGGTGTCACCTCAGTCTGGGTGACTTAGACTTGGCACTGGCATTAGGAAACAGGGACTGGCCACTTCCAAAGGTCGTAAAATCCATTTGAGAGGAGAATTACACAGGGCAAGGTGGCACTTGCTGCTCTGCCACAGGAGCACAGGTCTCCCATGGCACAGGAATAGGACAGATGTCCTGTGGAAAGGAATCCTGCAGCAACCCAGCACGAGCCAACCCAGCCCACGGCCATAGACTGCATTTAGAGGTTTTGTAAATAGAAAAATATCAATGATGGGGATCCAATAAAAACCTTTTGGGTTTTTATTACAAAATAAATCTTACCAGGTTTGCATCTTGCTTTTCTTTCTTTCCTTTTTTTTTTTTTTTTTTTTTTTTTTTTTTTTGAGCATAGGAGGGCAGATGTTTTTGAAAAACATCTTGAGAATATTGACTTGTGGACCAGAGGTAGTCAGGCATTTTGGGAGGAGGAGGAGGAAGAGGAGGAGGAGGAGGGCAGGGGCAGCCACAGGGCTGTCCTTGCCATGCTTTGCTGTCCTGCTGAGGCTGGGTTGGCTTGGAAAGGAGAAGCCAAGGCTGGCTGGTGATTGCTTGGAGAGACCACTGCTGCACCATTTGCTCTTTTAAAAAATCAGGATCGCTGTTAATTTTTTCGGCATTATGGCCCAAACAAGCCAGGAACCAAAATGAAGATGTTTTAAGCATTGTCATCCTTTAGGTGCTGGACCATGTTCTTTCCCTTAAGCCAATCTAGCAAAGCACTTAGTTGGGAGCTCACTCCCGGGGGCTCCTGTGCCCCGAGTGCTTTCCCAGCCAGTGATGTCAAGTCCCAAGAAAAACTCCCTTGAACTCAGTGTAAGTGGGAAGAGGATCAGGTGCGTGGACTTGGGTTGGTGCAGGATCAGGCCCTTGGTCTTTAATGTGTTGGACTTTGCCTGTGCAGCTCCCAGGGGGTCCAGTGGAGGTTGCATGGTTCAAACCACTGACATCTATTGGAGAATGTGCCTCTTTATCTCTTCAGCGTGTGAAATAATGCAAAAAAAGAAAAAAAAATAAAAAAAAATAAAAAAATATAAAATAAACCAAGTACAATGTCTGTGGTAGAAGCAAGGCTTTTCAAATCTGTTTCTCAGGTAAACAAGTGACACTAATGACAGTGGAGTAACAGCCATCTAAGGGAATTGGGATCTGAAGCAGGAGGATTCCCTCCATCTCGCAGGACGCTTGGGTTGCCAGACACGTTTACTGAGCCTTTAAACACTTGGTGCAAAAGGAAACGAGAAATCAAATTGGTCTTTTCACTACCCTTCGCTAGCTAGACAGACAGACAGACAGACGTCCATTTCTAAAGCACAAAGGGAAGACTTAAACCTAGACTAAACCACACACACACAAAACCAAGGTACCAGTGAAACTCCTTTTGTCTCTTACTCCCGGTGGGAAGCAGGGTAGAAATCCAAGGAGCTGCTCTGTTCCGCTGCCCCGGCACCGGCCGGGCACTTCGACTGCTGCCTCCAGAGATGTGAATGTACTGCTCCTTGAGTTCCCTTCCATAGAACTAGAGGCACCTCGTTAGGAAGTTGCTCCTGTTTTATGGTGCTAAAGAAAACTTTTATTCCCCCCCCTTGAGCATTTAAGAACTATTAAATGGCCCTTTTTATGAATGTAACATATCCATTTCTGTTCCACATTTTACACTGCAATTTTAACATGTTTGGAAATGATTTGCCTTTTTTCTTTTAGAATAAGCTTTATAAATATTCTGTAGAGTCAATTGAAGTATAATTCTTAAGGATCACTCTAAGACGCCTACAAAATCTTGTATATTTTTAAGTGTGCCAATTTGTAAAATATTTTGTAAGTGTATATTTTTCTTAGAAAAGTGCTGTGAAGTGTTTGTATGTGTGAGGTTTCCCTTTTTTTGCACCTTCGGGTGTTAATAAAAGGATGTATACTTAAGAGTTTCTGGTTTTAAAAACCAAAATACAAAGAAAAAAATTAAACTTTTGTTGGGAATTTTGTAATAAAAAGAAATGTTGTGAAAGAGTGTAGTGATATTGTGTAAAGGAAACTGGAAAATTTGTGAGCGCTTTGCTGTTTTATAGATCCTCTTGTAAATTATTCTTGTAATATTTTGGGTTTTGTTGTTCTTGTTGCAAAGGTTTTAAATATTTGTGACTGACTCTGTATGGTGAAAACGTCATATTGTTAACTTGCTGAGTTTTGTTATATTGTTTATGGAATAAATAAAAAAATTAAAAATCTCATTTTAAGATCATGTATGAAGAAGAAATTAAAACTGCCATTTATTGAACATTAGGAATCGTTTCTTTAACCAAATCACTGCTACAGGTGAGGATCTGCCTGGCTGCCCCCTCCCAGGGCACTCCAGGCCCCAGCCTAATTGGGCTGATGCTCGTTAGTGTGAAGCCCATCAGGGACTGAGGTGTGGCTGTGGATGGGGGGAAGTGGGGAAAACGCCTTGGGATCACCTCTGCTGTACAGTGGGGCTGCGTTTAACTGAGAAATGGAAACTTCCCCAAGGCAACCCGGAGTTCAGGCTTTGCTTTCCGCGGGGGCAGAGGCGGGGCTGGGCTTGCCCGAGGGCAGCGGAGCCTCTTCCCAGCCCCCTGTCCCCGTAGTGTCCCAGCACACCCCCAGACTGGCCTTTTCCTGGGAAGGAGCAGTGAAAATGCCACTGTCTTCAATTTCTTGCGGAAAATGAATAAAACTTAGTTGTTTTAAAAGCAATTCCTTTCATTAGCACTTGATAGGAGCAGTGAAGGAGGGGGGCATTAATTCAGGCTGGCGCATTCCCAGCCCTGCCAGCAGAAAGCAGGACATGAACACTCTGTTCAGCAACTGGATCCCTTGGCAGGGGCCTGGGAAATAATCTCCAAAAGCAGAGCTGGTAGCTCTGCAAGCTGCCTGTGTTCACAGTGGGGTTTCAGATGAGTAAAACGGGGCACAGGAGGGATTTCAGTGCTTCCAGTGGATCCCAGTGCCGGGAGCCCAGAGCAGGGCAGGGCTGGAGTGGGGCCCTGGTCCAGGGAAGCCCATCAGCAGCTCAGCTTTGAGAAGGGCTGAGCTTCATCTGGCACTAGAAGCTCTCCAATAAATAAAACACACAGAGGGCTGGGCCAGGCCCATGGCCACCAAACCATCAGGTCTGTGCTATGTGGGATCCATCCCGTGACTCACGGGCTGTCTTTCCAGTGGAACTATTTCATTCCAGCTCCTTAGTGCAAATCTTGGGGAGATACTTTTTTTAGCACCTCCTGTTGCCACAGGAGTTGGGGTGGTGGTTTTAACTGAAAGAAGGTAGATTCAGACTAAATGCAGGGAAGAAATTTTTTACAGAGGGTGGCAAGGCTCTCAGTGTAAGGCCCTGGCACAAGTTTGCCCAGAGAAGCTGGATGCCCCATCCCTGGAAGTGTTCAAGGCCAGGTTGGATGGGCTTTGGAACAAACTGGAAGGCTGTTGTTTCTCTGAGCTGTTATTGCACGTTTTCTACATAATCAGGGTTATGTTGCTCAAAAACTCATTTTGGGGACCCTGTTCAATCTTGTGCTTTCTCAAGTGCTGACACAACCCCACACTGGCCCATCCATATTCGGTGTGAGTGGTACCAAAACCACAAACAAACAGAAACTCCATCCACCAGAGTAATGCTACAGAAAGGAGCTGTTAAATGGGGTTGTATTAATCTACTGTATCTATATTATATAAAAGCACATACAATTAAAACTTGTAACTCCTGGATGAACCATCATCCATGTCTGTCCATGGCCAAGTGGCTTCTCCTTGTGAGTGAAGACAGAGTCAGATTTTAATTGGGATGTAATTTAGTATCACCAGCTTCTGTCCTGCCAGTGGGAGCTGCTGTCTCTGGGGAGAGTTTGGATGGGGACAAACCTGCCCTGGGTTACACCAACTTTTCCTCAGTGTCTCTGGGGTTGATTAGTGGTCTTAACCACGTCTCAAAATAGCAAGAGAATTTTGCAGACAGTTCTACAGGACAGTTTAGAACACCTGCAGCACTGGCAGCCTGGAAGCTTCTAGAAGATGTCAGGTAATGACTTAAATTGTGGAGGTATTTGTGTCTCTTCGTGCAAGGAAATCAATGGGGGAAAAATGGGAATTTCTTTGTCTGGGGTATTCATAAGTGCTTCTCTTAAATATATTTCAAACTTAGAAATATATTTAACTTCCCCAAAGTCAACACAGAGCCCAAACCTGCCCAAAATCTCAGCCATGCAGACCCCAGCAGCCATCCAAGCTGGGCCTGTCCTTTGCCCAGCAGAGTCCAGCTCCTGCCTCAGCTGATCCACTGTCAACATCCCATCCCAGAGGTTTCTTACACCTCCCAACATTCCAGGTATGATCTGTCAGGACAGGTGCCATGTGATAAATGCCCACAGGCTCCCCCACCTCCCAGCTTTTATGGAATTACACCTATAGGAGTAGCTTTTGCTTGGCAAATGTGCTTTGTGTTGCAGCAAAAGCACTGGTTCAATAAAGCACTTAAATATACACTTTATCTTGAGCACGTTGGAGATTATATCCCTCTTTAGCAAAGCATTTAAGTATGTGCTTAATTTAAGGAATTAATTAAGGATTTTAATTGTAGACTTCAGTATGTGCTTACCTGCTTGGCTGAATGTGGGTGAGATTACTACAAGCTGAAGATTTCGACATAAAGTCAGTGACTAATTCTGTCTGAATGAAGGTGTTACATTATTCTCACACAATGCAGTTAAAATAGAAATAGGAAAAAGGCAAGAGGCAGTTAACTCGATTCTTTCAGCTGAAAGCAGCATCCACTAACAAATCTGAGTTGATGAAAATCTAATATTATTAGTTAGAATCTCTAAAGTGGCATTACAGATCAATAGAAAGGAGCACCGTAGAAATGAGTCTCCAGCTCATGAGCTTTAATTATGAGAAAGGAAGGATTCAGCCATCCTCTCCCTCTCATCAGTGACAGCGACCTTGGAATGTAAGTGGCCACCAACTAATGGGCTGTGGCATCATTTCTCCAGTCATTAGGGGATTTAAGTTGATTTGCCAAGAAAATAGAGCTGCTGCAATTGCATCACCAGCCTGTCTTTTGGACCATTTCCATAACTTTTGAACTCTGTGACAAATTTCATCTAATTGAGGGGGGAAAAAAAAATATTCCAAAAATATCAAGCTCCAAGTTGAATGCAAAACAAGTGTCTGGGTTTCTGTTTCTCCAGTAGCATTTGCTGTCACTCAAGAGCCTTCCCCATCCCAGGACTGGGACAGTGTGCTGGTTTTGGGTGGGATGGAGTTCATTTTCTTGACAGTGCTAAAATGGAATGGTTTTTATCTTTTTGTGTGATACCACAAAGTATCACAACTCCTAACTGGATTTTTCGTTTAAAATTTATATATTGAGCCATCTTAAAATGCAGAAGGTGAAGTGATTGTTATCCAGAGAGACCAGCCAGCTGATACACCTACAGGGCACCCATCTGAGAGCATTTCCTGCAGATGAGTCGCCCAGGAAGATAACCCAGGCAGCCAAAATGACAGCGCAGGTGCTTATTGATCCCTTTAACAAACACAGGTGAGATTCTGTGCAATTTCACATCTTGCATCTCTTTGTTTTCCACAAGAAGCACAAGAGACGCTTCTACTTCTTGTCTATACCTGCACCTCTTTTTTCTTTACCCTCAGATTTCATTTGGAGATCTCAGACTACATGATTATGCAGTGTTAGGCTTCCAACCTTTTAATGGAAATAACAACAGGGGTGAGTGGCGATAAAGGCAGTTCCAGACAGCAAATCCACTCGCTGAGAGAAAAGTACTTAATGCTCTCAGGAGCAAGAGACGTTTACAGCTCAGGTGTGTGGCAGACGTGCCTCAAGAAGGGTGGCTGGAAGCTGGGATGTGGATATCAAGGAAAACAGGGAACACAGAGCCACGCTGCCTGTTCTGCCTGGCAGTGACAGTCTGTGTGAGCCGAGTTTGCCTCTCAGTATCAGCACTTCAGGGAGGTGCCCAGCATCAGGATGTTTGCATGTCGTGCATCTTCTCTGAGCGCAGGGGAAAGAGAAACCTGTGGCATTGAAAGAGTGGGAATGGGAAAAATGTCCCGAGCTGTGGTGACCACATCCTTTTGGTGGCTTGTGCTGTGCAGCGTGGTGTGAGCACAGACACCTCTGTGTGCAAGGCAGGGCTGGGACTGACATACTCCTGTCTCAGTGCAGAGAAGCAAAGCTCTGCCAGTCCTGAGCTGTAGAATGTACATGACCTGCAGATGAGTCAATCTAATTTTATCCTGTAGTGAGCACTGGCGCACCTGTATAATGAATAGCACATTATCACATCTTTGCTTGACTATCTCAATATATTAATATAGTCTTCATAGCCTTCGGTTATCCTGTTATTTAATCTTTAATCTAATGCATTTGGAGCGACTGGCTAGTGAGATGTGGGCCTCTTTATCCTTCTAAGGACAACAATAGCAGGAATAAATGTTAAACTAAAGGCAGGAATGAAAGAAAAAAATAGCAGCTCTATTTGTGCTGTGTTGAGATGCAATTCTTGGCAGTCCCTGAGATTCAACAGTCTGGTATTTATCACGACAAAACGCAGAAATGTCTGATGATTACATGAAGGGAAATAAAGAGACTGAGCATAAACTGCAGTCTGAGAGATAAGGGCACATTTTTACAGCAGGCAGCTGCTAAACCAGGGCTATGTGATACCAGCCCCTGCTGCAGCAGAGGAGGGGACACAGGGCAGGAACAGGGGCAGAGCTGCAGCCAGGGATAAACAGGGAAGTTTAATACTGAGAGGGAGAATTAGGCACCCTGCTTAATCACATTATTTATGACCAGGAGGATTACTTTTAAGGAATGTATCCCTCTTTCATCTCCCATCAGATAATGCTGCAAAATGCTGTGGAGACTATTTAGTATCTTTCCTGCTGAAATGAGCCCCTGGTGTGGCGTCCAGTGAGGGGAACCTGTCCAGCAGTGCCTGCAGCTGTCCCTGTGCCCAGAGGGATTTAGCATCACCCCAAGTGCCTTGAGGACATGGTCTGGATCCTGGGCTTGAGGCACCTGCTCTGCCCTGGTTCTGTTCCAAGGTGGGTGCCTGGCAGGACCCCTCTGCGATGCTTCCAGTCTCTACTGGGGTTATGACACCAAGATGATGGGAACCAAGAGCTGAAAAAGCACTCTTCTGACCGAATCCAAGAGCTCCACAGGGCTCCTGTTGTGAGTGAGACAGTCACTGCACAGCTCTGGCCAAGGTTGTTTGATGTTGAGGTTGAGATTTGAGAACAGAAAGGTGCAGATCTCTCAATTATTGCCAAGTGTGTGAAGTCTGCAATCCTACAGGGAACATGCTGAGGTGGAGACTCGTGTTGGTTAAGGGAACAGTGGCTGGGTGGCCAAGCTGAGAGCTTGGAGTTTAATTTTAGGGCTACAGTTATGAATTAGGTTATGATTCCAGCACAAAAAAAGGAAATGTGCCCTTGCCTGAACTGCCCTGGACATCACACAGGCCACATTCTTGGTTGAAGGATGATGTTGAAATTCATTATTCTGTACAGACGCTCCTGGGTTTTAGCAATTGAATCCCAGTGGTGGAAGTCCTTCATTTCCCTGGCATGAGCACAGAACAAAGCAGCACATGAACCCTGTGGTTTGGCTTCATTTCATCTTTTTGCAGCATGGCATATTTGATGCAGGACTCGAGGGAATGATCAATTGCACTCTAAGAACAATTCAATGAAAACATATGGACATGCTGTATGTGCTACAGATCTTATGGCCTTTGCAGGGTTAACAAAGGGTTGTGCTGTGAAGCTCTGGGTGGAAAACTTCTGATGGATACTTTCCTCATCCTTTCTGCCCCAAATAAAACCATCAGTTTTTTAGGATCAGTTGTCTCCTCTAGTGGAAATGAGGGACATTGCCGAGTTCCCCCAGCGGCCTCTGAGCATGGAGAGCAGACCCTGTCACTCAACAGTGCCAAAGGTATCAGAAGCAATTAAAGAAAAATAAGAGATGATTTGAAGAATGTAATGATCATTCATCTGCCTGGGACAAAATAGGATTTTATGACTGAAGTATTAGAAAGACTAGCATTTATACTCCAATAAGCATTAGGGCACCACAAATGATTTAATTTTAGATCAAGAAAACACTAATACAGCAAATCAATGCAAGAGGCTAAGGCTGCTCCTAGTGGGCAAGGACAGACTTTGTGACTCCAGTCCTGGCCCAAAGAAAGGAGCCAGGTATCTCCCTGGCCCCCATGCCTCCTTTTCCACAGCAATGTTGCCTCCCAGCATATCCTGCCAAACTCCTTTTGTGACCATTCCTCCAGCTCCTGTTGGATGTTCACCCTTCATAGTTCTCACGTGTCCTGTCCTGTTGAGGAAGATGAGCTCATTGTAGGGTAAACTTAAACGAGGACAGTGATCTCCAGGTCCAGGAGATGGAAAATCAAAGATGTGTAATAAAACAAGATGTTTTTGGGGGAGAAGCTGAAAATTGCCATAGCCTGTAATTGTCTCTGCTCATGCTTTGGTGGCTGCTCTTGGACAGGCAGTTTTGTCACTCTGCTCAGTTTCTCATTGCTCTAACAAGGGACAAGGAGCTCCACTGATCTTTGAAAAGCCTTCAGTAAGTGCCACATTTTTCTTTCATGTTCGGGACGTCCCTGCTACAGCACACACACATCAAACCCTGTCCATAAAGGAGTAATTAAATGGCACTGCTAAAGGGATGTCTTAGGATGGGTCTGATTACAGCTCACCCAGAAATGTCTCCCCAAGTCTCAGGCTCTTTGACGTGGTTCTCCCCCCTTTCTCTGAATTTCTTCCAGCACTAATTTCAGCCAGTCCTGGGATTATTTGAAAAAGGGCCTTGGGGGACTTGTTCAAAGGCACTGCCACCACAGACAAGTTTGCTTTCTGAACTGAAGCATATCACTCCTATCTGTCTGGACATATGAGCTGCTCAGCCCTGCTTCATTAGGCAAGTTATTTTTAAATTCCCAGAAAGAGCAAAACATTGAGAGAGGAATTAGCATTTGCTGTTGAAACAGCTGCCAAACAGAACAGGCAGAAGGTCCCTCCCCGCTGCTCTCCCTGGGATTAACCAGTACCCAGTCACCGACACACTCTCAGGCTGCACATGAGACGTCAGAAATCACGCCCCAAGATAGGGATTGGTGAGTGACCATCAGAACTCTGTTCTGGATGTAAGTAAGAAGGTGACCATTAACAGTGGACAAGAAAAAAAATCTTGGAAATCTCTCTCTTCCTCCAGCCCCATTCTGTGTTTCCCATTTTTTCTTTCCCGATTTTTTCACTTAAGGATTTTAACTCCACTCTGGTTTCTCCACACAAACGAATGAAGCAATAAAGCCTGCCCAGAGTCTTTGCTTCCCCTAAACAACAAGACCCAGTGGGCACCTGACATTTCTGAACGCCAAGGGACTGCAATAAAGCTGATGCTGCTTGATTGTATTCTCGCTCTGTAATGGGTTTAAGTTTCCCAGTGGCTGATGGTGCTCTTACAGGCCAGAGTTAAAGCCAAAGGCTTGGCAATAAATTGTCTAAGGCATGGTGCCTGTTTGCAAACACTGCCTGCCCTGTGGTTGGTGCTGCTGAGGGCAGCCAGGATTTACACTGATAATGTTAATAATGAAAAAAAAGTGTTGAACATGGGAATGGAGGATAGGTTAGGTAAAAATAGCTTTTTCACCTCTCTGGGAGCACACAGGCAGCCCAGCCAAGGCAGTGTGCAGGTTGTGCTGCCTGGTTCATCCCTCCCTTCACCCCTGCCTGCAGCCACAGGGTTTCTGTATTTATCCAGAACAAATCTAGCAGGAGCTGTTCTCATAACCTGCTCCCAATTCCTGCCTAATGAAGGCCACCGGACTCCTCTGAATTAATGCTTGTTCAAACCAGAGTGTTTCCTTTGGAAAAAAAATGATCTCATTAAGTATTTCCAGTGATTCTTCAGGGGCAGGCACTCTGCCACACTCGGCAAACTGTGTGTGGATTGTTCCAGTGGACAGCCTTCCCCAGTCCTAAAAAACACACAGCGACCTGTATTGATGTCCAGCTCCCAAATACCCCTCTGCCAGATAAATCCTGGAATCACAGAATGGGTTAGGTTGGAAGGGACCTTAAAGATCATCCCATTCTACCCCCTGCCACGGCAGGGACACCTTCCACCATCCCATGTTGTTTCAAGCCCCATCCAACCTAGCCCTGAACAATTCCAGTGATGGATTAGCCACAGCTTCTCAGGCTGTGCCAGGGCCTCACCACCCTTTGGGGTTAAATCTGTCATGTGCCTTCCCAGAGACTGCATTTAAAATGTCCCTTCACCTTTTATTTCTTAGTAAACTGTGTTCCTTGGGTGCCTTCTCAGCAAGGTGTGTTTTCCAGCCCTCAAGGAAGACTTCCTGGAGTCCACACAGAGGTAATAAAACCTCACTTGTCTTCCTTGGTGCCTCGCTTTGTGGTTCCTTGGAAGCATTAGCTCCCCTTGGCAGAGCATCTCATTAGGAGCTCATCTTCAGCTGATTATTCCTCTTCTGAGTCACTGCTTTCCATGACTTTGTCACCCACCCCTTAGTCCAGCTGCTGCTCTATTCTTAGGCTAACGACTTTACATTTGGTGGCACGAAAAACATGTTGTTTATTTAAACTCAGCTCATTAAGTGATCCAGATTAGGTTTGGTACTGGCGACCTGCCCCAACTTCTGTGCAGCTGCAGATCACCAGTAATGATCTGGCATTTTTTCGAAGGTCAGCGATCACACATTAAGTGGTGTGGGGTCAAGATCCTGCAGGAAGGGGGCTCTGCCCTGTTCAGTGTCTGCTTACAATTACACTTGAAGACCTATCAGTTAGTTTTCAGTCCAATTAATATTTGTCATATTGACACACTGTTCCACTTTCTCAATCAAAGCACAGTGAAAGACAAGATCTGGTCTCTTACTGGCTCAAGGTTTCTTCTTAGAGCTCTACTAATGTAAACTATGATATTAAGGAAAATAGCTGGTTAACAGGACAAAACCTACTTTTCATAATGTTACAGTATCGCCTTGAAATTATTTATTGCCGTATTATTTATCTTGTTACTTTTTCTTGGGTATCCTTGATAACAGAATGTC
>VYXD01013806.1:8658-40779 GCA_013397195.1 Hylia prasina | reverse complement strand
TCCTGCTGCTCATCAGTGTTGAGAAAGGTGGGATGTGATTCCTCAGAATAAACAGAACCTCCAGGACCACAGCCTGGGGAATCCTGGTCTGTTTAAGGCATTTATTTGGTTTGTTTAGAAGTGCATTGGGTGCCTTGTAATACAGCAAATGTAACTTGGAATTTTCCATGCTGACACAGTTATTAAATGGCACCAGACGAGCAGGAAGGATGGGAATGGGCAAAGAGATTATTATAGAACTTGGAACTTTGGGCAGTTGAGATGAGCATTATTTATTTCATTTATATTTTAGCATTGCAGGAGCAGAGAAACGTGAGGACTTGTTAACACCTTGTTATATGATTTGAGGATATTTTAAAGGAATCCTTTGCTGTAGAAGCTGCAGATCCTAAAGCATCTCAGCACCAGGATTTCTCAGTGCTAAAATGATTACATAGTATTGGTTTAAAACACAAGTCCCTGAAGTGTGTCCTCCCAGCTGTGTATCCTTGGACATTGCTATCCCAACTCATTATTTCACATAACTCCTCATCTTGGGGTGGTGGTAATGAGGCTTTTTGGGTTTGCTCAGTGATTAAAACTCTCTGTGAGAGAAAAGCTGGGTCCTGTGGGCAGAGCTCAGGCAGAAATAGTGGAGGGGAAGAAGCAGGATTTCAGGAGGAATTCCTTCATGGAAAGGGATGTTAAACAGTGGCAGGGGCTGCCCAGGGAGGTTTGGAGTGCTCATCCCTGCAAGGAATTCCTGGAGGTGGCACTCAGAGCTCTGGGCTGGAGACAAGGTGGGGATTGGGCACAGCTCAGACTCCATGGGCTGGGAATGCTTTTCCAGCCTCAGTAATTCAGGGATTCTGGGATCTCCTGGCTTTTCCAACCCCCCCCTCTCCCCTGTCTGCACTCCCCATCACGGGGCTGCTTGAGCAGAACTCCTTTCCCTCCTACGTGGCAAGGGGGGGATGCAGTTCCTTACTCCTGCTTTGGAGATTGGCTTTTCCCTTTTTTGGGAGAGCTGGAGAGCAGTCAGGAGCGTTATCTAAATCTTTGGCAAGATGTAAACGAGACCCTGCATGAAGAGATGGAGAAGTTGCCCTGAGTGGAGTTGTTCAGCTCTCCCCCCTTGTAGCAGCAGGGAAGGACTGAAGCCTAAAACAGGGTCAGTTACCTCAGACCAGGCTTAGGATTTGGGCCTGGAATGTCCTCATTTCTCTTACCTGATCTTCCCTGAAGTGCTGAGGATACCTGTTTCTTCCAGGAACTTTAATATTTCTAACTGTTTAAAAAGATGGTAAAGCTGAACGAGCTTCATTTATTGAGGCTCCAGAATAAATGAGCACTGGGTGAGATTTACGGGGTCCTGAGGGGGTCTTGGTGTTGTGGTTCCATGTTTGAGTGTAACACCAAGTTTTTGGGGAACAGCAGGAAGAGTTGCATGTCCCTGGCCTCCAGCCTGGCTTTCCTGAGGGAGAGGAGCAGCCTGCAGAGCTCAGGCTTTTCAGCCTCCACTTGTTCCTTTATTTATGTTAAAAGGCACAAATGTGTTCTGACATCACGGTCTGTGCTCCTGAGATTGTCTTTCCCCAGTCAGAAGAGGTTTAATCCTCCATCCTGTCAGGCTTTAGCTGCTCCAGCTCTGCTCCAGGGTTTTCTTTCACTTTTTTCCTAAAACCAGGAGCCACATTAGGCGAGTTTAACGTTGAGCTGGGCCCCAGCAATGGGGCTGGGTGAGCACAGAGGGGTGGAGAAGAGCAAGGACGTGTGATGAGCAGTGGTTTGGTCACCCACAAATCTGCCCTAGAAGAAAGCTTTAATAATGGTTAACTGCTGAAATACTGGGGAGAAATGGGTTTACTCTTCCTCACACCTGGCCGCACATGGTAATTTGGCAAATTCTGGGATAATCCTCTGCTGACCTTGTGGGCCTTACATAAATAGCAAGGGATGGCCAGGGGTGTGAGCTGCCTGGCTTTCCTTAGCAATTCCAAACTCTGGAGCTTCCAGGCAAAGTCCTGGGGGCTTCAGCAGCACTTTCATCCTCGTGTGATGGGGTGAGGGTGTGAAGGAAGGGGTTTTAGGTGGGAGCACGTTCCAAGGGAAAGGAAAGCACTGGGGTTTAACAAGCTGCAGCAGAACTCCTGGGGATGTTTTAGTTGACGTGAGGACCAGTGTTGTCTCTGCAGTGATGGTCACTGGTGTGAGCTGTGAGCACAGACCAAAGGACAGGTCTGTGCTGATGGGACGTGGCCTCGTGCTCAGTGCCCGTGTTTTGCATTCTTGCACTGCTCCCAAACCCCCTGGGGAGTTTTAACCTTGAATACAGTTTGTTTTGGGGAGGGATGGAGTTAATTCTCTCCACGGTGGCTGGGACAGTGCTGTGTTTGGGGCTGGGTGTGAGAGTGGTGCTGATAACGCCGGGGTGGTTTGGTTGTTCCTGAGCTCTGCCCGCTCTGGATCAAGGACTCTCTGATTTCCCAGGTGTCAGCAAGGTGGGGGCACGGCCAGGAGAGCTGATCCCAGCTGGCCACAGGGATATCCCACAGTGCAGAGCATCCTGCCCAGTGTGAACTGGGCAGAGTTGGCCAGGAGCTGCTCAGTGCCTGCTGACCCAGGGGATTGGGCATCACTGGTTCCTCTTGGGTTTTATTCATGGAACCGTGGAATTGCTGAGGTTGGAAAAGCCCTCAGAGACCATCGAGTCCAACTTCTCCCAGCACTGCCAAGGCCACCCCTGAGCATGTCCCCAAGTGTCACATCCACAGGGTTTTTAAATCCCTGCAGAGATGGGGACACCACCCTGCCCTGGGCAGCTGGGCCAGGGCTGGACAGCCTTTTTGGGGAAGGAATTTTAGAATCGTGGAATCATTAAGGTTGGAAAAGATCTTTGAGATCATCAAACCCAGCAGCTCCCCCAGCACTGCCAAGGCCACCCTGAGCATTGTCCCCAAATGCCACATCCACACAGATATAAATCCCTCCAGCAATGGAGATTCCACCCCTGTCCTGGGCAGCTGTGCCAGGGCTGGGAGCCCTTTTGGGGAAGGAATTTTCCCAATATCCAACTAAACCTTCCCTGGCCCAGTCTGGAGCTATTCCCTCTGCTCCTGTCCCTGTTCCCAGAGCCCGACCCCCCCGGCTGTCCCCTCCTGGCAGGGAGTTGTGCAGAGCCACCAGCTGCCCCCTGTGCCTCCTTTTCTCCAGGCTGAGCCCCTTTCCAGCTCCCTCAGCCCCTCCTGGGGCTCCAGACCCTTTCCCAGGTTTGTTCCCTTCCCTGGACCCTCTCCAGCCCCTCAGGGTCTGTCCTGGACCTGGGGACCCCAGCAGTGCCCCAGGAGTTTGAGGTGGAACATCACCAATATATTCGTGTTAAGAGCTTTATCAACAGTTCTTTAGGAAAAGGAGAGTTTTGAACAGATGCTTCCCTGTATGAAAGGGAGAAGAGTAAGATTTGGGGGTTTCTTTCCCAGTGACCAATTTAAATTATTGCTCCCTTTGCCTGTGTGTTGTTCCCTCCCTGCCTAAGTGGGAATTGTCACCTGGGACCAGCAGTGCCTTGATGATTTTATTTGTTTTGTGGCCTTGGTCTCTGCTGTGTAGAAGAGGAAAACCTTTGGTGACCTGATGACTTCCTTCAGAAGAAGTTTTCTCTTTTTTTTTTTGCCTTAATCCTGCTGCTCATCAGTGTTGAGGAAGGTGGGATGAGCAATTCCTCTCGCTCTTTTCATTGTTACAACTCTATTATTTTATTTCGTTTATTAAGCTGTCCTTGAGCCCAGGGGGTTCATTCCCCTCCCCACAGGGCCGGGCAGTGGCTGGGGGCCCCGTGGGGCCCCATTCCCGTGGGATTGAGCCCTGCA
The DNA here is from genome assembly GCA_013397195.1 of Hylia prasina. Taxonomy (NCBI): domain Eukaryota; kingdom Metazoa; phylum Chordata; class Aves; order Passeriformes; family Sylviidae; genus Hylia; species Hylia prasina. The sequence continues at coordinate 36,931 of VYXD01013806.1, read as the reverse complement.
GGGCCGGGGTGGGGCTGGTTTCACTGAGTCCATCCCGCTGGCACCGGCGGTGTCACCACGAGGTGGCTCCAGAGCTGAAACCCGCGGCCAAACCGCGTTTCCTTTTGCTTTTCCCTCCCTTCCCACGCCAGGAATAAGTGCCTTTCTTGCAGCAGGATTTGCTCTAACCAAAGGGAATTCAGACACTTGGTCACAGATGAAAGTGGAGATGGAGAATGTTCCACACGCCCCAGAGTTTCAGAGGGATCAGAGATAAATCAGAGGATGATATTTGCATTTTTGTCTCAGATGAGACATTAAACTTTTTCCCTCTCCAAGGCTGTCCAGCCCCATTCCTGCCCCACAGCTGTTGCATCACAGAATCCCANCCTGCAGCAGCTCCGGGGCCTCCTCTGGATCTCTGCAGCAGCTCCAGGTCCTGCTGCTGTTGGATCCAGGGCTGGGGCAGCTCTGCAGGTGATTTTGAGGCAGAATATTTAAATGAATGAATGGAAGGAGATTAAAGCTCCTGGTTTAAGAGTCACCAGCTGGTTCAGACTCTGCCCATCAGCGTTGTCCCCAAGTGTCACATCCACAGGGTTGCGTTGGACAAGGTGTGATAAAACCTGCACAGCAGGTTTTATCCTGACCCCCAGCAGCCCCCCAGAGCCCTCTGTGCCCCCAGGTGTGCCATCCCTGCCCCGGGGCAGGCTGCAGTGCCTGGTGGGGACGTGCTGGCCGTGGTGCTGTCCCCTGTCCCTCTGGGATTAGGGGGTTACGTTGGCACTGCCCATTTGCTCCAGATTATCGGTTTAGCCAGCGCTGCCTTAAATTTGTTTATATAAAAACAATCCTTTGATCCACGAGCCAGATGCAAATACTATCTTGTGATTCTGATGAGGATTAGGTCGTTACAACATCTTGACATGGTTTTGGGTTTATGCAATTTGCAATATGAGGGGAGGAGCCCTGGCCCTGGGCAGGTTGCTGGGCGCTTTCACACTGGGGCTCCAGCAAACCAAACTCAGATTGATTTGCTCCAAAGGCACTGACCTTCAGAGACTTAAAAATAACAACCACTCGTGCTGGCTGGAGTTGGTGTGATCTGACCTGATTTTTCTGGAAGCTTGTCTTCCCAAAAAGCTGAAACTGTAAAGGGAGCCATTTTACCTGCTCTCCATCCTTCCCAAGGAGAGCAATTCTGATCCTTTTGCTCCTTTGAGAACCACTTTGGGGGGCTTCAGCCACGCTTGTGGTCAAGTTGAGTCCTGGTTTGATGCATCAGTAATGGTGGTGGCATCAGAGACACCGAGGCTGGAAAAGCCCTCCAGGATCACTGAGTCCCAGCTGTGCTCATCCCCACCCTGTCCCCAGCCCAGAGCTCTGGGTGCCACCTCCAGGAATTCCTGGGACACCTCCAGGGATGGGCACTCCAAACCTCCCTGGGCAGCCCCTGCCAAGGCCTGAGCTCCCTTTCCATGGGGAAATTCCTCCTGATGCCCAGAACATCAGGACCAGGCTGTGAAACATCCCAGCAGCACAACTGCCTGTGCAGGGTGTAAGGAGCAGCTCTGAAAGAAATGAGAGCAGGATGTGATCGTGGAGGGAATCTTGGGGCTGTCCTCTGCAGGGCCAGGAGCTGGACTTGGATGATCCCCATCCAAGCGTGGGTTCCTTCCCACTCAGGAGATTCCATGACTCTACAGGACTTAAGAAATGTGTAACTCTTGCAGCTGGGCTGAGCTCCCTGGGTTCAGCAGGATCTCCTGCATGGAATTCCTCAGGGATCTCACTGCAAGACCCTGTTCCCCGTGGTGTGCCTTTGGGCAGCTGTGTCTCAGTGTTGTGTAAACCACACTGACCCCCATTTCTCCCTGCCTGAGCTGCTCAGGGAATCCAGGGGCTGCCAGGACCTCCCCAGGTACTGCTTCAGACCATTCCCCTGTGCCAGGAGCCCCCAGCCCTTGGACAGCCTGGCACAGGGAACTCCTGAGGAGCAGCTCCAGGGATCCCTGGGGTATTCCAGGAGGATGCAGGGCTGTGTTTTTCTGTAAACTGGCAAGTTCTCGAGCAGTTTTTGTAAAACACCAGGATGAGCCACTGATGGAGCTGGAAAGATTCTCCTCTTGCTTTGCTGAGGGCTGGATTCAGCCCTGCAGTGCCATGTCTGAAGGACAAAACTGGGGCTCAGGGAGGGCCAGCAGCAGCTCCAGGTGACTGAGTGTGTGTCTCTTTGGGAGAAACCTTTATTATTTATAAAATGAGCATTTCCTCATTGTCTGAGGGCCCAGGGAGGAGCTGCTGTCAGAGCTGGTGCTGCTTGTTCTGCTTCACTAAAACTGCTCAGTGTCAGAGGGTCACAGAATCCAGACTGGTTTGTGGTGGAGGGAACTTAATGATCACCCAGTGCCACCCCTGCTGTGGGCAGGGACACCTCCCACTGTCCCAGGCTGCTCCAAACCCTGTCCAGCCTGGCCTTGGGCACTGCCAGGGGACATCCACAGCTTCTCTGGGCACCCTGTGCCAGGGCCTGCCCACCCTCATTGTATAAAACTTGTTTTATCTAATCTAAATGGACCCTCCTACAGCTTCAAACTGTTCCCCCTTGTCCACTGCTGCCAAGTTTCCCAAGTTCAGTGTGTAAATCCTGGTGCTGGTTAAAATTTTAGCTGTCAGTGTCAGAACAAGATGGAGTAAATCTCACAGTGATAAGGATTTTCTGTGCTGGTTTTTGGAACTGGTGATCTTCCACCCTGACCACCCTCCTCTAAATCTCACCTGATCCCTGCTTTAGCAATGTGTGGTGTTTCAGGAGGAATTTCCCTGTGGAAAAGGGAGCTCAGGCCTTGGCAGGGGCTGCCCAGGGAGGTTTGGAGTGCCCATCCCTGGAGGTGTCCCAGGAATTCCTGGAGGTGGCACTCAGTGCTCTGGGCTGGGGACAGGGTGGGGATCAATCACATGCTGGACTTGATGATCCCAGAGGGCTTTTCCAACCTCAGTGATGCTGGGACTCTGTGAGTGTGCTCTCAAGGCTGGAATTGAGCATTCCTTTTGTTTGTTTTAGGATCACCACCTGGGTGACAAGGTGGGGATCAACCAAAGCTTGGACCCGGTCTTGGAGCTCTTTTCCAACCCCAGTGATTGTACAGTTTCACAGTGTTGTTTTTAAGGCCTGGATGAGGATGAATTCCATCCAGGGTTAACCCTTGCATCGATTCCTTGCAGATTCTTCAGCCTCGGGGCCGATGGTGGTGGAGAACGGCGACCACGGGCTGCAGGGCCATGGCACAGGTACGTCCCGTGTGCCCAGGGAGCACAGCACTGCCCTGCTTGTTCCTCAGCAGCAGAGCTGCCCCGGGGCCACATCCATCTGCCCGGGGCTCCTCACTCCTCCCAGGGGGCTGGGCCTGGGTTTGGTGAGCTTTCAGAGAATTTGCTTCACTTTCTTTGGAGTTTAAACGTCTTCTTTGGGTAAAACCTGGTTCTGAGGAGGTGCTGTTCTTTGTCCATGGTCAGTGCTGGGAAGGCAGCTGATAAAAATGGCTTTGTAGAGAGCCCACAGGTGAACTGTCCCCTGTCCTGTGACTTCCCCCGTTCCCTGAGACCCACAGTGGTGTTTTCCCACGTCCCCATCCTTTGGAGCAGCTTTTATTCACTGCCATGGCCCAGCTGTGTCCTTCCACCCTGACCTCCCCTTCCGTGGACGTCCCACCCCTGCTGCAGCAGTGGCACAGGTGACACCGAGCCTTTGGAACCTTTCTCCATAGCAGCAGGATAGTTTTGGCTGCCAGAAGCTTGTGATGGAACTGGATCAGTGTTTCAGGCTTGTGCAGAACCTGGAAAAGAACTGACCTTTCCAGTCAGGCTGAAGTGCTGAGGTTGGTTTGCTCTTAGTCACAGTTAACAGTGAACATTGCTTCCCTTCCCCTTGAGCCTTCCTGACTGGGAACTGGGGTTCCTACCAAATTCCAGCCCATCTGTTCCCTTCTGGCATGAGGACTTTGGCTCTGGGACCTCTCTTTTCGTGGGGATGGAATGGTCCAGAGTCAGTTGTCATCCTGGCATGGGTAAGGACTTCATTTGGTCTCCCTTGTGATGGTCTGCAGCTCCAGATCATTGCTAAGATTGTCTGGGTGCTCCCAGTGTTATCCCAGGTGCAGCCCCAAGTTAAAAACCAGTTCAGGAAACAATGATGAACATTTGGGAGATGGGGATGAATTAAAACATCTCTTGCTATAATTCTTTTTAGGATTTTAGAGTTTAGTTTAGTGTGAGTGAGTTTCATGTCCTTAGTGAGGATGGGAATAGAAGAATTGATCTTTGTGCTTCATTTGCCATTGGAAATCTGCTTAAGAGGAAGTTGTGCATCTTTTATAATTCAGTATAAACTGAAATTAGGAACACTTCTGAACCTTCCTAAGGATATTTCCTCCCTCTTCTTGAACACTCATAACCAAAGGAGATAGCAATGCAATCAGATTTATGGTCTGAATAATTAAAGGCATCGAGATTTTTGTATTGAACTTCTGGCTTGTGTTTAAAAAAATCTTTGTTATTTGCCTCACTCTTGCTTTGTGGAGATTTAACTCTTCACACTAAATGTTAACAACTTTGATCAAAGATACTTTTATGTGTCTGGAGCTTTTTAATTTATTCATACGTTCCCTCTTTGTGGGGTAGAGTTGATTTTTTTATTTCTCTTGTTCAAGTCTGTCTAAAAGTGACATCAAAGTGGCAGAGCAGCGTGTCAGGATGAGGAGCTGTGGCCATCAAGTTAATTAGGTTTGCCAGGGTAACAGAAGATTTACATGACACAATTCCTTCATGGCCTCTTTCCCTACCCCCTTCCTCGTGGAATACTTGCAGTGTCCATGGTTCTCCATGGGAGAGAAGGGAGAACTGCTGAATTTCCACCAGGCACTGCAGGGGGTTCAGAACTGGTGCACCTGCACCAGGGGATGGCCTTGAGCAGTGCCTGGTTCCACATTTAAGAGGTGCTGCTGCCCAAAGCCTGGATCCCTGGCTCTGAACCACCTCCAGCTGCGGGGTTTTGTTTTCAGCAGGATCCATTCCCTGTGTCTGAGAGCTGAAATCATTCTTGGGGATGTGGAGTGTGAGCCCAGTGCAGAGAAATGGAGCATCCAGGAGAGGACTGAGGAAGGCCATGCTCAGGCAAACCAGCTTTTTGCTACAAAAACCAGTGTTAAAAGCTGCAGAGAGAGCTTTCAAAAGCAGAGCTGGGATTAAGTTGGTTCTGAGACAGACTCCAAGGAAAAGGGGTGGTTGAGCTATTTGTAAATCCAAGTGTGGCTCTCTCTGGGCTGGAGCACAGGAAGCACTGCTGGGTGGTTTTCTTCACTCATCAGATAAACCAAGGTGATGATTTGCCTTGTTTTATCCCCCCTGCAGCCCCGTGGGGTGTGCCTGCAGAGGCTGGGCTCAGGCAGGACCTGCTCCTTGGCAGCTGTGCCCCCTCCCAGACACCCCCAGTGCAGCTCATGGCAGGGACACAAACCTCCCCAGCTCGGGGCCAAACCCCCCCATCAGGGGCAGAAGTATTTTCATTTGGCAGAGCTGTGTTTGGGGCAGGATTTGGGGCAGGGCAGCTCCTGTGAAGGGCTCAGTCCTTGGCAGCCCTGAGCCCCACGTCACCGTTGCTGTCTGGCCCTGTGGGGTTTGTTTTTGGGAATCTGAGAGCTTTGGCTTTGGGTGCTGGGCACAAACCCTGGAAGGAAAGCTCGCTGCTAATCCTGTTCTTCCTTAAAAGGATAAATGGAGAGGCTGGAGCAGCGTTCCTGGGGATGCACAGCCCCGTGAGCCAGCTGGGGAACAGGGAATTCCGTGGTGCTTTGGAATCCCTGCTGGGAGGAGGTGCTGGGGGAGGCAGCTCACTGCTCACCTCCACCAGGCAGAGGTTAGGGAGGGCTTGGTCAAGCCAACAGCAGGTTTAGAACCAAAAATTCGTGCGTTATTTTCAATTTGCAACTCTTCATTGCAGGATATTTGCCTAGAGTTCAAAGGAAATATATATTTAAAAATAAAAGCCAACCAAATTTCTGGAAAGAAATCCCTCAAGGATGATCGCATGGTTGATCTGGATGCCTCTTGCCCAAGATGCTGTTGATGCTCTTGCTGGCAGGTGAGAAGTTCCCTGGGGAAGTATCCCTGCTGGATGCTGATACTTCCCCTAGCTGGGACTTCCCTCCAGGCAGGCTGCTGGGAATTCTGTCACCCACACTGGCTCACAGGGACACTTGGATGTCAGTGCAAACTGTGCTTGTGAGCAGCATGCTGAGGTGCTGCTGTGCCTGTCCCTGGTGGTGACCTGGCCCAGCCCACAGTGGCGTGTGGGGACTGGTGACAGCTCTTCAGCCAGCTGTGAGAGCAGAACTGGTGTGTGTGTGTGTAACCTGGCTTTTGGCAAATCTCCTGGCTGCCCTAATGAAGTGTTTGGTGTTGTGCTGCCTCCATGGTGATGTTTACTAATGACTTGCGCTTTCTTGCCCCCTTCCCCATCCCCTTTCCCTCTCCTACTTCTTTTCCTCTCTTCTATTTTCTCCTCCTAGAAGCCTAGACTGTCTCCTAACACTGGGGCTGCCACTGACACGAGACCAGTGTCCTTTTCTACCCGCCATTACACTTCTAAAATCTGCAGCATTTTACAGAGCTCTTGCTTTACCTCCTTGGACTTGGCTGTAGAAGAACCAAAGGGTGGCTCCATCCTGCTCCTCCTCCCTGTGCTCTGCAGTGCTTGTTGAAACCTTCCTCTCTCTGTGTAAGCACAAAAGTGCCCCCTGGTTTTGAACTGCACTGTGCCACTGGTTTGAAATCACGACCACAGCTCCATTTTTGGTTTGATCACCTTTAAATTTAATTTCTCTCCGTTTTCATGGTGCTCGTTAAGAGAGGGTTTGGAATTTCCAGTTGTGCTTCCATAGGGGATGGGTCCACCATGACTGCAGCTCCCTTCCCCTTCTCCCCACACTCACCACAGCCTTTGAGAGTACCTGCCTTGATCCTTGCTGCTTTGAAACCCTCTCACAGAGGTTCTGGTCTGTAACAGTGTTGTTCTCTTCCAAAGGCTGGGTTCAGATCATTTCAGCGCTTTGTAGACTTGAGAAAGAGGGAAAACCAAGCTTCCTGAGGTGCAGGTGGATCATCTCTGGTGTCTTGAGAGGTGGATTTGGGGGTGCAAGCACTTGCCATAACTGGGAGTATGAAGGAAAACAGCCAGCCCCAAGTTCCTGTCTTAGGGAGTGGCTTTGCTGTCATACTCCTTCCCAAAAACCTTAGAAGTAAGAAAAGAAATTGCCTTTTTTTTAACTCCACACCTCTGGCCTCCTGTGGGGAGTGACAGCTTTGGATGGAATTTTACCTGCCATGAGAAATAATCTGTCCCTGCCAAAAGTGAGGGAAAGAGAAGGACTGAGTTGTGAAATTGTACTGAAATAATCCTGACAATGTCCAGCAACACCAGAAGGAACAGGCCTGTTTTAACCTAAACCAGAGCTACAGGAGCCTGTCCAGTGAGATTCCCACTGGCTCCATAGAACTGCAAAGCTTTCCAAAGGCAAAAGTGCTCATTTTTCCATGAACAGATGAAACAAAACATGAAAGGAGGAGATAATTAGAGAGACAAGGCAGTATTTTACCTGAGCCAGGCTCAGCCTGGGCTTTGGGACTGTTTTGGGTGAGCAGAATCCCGTTGTGCAGCTCAGGGTACTGATGGAAAAGGTTTAGTTAAACCCAAATGCAGTCTGAGGCTGAACTGCCCAAAACAAGCCCAAAACTAAGAGCTTCACTTGCCTAAAAATGGCATTTCCCTGCTGCTCTCAGGATTTCTGGGTGTCCCACCTGGAATGGGCCCTGCCAGTGCCACCAGAGGGGTTCTTTGGGCACACCCAGCCAGCCTTGCTTTGTTGTTTGTTCCCCAGAGAGACCTCACATGCTCCCAGGGGCAGTGCCAGCCCTGAGCCACAGCCTGGGCACTGATGTGCAGCAGGACCTGGCACTTTTCTCCCCAGTCTGGTGCCAATTCTCCCCTTTGTGCCCCACTCATTAGGAGCTGAGGTCCTTGTGGTGCCAGTTCCCTGCAGGTGACCCCGGTGGCTTCTCCTCCCAGGGTTCACACTTGTTGTTCCTGGGAAAACTCCATCTCCTGGAGGCTCCCAGCTCCCCAAACTGGGCTCTTCCTTCCCTACCCCATGAAGTTCACAGCACCATTCAGGCTGGGAAAGACCTCTGAGATCAGATCCAGCCTGTGAGTCCTTCATGTTGTGCTTTCCTTTGGGTTTTTGGTGTCTGTGGCCATAAAAGGAATTTCTTGCATTCTTGGCTTTCTTTTTAAAGACCTTTTCATAGTTATTTTTTAAAAAAATGTGATTTTGAAGCAAGGCAGCATCACTTTAACTTGGCTCCTCAATTGTTCTTTCTCACCTTTTGCCTTAAGTGGGCTTAACTCTTGTGCCCCAGAAACAGAGAATAAATAATATAAGACTGAGAGGTATTTTCAGATTGAATTATAGAAGGTTTCAGGTTACCTGAACAGGAGACTGTGCCCACTCCCACAGATACTTTATTGAAAGGCAGCAATGCTTTGAGGTCTTGGCTAGAGGGATTTGTAGCCAAAGTGAGGTGGGCAGAGGAGTTTGGGACCAGCTGCCCCTCCTGGGCCCTGCAGTCAGTGGGATGGGGCAGAGCAGGAGCAGCTCCTGCAGCCCCAGGGTTGTGCTGTCCCCGCTGCAAACGTGGCTCATCCATCCCATGGCACCCCCATACTGTCACCCCCTGCTTGTGTCCCTGTTCCTCTGCAGTGCCAGCAGGTCCCTGCTGGGAAGGGGAGCTGTGGGCAGGGGGGAGCTGTGCTGTGGGGCTGAGGGATGTTCCTGCAGGACCGACCCCGAGCTCTGGATGTGCCTGGGGGTGGATCCAAAGGGGATGCAGGGAGTGGGGGGGGTCTGTGCAAAGTGTTGGATCTTTTGTCCCTCGTGGAAAACATCCACGTGTCCCTCTGAGAGCTCGGTGTGGGGTGTGTGTGTCCTTGTGCAGGGAGCCACCAGGAGCGTTCCCCTGCTCAGAATTCCTGCTGTCCCTGCTTCCCTCCAGCCCTTGGGGGTGATGCTGTGCCTCTCCTGTGCTCTAACATCCCTGTGCTTCCTGTCTGCTGTCACTCCTGATGCTGAATTATTAATTCCAATGCTCTGTATGATGTGAAGCTGTAACTGCTGTGGAATAAATCTCCCTAATAAACGTCTCAAACTAACCCCTCCCGAGTTGTTCTGTGGTGAGACTCTCCGGGCTCCTGCTGCCAGTGCAGGGCTGATTCCTGCAGGGAATGTGCTGGATCAGCTGCTCTGGTGGCACTGCTGGAAGGGGGAAATGGCTGAAACTGCAATCCTGTGCTGCCTGGGCAGAGGTTGGAGAAGTGTCCCTCAAAGACAAGGATGTGCGAAGTGTCCGACTCCGTCCCGCACGACATCCTTGTCTCCCAGCTGCAGGGACAGGGATTCCCTGGGTGGAGCACCCACCGTGGATGAGGAAGGGGCTGGATGGTCACACTCAGTTGTGTCACTGGCTCGGTGTCCCAGTGCAGAGCAGTGACAGGGGGTGCTCAGGCTCAGGGTGGCACCAGCGCTGTCCTGCCGGGGCAGTGGCACCCCGGGCACTTGGCTGGTGTCACCGAGCTCTGGGTGCTGTCACAGCTGCAGGGAAGGGATGGGGCATCCATCATCCCAGCTGAAGCCTAAAGAGGCCACGTGGAACAGAGGCTGTGTGGGTTTGTTACCTTCTTTCCTTGTGTTGTTAGAGCCGGGATTAAACGCTCCGGGGACGCGGTTTCGTGTTGGACTCAGATGTTTGTTAATTCTTATCTCTGTTACAGTCTCACAGCTGTGAGTTCTGCTAACAAAGTGAAAAATGGCTCTGTCTCTTAACACTCTACGAGGTCTTCTAAGCATGAACTGTTCAATTAAGAAATGATGCCTAAATTATTTTTACTTTTAACCCAATAACCAACCACCCCTGGCCTGCAATGTGGATTTCTCTACCCAATTGCAAAATCCCACTCACAGCCATGGAGAAGAAGGTGAAAAAGGACTCAGTCTATGCCCTAAAACCTCCATCTTGCTTTATATATATTACTATATTCTAAAGGTTTATACTCTTAAGTTTTCCACCCTCTTCAAAACTCTGAGTTTTCCACTTCTATTCAAACCCCACACCCACAATCCCAGTGCTATCACTCAATTTTGGAAGCCTTTTCCATGGCCTCAGGTCAAATGCAGTGTTTTCCTGAGGGTCAGTGCCTGTCAGCACAGAAAGTCTGAAATTCTCAGTGCCCAGGGTTCCAACAAGGCTGGACATTGTTAAAGGAATAAAGTTGGTATTTATTGAAAGGCCTTCCAAGGATACACCTTGGGCAGGACAAGAACCTGGCTGTGGCTACACCCAGGATGGAACCAAGATGGACTCTGAGTCATGAGTTTTCACACTTCCATAAGTTCTCGTCCATTTAGATATTGGGGTTAATTGCCTAATTAGAGTTTTAAGTTATGCAGTCCCACCCTCCCAGATTGCTCTCCTCAATTTGCTGATGTTTGGGCCTAGAGCTGCAATGGTGTCCTTGGTTCTGGGGCTGGAAAAGGGTTGTTTTGTCTGACTAAAGTGGGAGGAGAACTTGGTAACACTTCATATGAAGTTCAGAGTTACATACCAATGCAGTACAGAACCTGGAAAATACAAAAGCTAAAACATCAGGCCAGCCTGGAGAGGTGGGACTGTGCCAACCTCAGGAGGTTCAGCAAGGCCAAGGGCAAAGTTCTGCCCCTGGGCTGGGGCAGTCCCAAGCACAGATCCGGGCTGGGAATGAAGGGATGGGGAGCAGCCCTGGGGAGAAAGATTTGTGGGAGAAAAACATTAAAAAAAAAAAGACGACCCAAACAAAAAACCATCCCAAAATCTGTTTATTCTGTGTAGCATTTTGTAAATAGGACATGTACAGGTGTGCTCTTCTACTTAGAGTTTTTTTACCTGCCTGTGTATTTCCCTCTTGGTGCAAGTTTTTATTTACAGAGGCTTTTATCCTTCCTGGGCTTCAGGCAGAGCTTTTTAGGCTCCTCAGAGGGGGATCCAGCCATGCTCACTGCCGGGGAGTTCACGTTTCCTGTGGCTCCAGTCTAAAAACAGCAGCCAAGTGAATAATTCAGCAGCTTTGCTGAGTTCCTCCGTGACTCAGAGGGTTTGTGTGAGCCTCCCTGAGCTTTGGGCTGGTTGTTTTGGGGGGGAAGGTGATGTGACAGCCGGGGAGGTCTCTGTCCCTGGTCCTGGTGAGGACCCTGGGGGGATTCCAGGGAATGTGGAGCTTCCCCAGCTCCTGGAGGGGGAGTGGGGGGTGAGTTTTGTTTTTTTTTCTGCAGGTCCTGGTGTTCTTTCAGATGAGGAATTTGTGGCTTCCTACGGCTCAGGAGCTGAGCAGCTGCACAATCTCAGCTCCTGAGCTACCCCTGAGCCTTTCAAAGAGCGTAGAGAAATTTCCCAGGTGTTGAAGTGCTGATAAAAGTGTCTGAATAACAGACAGGCTGCCCAGAGCAGCTGTGGCTGCCCCTGGATCCCTGGCAGTGCCCAAGGCCAGGCTGGACAGGGCTGGGAGCAGCCTGGGACAGTGAGAGGTGTCCCTGCCTGTGGCAGGGGGTGACAGTGAGTGATCCCTCAGGTCTCTTCCCACCCAAAGCATCCCATGAATTCCTGATTCCTCATTTCTGCTGAGGGAAAGGCAGTGTAAACCAGGGGAAGCCTGGCCTGGTGCCATGCCCAGGTTCCTGCTACTGTGCCATGAAGCTCTCTGCAGCTTTCCCACATGGTGAGGGACGTGCTCCAGCAGCTTTTCTGCTGGGCCCAGCCCTGCTGCTGTCAGAGCAGCTTAGGCTGTTGTGTAAGGAGCTGCTGCTGCAGGGAATTCTCTGTCCCCAGGGACAGCAGGACTGCCCTGCAGCTCCTGCCAGGCTGAGGGTGGAAGGGGAAGTTGGCTGGACAGGGCTTGGAGCACCTGGGACAGTGAGAGGTGTCTCTGCCATGGCAGGGGTGGCACTGGATGGGCTTTAAGGTTTATTCCAACCCAAAACAGTCCTGGAGTTCTGTGATCCTGTGCTGTCATGGTGTGGAGAAACAGAGCTCTGGGATGAGGGATGGAGCAGCTGGGAGTTAGGGGGCAGGTGTTTAAGGAAGCCAGCACTGTGCTGTCCCAGTGTCACTGCCCTGCAGGACAGTGAGTGCTGCAGCCCTGGGAATGCTCTGGGAGCTCCTCTGGTGGCTGCAAGGAAAAGCAGGGCCCTTTTCTGTGTACAAAATGCTGGTTTCGTGCTGAGTCTCTCTCAGATGGTGCTTCCCCACCAACCTGCTGCTTGGCTTTTCTTTTTTTGCTTCAGACTTTGCTTCAGAGGTGGGATGTCCCTGACTTGGCTCATTGAATAGGAAATTAAAAGGATTATAATGAAGTCATACATATGTCAAGAAGTCTATTAAAAGCTTAACAGGGAGGCTTAGTGAGGTTTAAAAACTGGGAATACAAACCCTCTCTGTTTTGCAGCGTGCTCAGGAGTTGTTCTAGCAAGGATCTGACAGCTGGCTGAATTAATGGGGTCCTCCAAGGCTTGAATTTCCTGAGCAAGTACTGGGACTTAAAATATTCAAGCCATGAACTTTGGAACTTGTACCTTGGATTTAATTTAATTTAATTTAATATCTTATTAGTGCACTTAAACCATCTTGTCTGGGGAGGTGCTGCAGAACTGTGCAGGCTGGGACCTCCTGGAAAATGTGAACCCTTTTCTCTGCCCATCCTTTGAGCTGTCAGCCCTTACACAAACCTGGCTTGTCGCTTCTTAGAGCTGTGTTTCTGTGCATCTGGAGTGTTTCTGGGCACATAATGAGGCAGCCTTTTTAAACTCTTGGTGTTTCCAGGAGGTTTTGAGGCAGGTAGGAGACAGACTCAGCTCTGCAAACAAGGATAGCTGACCCTCACTGCTCCTCATCCAGAGCCCTGCACTTGCATTACCCAATTTGCCTTTAATTTGTCTCTCTGGAACTTAACTGCAGCTTAAAATGATATTTTTCCCCCCTGCTTCTTCAGTGCTTGAAACAACATCATGTTTATTCCCTTGCTTATTCCAGTAGCTCGTGGGGAATCTTTGCAGTGATCCTTCAGATTAAATGTAGGGAATTTCAATGAGAGGCTTGTCAAAGGAAAATAAACAGCAGCACTGTAAAAGACACAAAAAATTAAGCTTAGTCTAAACACTTCACCATCACCTTTTTGCTAGGTGGGGCTCATTGTTTGGCTTCACAATGGGAGTTAATCTCTGCCGTTCCATCACTTGGGTAAATATTTGCCGTGGAGAGCCCCGGGATCAGCTCCTGGGCTGAGAGCACAGAGCAGCAGGGCCTGAGCCCTGCAGTGCTTCACTCATCTCCCATCTCCGGGCTGGGGAGGAGCTTTGGGAGCTGCTGGATCCCATTCCCAGCGGGAGCTGCCCCGCAGCAGGACCCTCGGGAAGGTGGGGCTGTGCCTGCAGTGCTGCTCCAGCCTGGGCTCCCCTCCCCACCACGCTCTCCCTTTCCAGCTCTCCTTCCCCACCTCCTATTCCTCCTCTGAACCTGGGGTTCTGCTTGTAAGAACGGATTTGATGGGGGTTTATCCTGCTTACAAAAGCTTCGGGAAGAGTCGTGTGCTGGGATGGCAGAGTGGCTTTGAGAGGTCGTGTGACACGGGCTAAATCTGAACCTGGGGATAGGAAACTTCCCTAATCCTGGCTCTGCTTGTGGCTCCCTCGGAGGCCTGAGCTCTTTAATCTTCTTCCAGTTCAGTCCCATCACTGCAAATAGGGTAAGGCTGATTATATTGTGCATTTTATCTTTTCTAGCTGCACCCCAGCTGTTGTTATCGAGCGTTCTCGTTTCGGGGTGGGTTGGCTCCAGGGTAATCTTGGATTAATGGGACATTTTTTTTGGAAAAAGAAAATTTTATAGTTAAGGAATGCATTGGATACTGTGAAGCTGCTCAGGGAGCTCTTTGGTGGTTGGGGCTGAGACCAAATCTACACCTTGGAGCAAGGGCAGCTTTTGAGTGGCTGAGCAAAGGGAAACTCTGAAATGCTGAGCAAGGCTGTGATGCCTCCTCGTTAAACCCCACAGAACTGCTCTCCCTGGACAGAGGCTTGAACAAATTCAGCTTAGTCCTGCATGAGCCAGTCCCTGAAATACAAATTACATACATCCTCAGCAGTAACTCCCGTTTTTTTGCTGCTATTTTGGTGCAATTTCTGCAGCCAGTTTCCAGCTCTGACCCATGGAATACTGAGTACACCTTGTGTGGAGTTGGTGTGTCTGGAACACTCTGGCTTTTGGCAAGTGTGGCATAAAACCTTCCTGAATTCCTGCTGAGTATCAGAACAGGAAAGCTTTGCTGCTTTCTGGAAGTAATGTGTGAGAGATTCTTGGGATCCTCATCCTCTCCCAGCCCAGGGAGCTGTGCCTGGTCCCTTGGGAACCTCTCCTGGCTGCAAGCCAGGCTCCCCCAGCCCTTGGACATGGTGGAAAATGCTGTGTTGGATGGTTTTTCTGGGTATGTGCTGCTGTTGTTCCACTGGTGGGTAAAAGCTCACCTCAGTATGGCAGAGCTGGGCCCTCCTCACCAGGAGCTGCTCATTCCTGCTGCAGCAGCTGAGGTGGGACTGGGATTTCTGTGTGTTGGAGGATGAGGCTTTTCCCTACGCCTGTCCCTTCATTTTGGCAGCAGTGGAAGGCAAAAGAAGCTCCTTCCTGGGGGTGACCAGACAGGATCCCTGTTTCTCTTGGCATTAATCAATGCCTGCTAGACAGTGCAGGGTTAACAGCTCCCTTGGGAACCGTTTTGGGACTTTAGGGCTGTGGCTGTTTCTGTGGACAATTGATGCTGGAGGCACCTCTGGAATTAGAAGTGACTTGGCAAGGCACAGAAGTGACAGGAGACTGCAGGACATGAGCAAAACACAGTTCACCACCCCCTAAAAAAATATCTGGGAGGGATGTTTGATTTTGTTCTGTCACATAACTTAGGATGCTGTTTAACCTTCTTCCTTTCAGTGAGAGCACACTGCATCTGACTGAGTCATGGAATTGTTGAGGTTGGAAAAGAGCTCCAAGGTCATTGAGTACAAACTGTGCCCAATCCCCAAATTGTCCCCAGCCCAGAGCTCTGAGTGCCACCTCCAGGAGTTCCTGGGACACCTCCAGGGATGGGCACTCCAAACCTCCCTGGGCAGTTCCAAGGCCTGAGCTCCCTTTCCATGGGGAAATTCCTGCTGCTGCCCACCCTGAGCCTCCCCTGGCCCAGCCTGAGGCTGTTCCCTCTGCTCCTGTCCCTGTTCCCTGTTCCCAGATCCCAAATCCCCCCCGGCAGTCCCCTCCTGTCAGGGAGTGTGGAGCTGTAGAGGTTTGGTCTGTCTCTCCTCAAAGAGAATTTCCTGTGGTTCTCTGTGACGAGTTCAACCTGCCCAGGGCCAGGAGTTGGCCTTTGATGACCCTCGTGGGTCCCTTCCAGCTCAGGATGTTCTGTGATTCTGTGAATTTGTGTTTTCCATGCCCTCAGTTTGCTCCTGAAAAACCAGACTCTGGCCAAACTCAGTCTTTCCCTGTTCTTCCTGAACTCCTGGGGATTCAGCAGTGACTTGCATTTCAGAGGGTTGGGAGTTCCCTCAGAGATGACTGGAGGACTGAAAAACAACATTTCATTCTGCTGGGATCCTTTTTAACCTGTGCAGATTAAAGCTTACCTTGCTGCATGGCCATTTCCCAGCTCCAGGAGGAAAACTGGGACTCAGTGGTGAGATGGTGGGAAGGCTGGGAGGAGAGCTCAGGTTTCCTGAGCCATTCAAATTGTTGCTCCCCAAGGTGGGAGCAGCAGGAGCAGGGATGTGGCAGTGTTTGCCAGCAGAACTCTGAGGGTCAGGCTGCAGTGGCTCTGTGACACTCCTGGAAATGGCATTTAACAGGAGAAGGGATGGAGGGCTCTGGCTCTTGGTAGGATGCCACCAGTTCTGCCTTAACTGGGGCCCAGCTTTTTGTGCTTCCAAACCTCCCATCCCAGTGCTGGGCTGGGCAGTGGAATCTGCCAAGAGAAATCATTAAATGAATATCCTGGATTGGAAGGGAAAGCCAGGGATCAGCAAACTCCAGGGAGGTTCTGATCACTGGGAAGCAGCATCTGATCTGTTCCTGCAGCACATGGAGGTAACAGAAATTGGGCTGCTCAGCTGAGTCCTGAGACCTGCAGGCGGAATAGTTTCTCTGAGAAAAGATACTTTTAACTTCATTTCATCAGAACTTTTTGATTTCTAGGATTTAAAATGAAAACATTAAGCAGGGGCTATTTTGGATCCTGGATCTTCACACTCTAATGACTGGTTATGTTCCTCCAGGAAGAGAATTCCCCTTTTGACATTGCCTTGCCACTTGTCACTTAGCCAGCTCTTTATTTACCTTGGTGTCATTTCCTTGTGTCTCCACTTTCCCTAACATTTCCCCTGGCTACAGATAAAAATACTTTGCTTTCAGCTTTGTCAAGCCCTCCATGGTTTGTCTGGAAAATCTGTGATGTTCCATTCCTACATAAACACTCTCTTCTTTCCCAGTGGTGCAAACAGCTCTTTCAAAGTGCCACTCATGGACAGTTTTGCAAGATTTTAGGGGCTCCATGTCTCATTCTTACAACCAAAATTACTGATTCTGCTTAAAAAAAAAAAGAAAAAAAAGAAAGAAAAATCTGCAATTTTTTGTGTATCACTGAGAGTTTCAGGTAGTTTTGTGCAGCTCTGTATTCTACCAAAGACATCTCAGATTGAATAGGAATGGGGAACCTGATAATTAAGGAAAGATCCAAATTTGAATTTTGTCATTTTGTAGTTGAGAGTTGAGGAAGATGAGATTTACCTGGCCAGACTTCCAGGTAAAACCACATAAATATAAATATAAACATAAACGAGCTGATGAGTGGTTTCAACTGGCACTTGTGTTTCTTGTGGTGATTTTAGAATTTCTGGTCACAGTGGTCACATCAGATTTTTACCTTCTGAGTCCTGTGCTACTTTTCTGTCCCAGAGGTGTCTCCAGTGCTGCTAAAATCAGGAGGTTTCAGCATTGAACCTCTGTGAGTTGAAGACAACCAGAGCCACGAGCAGGTTCAGCAGGGCCTGGAGGGACTCCAGGAGAGCTGGAGAGAGACTGGGAACAAGGGATGGAGGGACAGGACACAGGGAATGGCTCCCACTGCTGAGATGGGATTTTGGGAAGGGATTCCTGGCTGGGAGGGTGGGGAGGGGCTGGGCTGGAATTCCCAGAGCAGCTGTGGCTGCCCCTGGATCCCTGGCAGTGCCCAAGGCCAGGTTGGACACTTGGAGCAGCCTGGGGCAGTGGGACGTGTCCCTGCCCAGGTGGCACTGGATGATCCTTAAAGTCCCTCCACCCCCAAACCATTCAGGGATTCTGTTCTCAATGCTCATCTTTTTGGTGGTGAATTCCAGTTTCCAGCCATACCTGGAGGGTGGGAATTGAGGATTTTGTCCCTCGTTGGTGACTCTGGAGTCACCCCCAGCTGCCCCAGACCCTTCCTGCAGGTCCCAGCAGTGTCGGTGGCACCTTCTGCTCCGTGCCTGGCTTTGAAGGTGACACTCTGTGAGCTGTGCTGAGCTGTCCCCCAGCCCAGCCCGAGCTGCAGGAGCTGTCTGGGCTGGCTGGGCCCTGCAGGGTGAGCAGTGCTGGGGCTGCTCAGGCCGGGAGCAGCTCCAGAGCCCCGGGAACGTCGGCTCGTGTCACCGTCAAGGCGCGGCGCAGCCCCCGCTGTCAGCTCCATCTGGGTGAGACAGCTCAGCACCAGAGCACCAAACCCAGCAGTAATTCCTGCTTTTTTATCCTTCCATCCCGTGCCCGTGCTGCTTGGGTGGCAGCTCCCACGGAACAGCCCTGCTCTGAGGGGAGCTGCTCCCTCACGTGCCGGGTTGAGGCTCTCGGGGCTCGTCCGCAGGAGGGAAAGCACTTCACTTCCCAGATTTACAGAGGAAAATCAAATTGGCAGGGTTTGTTTCAAAACATCAGAAACTCCTCAGTGAGGAATTAAAGAATTCCTAGAAAACCTCTCTGCCTCTCTGCAGGGCTGTAAATTAGAATGATTTCAAAAGAGCACAGACAGCATGTCATCTTCCTCATTCTCAAGCAGAAGCTGCCTGAATAAACAGTAATAGAATTGTAGATTCTTCTGGTATTATGTAAATGGCTTCTTGCTTTGATGTCCCTCGTGTCATTAGTTTGACACTAGCTGGAATTAATGGCCATAAAACTCTATTACAAATGTGGCAGAGAGATTTCTCCTGACTGCTTCTGATTCCTCCTGTGAGCTCGCTGCCTCTGCCACAGGATTGGGAAAGCTGAAAGTAGGTCAGGGCGATGTGTGTGAACAGGGGCTGCTGGAATCACAGCCACAAACAAACAGCACTCGAGTGCTGAAGGGAAATTTGCTATTTTAAGCCCTTATTTCCATTATCACCATCTCATTCTGCACAACAAGCATGTGGGGGGGGGCTTTGTGGCTGTGCACTCACAGATGGGATCCAGGAAGGAGGAGAAAAAATACATGTGAGTGTGTACAGATAGATGTATGTGTGTATTTACGTGTTTCAAGGGTGACAGTAAATACTGTCACTTCTGAATGGCTCCTCTCCATCTCATGTGAGGCAGAGTGAAAGTGCCAAAATATGTAGGTCAAAAGAAATGAAGCATTTTGCATCCAAGCAGCAATCAAATGCTGGGATTCCAGGCTGGAATTACTGATCCCGTGTGGTGGAACCTGTGGGGCAGGATTGCAGGGATGTTTTCCAGAGTTCCCACACTCCTTACGTATTTATAATTCATTCCTGGTCCTCAGAGGGGCCTCCTCACTGACAGCTCTTGGGGACAAGTGTTGGCTCCCAACCTGAGCAGAAGAGTTTTGAACCTGGAGCTGCTGCATGGTTTCCCTTAGGACAGCTGGATGAGAAAAGGTGGGAAACAAGGAATATAAGAGAAATTACCCTTTTTAGGCAATAAAAACATGAGCAGGAGGGAGAAAAGGGCAATAAATTTAAACTGATCTTGGCAGTCAGGGATGGCAGGAGTTAAACCTGTTGGGAAGGTGAAGTGCTAAAAAACCGATGGAGGGAAGTGATGTGTATGGATAGGAAAGACATTCACAGACCATTTCCAAGGAGGCTGTGTCAAATGGCTTTTAAGAGTCTGGAAAAAAAGGAGGAAATTAATAAAAATGGAAGCGAGGACTTAAAGCTGGAGTGATTTAAGAACTCCTCAGATTATGGTGCACAGTGATTTACAAGCACTGAAGTGCAGGAGTCAAAAGAAGAGGATTTCCAGTTTATTAGAGATAAGAGAAGGTTGGAAGAAAACTCTTAAAGGGAGATGGAGGGGAAAGTGATGCACAAGAGGCTGCAGGGTTCAGCCCTTTGCTGCTTGAGTTGTGGTTTTTATCATTTGATAAGGATTAGAGCACAGGCTCCATCCAGGCCAGGGACCAGGACCCAGGGGAGCTGGGGGTGGGATGGGTGTTCCCAAGTGATGGAGAGGGCAGGCACCACCCTGGGCTAGGAGTGTGAAGCATTATTAATTTGTAACCTATTTCATTAAAAGATATCAGGACAAGTGGTGACACAACCAGAAAGAACCAGCTGGAGTGATAAAAGTGTGAGGAGGCAGCAGAGGTGCAGTGAGGATGTCTTCTTCCTGTGTTTCATTTGCTGTAAGTTTTGAGAAGAGTCAGAGTTCTGTGCCCTCCTCAGCCAGAGGAATAGCTCTTGCAAAGTCTCTTAGTGGATCAAGTGAGCTGGGGTGTGGACCTTGTTCTTCTTTGTGGTTCTGTAAATATTGACTCTCAGAGGAACACACTTGGAGCTCATGATCCCCAGCAGAGACTGTAAGTGCTGCTTCTACTTATTTTTGTTTCCTTCTCTGGCCCTGATTGCATTAAAAAAAAGAGAATGCATCTCTTGGATGTTGTCAGGGGAGGATTTGGGGTTTGCAGCAGGTCGGAGCAGCCGTGGCTCAGCACGGGGAGCATCACTGTGTCTGCCTGAGCCTTGGGAAGACAGCCCAGGTATCAAACTCCCCACGGGGAGAACTGGACTGGGTTGGTCTGTCTGGTGTGGGCACAGCACGAAGGAAAAATCCTGGGCTGCCTTAGGATCTAAAGATAAAGGAGTGCTTTGTGTTCAGCTGAAGAGAAATCTGCAGGTTTGCTCTTTATGGGTAAATGTGGTTGGGTCTCAGAAGGATAAAGCTCAGGGGAGGTTTGAGGTACAGATCATCATCAGTGGGAAGTAGGAGATATTTTCATTTTGGAATTTTGCTGACCTTTTATTCCTCAGGTATTTTTGGTTTTAATCCACTCTGTGTCTGTTGGATTTCCTGGGAGCAGGAGGCACTTTGCAAGTCCCAGTCCTGTGTGCAGCCTGGCAGCAGATGGTGGTTTGGCTGCTCCTCTGTGTTCGTGGTGTCCTGAACCCTGTGTAGGTGTTGGCATCAGCCCAGGCTGCAGCTCAGGATTCCCTGAGCTGTGTCTGGTACCAGCCCAAAATCTTGGCTGGACTGGAGGATATCCCTGGGCCCCTTGCTAAGCAAGAGTAGGATCATAGAATCACGGAATGGTGTGGGTGGGAAGGGACCTTACAGAATTCCTGCCATGGCAGGAACACCTTCCACCATCCCAGGCTGCTCCAGGCCCTGTCCAGCCTGGCCATGGACACCTGCAGGGATTGGAATGCACAACCTGGGGGGTACCAGAGCACATTCCCAGCTCACAGCTCCATTACAGCTGCTCCTGCTCGCCTTCCAAATTCCTGGGTTCCTTGTCTGGCTCTGGCGTGTCTCTGGTGATGTTTGCTCATCCCTCCCCCCTTCTCCAGAGGCTCAGGAGAGATCTGTGTCCCTGTCCTAGAGACTGCTTCAATTTTCCTGTGGGAGAGGAACTTCCAGACCTGCCTGCCTTGAAAACCCTTCCAGAGTGGCAATTGCTGTCTCCTGTGTCCCTGTTTGAAAGGTCTGAGCACTAAGCTCAGCAGTGACCTTTGCTGGTTCCTTCCTGCTGCCTGTCCCTCCTGCAGGGCTGTGCTCTGCAGTGTCCTGCACTCCTCCTGACCCTGCAACTCCAGGCCGCATGGTCAGAGTCCTCGGCGTGTGCCACAGCTGAGATCTGCCCCACTGAGGAGCTCATCATGGAGCCTTTGAAGTGCAGCATTCCCTGAATCAGGATAAAGCAGTTTAAATTTGGTAACAGCCCTTTCAGGAGAAATAGCCTTTCCCTGCTCCCAACGAGGGCTGACAGCGCTGCGGGTCACAGCTCTGCAAACTGCACTGTCACTGCTCCAGTGCCAGCACAAGGGACACGCTGTCCCTGTCTGGGCTGGCACCGGCCATGGAGGGGCTGCAGTTCCCCCAAAAACTCCCTGGGGCTCCTGCCAGGCTGCTCTGGAAGTCAGGAGGGCATTAAAGCAACACAGCTGGGTGGGAGATTTCATGGACGTGCAGGTGATCCTTATTTTACACCAGGTTTTGTCCCTCGGGATCTTTGTCACATCACTCCAGCCCTGTGTGCTCCTGGCTGTGAGATCCCCGTGCTCAGGAGCTGTGGCCAGGCCAGCACAGGGAGGAGGAGACTCCAGCTGGAGCTCACAGCTCAGCCTGGAGAAAAGGAGGCTCAGGGGGGACCTTGTGGCTCTGCACAACTCCCTGCCAGGAGGGGACAGCCAAGGGGGATTTGGGCTTTGCTCCCAGGAAACAGGGACAGGAGGAGAGGGAATGGCCTCAGGCTGGGCCAGGGGAGCTCAGGGTGGGCAGCAGCAGGAATTTCCCCATGGAAAGGGAGCTCAGGCCTTGGAACTGCCCAGGGGAAGTTTGGAGTGCCCATCCCTGGAGGTGTCCCAGGAACTCCTGGAGGTGGCACTCAGAGCTCTGGGCTGGGGACAATTTGGGGATTGGGCACAGTTTGTACTCAATGACCTTGGAGCTCTTTTCCAACCTCAACAATTCCATGACTCAGTCAGATGCAGTGTGCTCTCACTGAAAGGAAGAAGGTTAAACAGCACCCTAAGTTATGTGACAGAACAAAATCAAACATCCCCCCCAGATATTTTTTTAGGGGGTGGTGAACTGTGTTTTGCTCATGTCCAGGCTGAGGACAAGATGGGGATTGGGCACAGGGTGGGTTCCATGGCCTTGGAGATCTTTTCCAACCTGGATGATTCCAAGATTCTGGGATCTCAGGGGCTCTCCCCGTGCCAGCACAGGGGTTTGGACAGGCCTCCTGTGCCCACTCCTCATTATGATTCTTTTGTCTCAGATTTGATCCTATTTCAGCTTCACTCATTTCAGGCAAGGCAGCCTGGGCAGGGTGCCCACAGACCTTCCTGTGGGTTCTCCTCCTCAGTCCTGAGGCAGGATGCAAGGCCAGGGGATGGGCAGGGGTTCAGCTGGCTCAGTCCTGGCATTGCTGCCCTGGGCTTTCCACAGGAGATGTTCTCTGCATCACCTGGGCCTGCTGAACAGGTCTGGGGGGGTTTGCCTGGCTGGGGATTGAAATATTCCCTGCCAAGGATGTGCAGAGGGATCATGGCTTTAGAAGAGAACCCCAAGTGAAACGGGAGAAGTGTCTTGGTTGTTCCTCTTGGCTGAGAAAAACCAACAAAAAGCCCAAACAGGGACACCTTCCACTGTCCCAGGCTGCTCCAAGTCCTGTCCAGCCTGGCCTTGGACACTGCCAGGGATCCAGGGGCAGCCACAGCTTCTCTGGGAATTCTGTCCCAGCCCCTCCCCACCCCCCCAGCCAGGAATTCCTTCCCAAAATCCCATCTCACCAGTGGGAAGCCATTCCCTGTGTCCTGTCCCTCCATCCCTTGTCCCCAGTCCCTCTCCAGCTCCCAGCTCCTGTTGTATTTCCAGTGCAGTGGAAATAAGTCTTTAGTGAGTCTTGTTTAAAAACAGAGCTTCAGGTGCCTTTGTTTTTAGAAGATGAGTCTGTGGAGGGTGATTCCAGGTGAGGAATCTGGAGAGGTGGGAGCTGTCCTGTGATCGAGGGTGCTGAGGAATAAATCTGAGCTGTGCTAAGGATTGCTCAGTTCCTGAGCAGCTGACATTCCCAGGGGGAAGCAGGAGCAGCAGAACAGACCTGGAGCAATTAGAGCAGAGGTGGGACAGGGGAGCTCTGTGCACCCCCATGGTTCCACCTCCCAATTGATGACAAAGCAACCACTGCCAGAAAACTCCCTCTGGGAAGGAGAAATAAGGAAGGGAAAAAAGCTGGACAAGAAACTGTAGCAACTGCATTTTTTTTTTTCCTTGCAGATTTTTTTTTTTTTTAACAAGGCAGAACATGAACCTTGTGTTGAACTTTCAAGTTACTGACTTTGCATCTCTGGAGTTTGGAGATACCAGTTCTGACAGTTGTATGCACGGAGCCCTTTTAGCATTCAGGGTTATGTAACCTCCTGGAATTTCAGAGGGAAAGCAGTAAAACCCTTCTGGAGCTGTCAGCACCCTCTGAAATGCCCTGCAGTTTCTTCAGGGCCTTTAATACATTCCTGATCATCTTCTTGCCATCCAGCTCAGTGGTAGAATTTAATTTGCTTCTCATTGCGGGGACTTGAGAGTGTCAGGGCAAGGGGGAATGGCTTCCCACAGCCAGAGGGCAGGGCTGGGTGGGATTGGGAAGGAATTGTTCCCTGTGACAGTGCTGAGAAACTGGGATAGAATTCCCAGAGCAGCCATGGCTGCCCCTGGATCCCTGGAAATGTCCCAGGCCAGGTTGGGTGGGGCTTGGAGCAGCCTTGGACAGTGGAAGGTTGGAGTGAGATGATGGAACCATTCTGATATTTTATGAATTTAAAGTATTTTGTGTAATCTCAGACAGATTTGGGTTCAGGACTGGCTCCTGGGAGTTAAACTTGTCTGTTCTGCAAGGACAGAAATGTCTTTTCTCCAAAAAGCTGGATCTGAGGAGGCTGTGAAGGCTCAGGAGGATGGAAGGAACCTCTGACAGCCTAAGCCCAGCACCTTTGCCCAAAGCAGGGAGAGCAGACTCTGCTGGTGCTCTGCCCAGCTGGGTTTGGAGTTACCCAGGGCTGGACACTGCACAGCCTCTCTCTCTGGCCAGCCTGCCCAGTGTCCATTAGGTTTTAGTTTTCACTAAAATGGAATTGCTGCATTTCTCTTTGACAAGAGGAAAGGGAGGGAGTAACCAGCTCTGACAGCTCTGCTCTGGGTGAATTGTCCTCCATCAGGGCTGCCAGCTTAGTGCTTCAGATATTCATTAAATGCAAAAACTTCCTGGAGTCTTGAGCTCTTATCCCCTTGGATAAAAATGTGCAAGCTCCCTTTGGGTGGCTGGGTGACGTCTTTTTCCATGTAGTTGCTGTCTGTGCTTATCCTTTAGATTTTGGGGATTAGCGAAGCTTGTCTGCAGAACTCACTCACAGGGATTTTCAGACCCTTCACTCTGAACTGAACTAGACAATATTTTATTTTACAAAATGATGAGACTGATGATCAAGCATTGAAGGAATATTCCTGCAAGATACTCCAGGTTTACTCTAAAGCAGGCACAAAGAGAGCCTGAGCATCCTAGGGGAGGGACCCTTTGACCTTTCAGGCGAAACTTTTCCCTTCCCTACCCTAAATAATGGCTGGAAATAATGTCCCTGGAATCTCTTGGCTGCCATTGGGATTTTTACCTGATGTTCCAGGTAGATCCCATCCTGTACAACAGCACTGGGCAGCAGGTCGAAGGGGTGTGTGCCTGAAAATCAGACAGGACATGCAGGCAAAGTTCTCATGAATCCCTCGGATGGGAATCAGAATTCCTGGGAATAAACGTCCTGAGCAGCCTCCTGAGCACAGCCAGTTCCTCGCACGGGCACCAAAACAGTCTAAATCTTCTGTGGAATCCTTAAAGCATCCAGTCTGGTGAAGGAAAAGCTCCGGGGAGACCTTGGACCCTAAAGGGGCTCCAGGAGAGCTGGGGAGGGGCTGGGGATAAGGGATGGAGGGACAGGACACAGGGAATGGCTCCCACTGCCAGAGGGCAGGGATGGATGGGAGATTGGGAAGGGATTCCTGGCTGGGCTGGAATTCCCAGAGCAGCTGTGGCTGCCCCTGGATCCCTGGCAGTGCCCAAGGCCAGGTTGGAGCAGCCTGGGGCAGTGAGAGGTGTCCCTGCCCATGGCAGGGATGGCACTGGAAGGGATTTCAGGTCCCTCCCAGCCCAAACCACGCCATGACTGGTTGTGAAGCTGCTGTTCAAGGCTGCAGACAGCACACCCTGCAGAGGGGATGTGTGTGGGGGGCACTTCATTCCCCGTGAGACTGGTGGGGATTCAGTGGCGTGGCTGATGGAGCTGCTGCTCTCTGTGGGATCCCAGCAAGGCCAGCCCTGCCTGCCTGTGAGGAGCACCCACCCCAGGGTGACCTGGGCAAATTCCCTTGGAGACCCACTGCAGGGATGAAGCTCCCGAGCCTCCCTTTGCCCATTTTCCCTGCTGGGTGCTCTCAGTGCTCTCTCCTGGCTGCTCACTCGTTAATTTTGAAGATACTTAACCCCGAGCTGGAGGTCTGGGCAGTGACCTCCCAAGATTAGCATCTCCTGCAGCGAAAAGGCTTTAGGGTGTAATCCTGTGCTCAGAGAGCCCCTGGCTGGACATTCCCCGTGGGATGTCCTGCGTGACAGCAGCTCCAGGAGTTTGTCCTGCCCCAGCTCCCAGCCTGGCACGGTGGGTAGGTGGCCACAAGGGCACTTTTGGCTGGATTAGCTGTGAATTGCTTGATGTGACCGCGCTGACCTTTGCAGAGAGATGATCAAACAAACAATGCCACGCCGTCAGCAGCCCTGCTAGATGTTCCACCCTCATCCTGCCCCGGGATCAGTGCAGGGAAGGTGCTATTTGCATGGGATCCTTATTTTTACTGTCAGAAGCAAGTTTGCTTTGTAAGTACGTTGTTAATGGTCTTTTTTCCTTTAAGCAAGACTTTGTAAGCTCTAATCCTACATTGGTTTATATTATCAGGGCTTGTAACCGGATTTTCAGCTATCAGCCAGCTTTAATACTTGCTAAAATTGCTTTACAGGTCTGTGGGATCTGTCAGGTTTGCGTTTTGTGTGGAGTGCGTTATCTGCTGCCGATGCACATTCACAGGCACTGGCAGCACTGGGCCTTGCAGGAGTTTGGCTTCTCCTTTTTGTTGCTTTTGTGTCTTTTGTTGGTAGGTCAGAGGCAGAACGTGTGTTTGGTGAGGTTGGGTTTGGAACTGAAAAATCCCCTTTTCCCAGTCCTTGGGAAATCTGAGATCACGTTTTGTGTTTGATAAGGGGGAACTGAATACTGGAATTATGTATTATGGGGTGGGGAGGACAAACAAGCTGGAAGTCCACTTTATGGCAAATAACTTGGAAAACACTTTGGGAACAGCAGAGGGGGGTTTGCTGATGGTGACTGTGATCCAGAAATCTTTGTTGTCCTGGCTGTGGCAGGGGGTGGCTTGGTCCTGGCTGGCCCAGGGGAGGGGTGGCTGATCCAGGCTTGTCCCTGTCCCTGTCCCTGTCCCTGTCCCTGTCCCTGTCCCTGTCCCTGTCCCTGTCCCTGTCCCTGTCCCTGTCCCTGTCCCTGCTCTCCCTGCTCCAGAGCTGCCTGCATCCCTCCTTTCACTGGGATTCCTGCTGGGAAGCAGTGGCTGGGTTGGGTTTTTAATTTGCATCTGTTGTGAAAATATTGTGTGAAGAATATTCCAGTCTTGGGTTTAGATTTGGCAGGATTTGGCAGAGGCAGCTCCCAACTGCTCCTGCTGCAGCTTCCAGCCAGCTCTGGGGCTTTGCTGCAGCTCAGGGCTTGCAAACACTGACAGAGTTTTAGCTGAACTTGGTTTCATCTCATGTCAAATGGAAATGTTTTCCATTGCAATTCCTTTTGTGTCCCACTGCTCCCTCCTTCTCCAGCCCTGGCTGTGGTTCCCCTCTGTATTTAAAGGCACGAACATAACCTGGCTACTAAAAACCCCGCAAAGTAGAGGGATTTTTTCAGGTTTACCTTTCTGACCCTAATTTTATGTTCTTGCCTGTGAAATCTTTAATCATGGCAATGTGCTAATATATTTTTAATGCTGACAAATAGATTTGTTTCAAATATTTGGAGTTGAAGCTGTGGGTGCTCTCCATCAGCCTCAGTGTGGGTCCAACCCAGCACTCTGTTAATGTCATAATATCATCATATCATCTTTGAAGAAGTTCTTGAATGTTGTTAACTGCTCCCAGGCTCTTCCTCACACTGTCAAGGACTTTTAGTGTCTTTTATTTTTTTTTTTTTGCTTTAAATAGTTTTATAGACATGCAAATGACAGGCTCCTGTCTGGAGGAATTTACAGTGGAATCTAATTAAATCCCTTGCTGTTCTGTACCACAAATAACGGTAAATAATAATAATGTCTCTTGACACGTTGCAGTGGCACTTTACCTCCAAAGCACTTTGCAAAGCTAAATAAAATATTACCAAAATTATGTTATATTATCAAATTAAACATTAACGAAATATTTTCTCCTGAAATGATCAGGTTTTAGCTGCTGCAGGCTCGGACAGCGTTGCCCAGGCTGGATTTTCCACGGGGCACACGGAGGGTTCTTCCTCCCTGTGTCCCCCTGTCCTTCTGTCACAGGGGAGGCAGAGGCGGCGTTCCCTGGCCTGGGGACTCCTGTCTGCTCCTGCTGAAGTCAGCCATGGCAAACGGAGCCATTTAGCAGAAGGAAAGCTAAAAATGGCAGAAAAGCAGCGTGGCTGTGCCAAACCCTGCTGCTCTGGGGGCTGCAGGGGAGGGGGGTCAGCCCCAGGGGTGCTCGGGGTGGAGGGGTCGTGTTCACGGGAATGGCCTTTGCTCCCCTTTGCTTGTGGGAGTGTGAAAAATCCATTTCATTTGTGTGGGCTTGGATCAGCATCTCTGGGGTCTGTTCTGCACCGGGGAGCTCCTGGCACGGCCTGGTACGGCCTGGTGTGGGCTGGTACAACCTGGTATAGCCTGGTACAGCCTGGTACAGCCTTGGGTCAGCCTGGGACAACCTGGTACAGCCTGGTATGGCCTGGTATGGCCTGGGACAACCTGGTACAGCCTGGTATAGCCTGGTACAACCTGGTATGGCCTTGGGTCAGCCTTGGACAACCCGGTACAGCCTCGTACAGCCTGGTACAGCCTG
>VYXD01013803.1:69262-83896 GCA_013397195.1 Hylia prasina | reverse complement strand
CCCCACACCTGAGCAGGTGCTCCTATATTAGGATGGAAGAACCAGAAACTTGTATGCTGCTCACTCTGTCGTTGGCCCAATGCCAAGACAAAACGCCTGTTAGACCCTTAGGCTGTTCCTCAAGTAATGTAGCTATTTTCTATTGGGCGGCATGCCAAAAAACACTCCTAGATAATTGAATACTTAAGAGAGGGCACAGAGTTTCTTGGGGCTTTTTGGGGTGTCTTAGCAGGTGCACGGGACCTCCCTGCACTGTGCACAGGTTTTACTCTTGTATAGTTTGTTATTTTCTCTTTAATTAAAACCTTTCTGCTTTTTCAAAACACCTCTGATCAGCCATCTCACTAATTATTTTAAAGCCCTTTCTGGGAGGCTGCAGGCAGCCCTCAGAGTGTGATGAAACCTCATGGGGCCAATAACATGCTGGTCTCACACAGCAATTCTTCAATGAGCAGCTGAGAGAAGCTGTGCAGTGCAGCAAGGCGAGTGGCTGCAATAGCCAGTGTCACTTCTGCCCCACTCCTTCGCTTCTCGGCTGATGCAGGGAGGTGCCTTCCTCTTGCTGCTCAGCTTTCACTGCTGTATGGCATCAGGATAGGGAAAATGAGGGAGGCATGTATCAACATTCTCTAGGAGGGTTTCCTACAGTGCTTTCCCCTGACAGAACAGATCTCTTCTGGCCTTGACAAGGGGATTGTCAACAGCAGACTGAAGAGCCTCGTCATGGCTGGACAGCCTAGATAGGCTGCTGTGGTTGCAGGCGCACCACACCACTGGACTGGAAGCACTGCTGGCAGTCCCTAGTCCAATGCCACACTGAGAGCCAGGGTCACTTTGAACAGGTTTTTCATGTGTTTAACAGGAGTTTTCCTGTACTTTGTGTCCAATTGCTTCTGTCATTGGATTCCACTGAGAAGTTTGTTTTCTTCACTCACATCATTAAATGTTTATACGCATGGATAATAACATCCCCCACTGGCCTTCTACAGGATAAAGAGTCCCATTTTTTTCAGCTTCTCATTTTGTGAGAATGATGAACATTCATCATTCATCATTGGTGGTGGCCAGTGATGAATGATGAATGTTCATTCATCAGGCTTGTGGCTCTTTTCTGCATTCCTCCAGTCTGTGCTGTCTCTTGTATTGATGCAGGAGTCCCAGGAGTGGACTTAGCACTCCAGATATGTCTCACCAGGACTGATCACAGTGGAGTGATCAGCCATTGAACTGCTGGTAACACTCTTCTTAATGCAGTCCAGGCTTTTTGACATATTTGTCATGAGAGCAGATTATTGAGTCATGGTGAGCTTGGTGTCCACTGGGGCCCTGGGTCCTTTCCTGCCAAACTGCTTTTTGGCTGGGTGCCTCCTGCATATACAGGCTGAGTCTAGTCCTTTCAATTGCAGGACTTTCCATTTCTGTTTATTTAACTTCTTGAGCTTTCTCTTGGCATTTTTCTACAATCTTTTGAGCGCCCCCTAAAAGGTGGTGCAGCCCTCTGGTGTACAGAAAAACTTCAACACTTCTGCAAAACTTCTGCTATCGATGCCATTGTGTTTCTTTAAGCTTGCCAAGTTCCTTAGCTTCCCTCAGCAGCTGTTTTCCAGTTACTCCATTAGTCTCAGCATATCTGGTCTTCAGATCGTCCCCATGCCAGAGAGAGACATCTAAAGTCCAGCTCTCCTACTGGGTTATTCTGGGGTGGGGAGGGCTGCCAGTGGGTTTGTGAGCCAAATGACTGAGTTAGCAGAAGAAGCTAAGATTCATATATATCCGTGAAAGGAAAAATACAAGGTTATTGGCATGGGAACTTATAAAACAAAGACAAATAAAAGGATACTTGCAGTTTTGCAGTTTTGTAGAAACAGAAATGAGTATGTGCTTTTAGATCTTTTGTGAATGATTGCCAACTATATTGACATTAATTGCTTGGTACTAATGAACACGATGAGCTGTTTTAACCAATTATTTAACCAATAATTTAAGTACACATGTTGTTTAGAAATGTATAAAAAGAGAACATACAGCAAATAAAAGAGATGCTTTTGATACGTTGCACAGTGTGTTGTGTTCATGTCTACGACAGGTTGTCTCTACAGTGCCATTCTTAACCCAAATGCTCCTGCTCCCCTCGAGCTCCGTACCTGACTCATATTAGGTACAGTAATTTTGCATATAATTATGCCCATATGTGTGTTTATCTGTGCTTTAGGAATGAGGACAAAGAGAACAATGCAGTGAGCTCCCAAGTCTGTATGCTTGAGATAGTTTCTATTGCCCTATTAGACCTCTTTTCCCTCTGTGGCAGCCAAATTCTAACTGAGGCTCTTGTGTTTTCTTTTTCAGAGACAAAACTTTGCCTTTAACTGGCTTGGTGCTACTTACCTGTCACTCCTGGACACTCCTTGGAGTGTCTCATCAGGAGTCAGGTAAAGGTTATCATGAAGCCTATGAGTTACCCAAGCTCAAATATTTGACAGAAAAAAATGAGCAGCCCAGCTTAGCTAAGGAACGGCTACTCACATGCTTCATCTGATCCCACAGTGTTGGTGAGAGGCTGACCAGTTTGCATTGGCATGACATTTGGTCAATTTTTCTTGGTGTCACACTGTCACAGGAGGACTGTGAAGCTGGTACTGGATGGATCTCACTCACCTTTGAGTCCAGGGAGCCTGCCAGGGAATTCTGCTCTGTGGTATGAAAACCATATGCATTTTTATTGCTGAAGAGTTAGATGCCAAATAACTAAACAACAGTTCTTGTTACGTTTATTTTATTTATATTTGTATTCCATTGCTTCATCCATTATGATTGGTTTGGAAAGCAAACTTTTCTTTTGATGACTACAACAGTTAATGTCGGTCTCTTCCCATACAGTTGAACAATTATTTACTAACAATCAGAACTAAAAAAGTCTGAGACAAACATTACATCATTAAAAAAAATTAACACACCAAACAGAGCTGATGCATGGAGGAAAAAAGGAATCAACCCACTTATTTCTTAGAAAGAAGCATTCCCCTTAAAAATTATCAAAATTAAAAAAAAATGTATTTTATGAGAAAGAGCAGGGAGTGTACATGTGCACATGCTGATGCTTCCACATCCATATCCCCAAACACACACACATATATATATGTATATATATGTGCACATGCACATACACACATATATTAGACTGGAGAAGTAATTTATTTTTTCCCTGGGAGAAAATTATTATAACTTTTAATTATATTAATTACATCTCTCTTAAGAACAGGAAGACTTATTAAAACACAGAACAGAAACTACTTTAAGAGTTTTAACATATTTGGCTAAACCTTGGAGATCACTACCTATTTAGCATAAAACACAAGAAAAAAATCATCTTTTATAACTTATTTAAATGTACACCATCACCAGGTTGTTAGTGCTGATTTGGCTTTCTTTGCCTTTGGAATAGTCTCCATAATTATTAAAAATGTCCTGTATTAATTTTTTTTTCCAATATATAGGAAAAAATGTCTAAATACTGACCACTTGTCTATACTGGGTGCCCCAGTGTTATCCCCTTTCTGAAACACATAGAGCATGCTTTACTATAGCAATCACATTTCTGTTTTATATGCAGTGACTTCTGCTTTGCTGCTCTTGCAGGTACCTCCTGGTCTCTTGCTTTTGTTCTTCTGAGGAGACGATAAGCAGCCAGCCCTTGATGGTCTCTCTTCAGAGGGCATAGATGAGAGTTCACCTTTTGGAGGCACAGAGGGGGGTGAGAAAGCTACTTTTTATAACAGCAATGTTATTGGGGAAGCAAAAGGAAAGCTGAAGGGCTGTGAAACCTCCCACTCAGAAAATGAGAAACCTCAAGAACACGCAGAGAAGGTAAAAAGTGACAGGAAGGAGTAGCTTTTTGTTAGGGCGCTCCAAAATGTGTAATTTATTTAACCCAAACGTGCTCAAAGATCCTTCTAGTCTGTTGTTAATAGAGACTTGACAAGAGTGGCTTCCCAACTATGAAGAGTATCATTCTCTGTATCCTCTCTACAGTCAAGGAATTTGTGATCACTGAGGACAATGTTCACCCATTAAGTTTCTGCACATCTTGAGTTGTCTTCTGTAGGTCCCTGTAGAGTTACACGTTATCTGTTTTCCTCCTCTTTCTCTGCCTTGTTTTTAATGAATTCATTCATCAGGAGAATCAAGTAACTTGCCCAATGTAAGTTTTGCTGATTTAGAGCCTTGCAGCTTTAGAGTTCTTGGAGAAAACAAGTAAGTTTCATAAGTCCCCAGCTTCTCTCAAATGTGCTAGAAATCATAAATTTTGCTGTTGTGGATTAGTAAAAACACCCCACCCTTCAAAAGATCCTGGGACTCCATTGTTCTTAAACCTAAGAGAGGTTATGTTCAGATTTGTTTCATATTACAGTTGTCAATAACCTATGTTCAAAACAGAAGTTCATTACAAAATCTCTTATGACAGGGTCAATCAATGAAAGCCCTTAAGTCTTTAACAACTGAAGTCAAGTTTGGTATCATAGGAACCTTTCACAATCTTTCAGTACTTCACAGTAATGCTGAGTTTCAGTCAGTTGAAATTATTACTCTATAAAGGCACTATAAAGTGCCCTGAAGCTTAACATACCAGCATCTTTAAAAGTAATTATCAGGGGGAAAAATTATGTAAAAAATTGAAGAAACCTGATTGAAGAATTAGAAAAGTGATTAAAAAACCACAACAAAAAAAAATCCAACTTTTCTCCCTCTCCTTCCCCCATCTTTCCCAATCCCAGAACAATATGGAATGCTGGCATTATTAGGAACATACATAACAATAAAATCAGGTAGAAAAAGCATTAACAAGCAAAGCACAATTCTGTCTGTTTGTGGCCCTGAGCAAATTACTGATGATGCTGGAATCCTTGACCACAGTATTCAAGAGGAAGCTGCCATTCTCTCTCTGTGGGAAGGGCTAAAATGATACTTTTACGTAGTGATGCCACATTCCAAACATTCATATTTGCTTATCAGCTACCATGGAGTGGAACAGGAGAAACAGCTCATAGCATGTGATGGCCAGATGGTGGCTGAATAGCTGTGCTGCAGAAGCAAGAGCACCTGTTGGGAGATTCTCAGTAGAAGGCCACACGTTGTCAAGTGGAGGAAGGAAACTCCATATTCTTCCTAGCAGAATTAGCAACCAAAACAAGTACGCTTTTCTCTCCTTTGCAGCTGGTCCATCTCTTGTGTAATAACAGGCTTTTGTCATTGCAAGGATTTTGGCCAGGTCAAACACAAATCCTCTAAGGTTCAACTCTGCATTTCACTCTTTTGCCTGANAAGTTAAGAAGTTTAAAAGAAGAGGAAAACAACTGATAAGTTTTGCATTCACAACATTTATGCATTCACAAAAAGGTAACTGGGAAAAAATTCTGCCTAATCTTCAGACTGAGCTGCAGTGAATAGTCTCAAAACAGCATATGGTAAGTAGTGTAATAAAATAAAGACTAAATTATGTATAAAACCCCACGTTTTTCAATTTGTGTAGTGACTTTGATCTTTCTGCACAAATTTCCACACCTTTGCATCCTTATGTTAATCTTTCAAACACAGTATTGCCCAGAGTGAGAACACCACATGGCAACTGTCCACGGTGGAAGTGGAATTCAAGTGCTCTGCATCAGCTACAGCTCCATCTCAAACAGTGCCGCAGCTCAGACACTTTGGAGGAGTTCAAGAAACCTTTATAAGCAATTGAAGATGTAATTCCAGGCAGTCGCCAGCTACATGAACCACCCCAAAGAAGTTACATTTTTCATCTTTAAAATGAGGTAAGCTCAGGAGTAGCTGTGGCAGTGAATTCTAGAAGCTAGTTATATCCTGCAAAAGTGCCACCAGAAATCATCTGTGTGTGCATTCCAATCCCCAAAGAATTAACCTGATTGCAAAGACCACCAAAGGAGGTAGGAAAACTTAGGTCCATCCCCTTGAAAGCAAAGGATACTGCTGCTTGTGTAGTTCTAGAGATGCAGAAAAGCCCCCATCATAGGTACACCAAATGTTCGCAGACAAAAGCACTTTTTCCCAGCAAGAATTTTACAAGCCCTGATTTAAGCAAGCAGGAAAGTAAAGCAGAATGCGCTACCACATAATCTAGAAAATATTTGCTGTTCTTCTTTAGTGTGTGCTACCCCTCTGTTTCAAATGTTCCAATCACTGGATGCTCCATGAGATGTTCTTCTGTTTTTGTTTAAGAAGATGTAAACATACCTAAACTTATTCGATGACAAGGCAGCGACAGGGTTCAGCACTTACGCAGGAAGAAGTAACAATAACACACATGTGCAAAATTCATTACAAGGCACAGAATACATAGATGTGTTCCACTTGATTCCCATTTTTTCGGAAGTATTTCTCTTGCGATACCTCTGTTAAGTATCACTTTCATTTTTAATTTTTTTTTTTTTTTTCAGAAGAAAGCCTCCTCAGGGCATATTTGGCATAGAAGACTTGATTTGCTGCAATGGATCCTTCCAGACTGTACATACATGTGTTAACTTGGATTAAGTTCTGGAAAAAAATATTGTTAGCCCAGTGTATAAAGCAAGTCACATTGCTGGGCATAGTTTAGCTGCAGTAGAGACATTCAATTAGTCCCTCCTGCGCTAACCTTTTTTTACTACTCATCTTTACTGTAGATTCCTGCAAGTTACTCGAATTAAATTTATTTTTCCCTGAAAAGATGAAATTTTAGGGTGATTGATCCTAGGATCCTTTTCCTAAGGGGATAAAAGGATATGAAATTACATGACAGATTGGTGTATTTCATAGGGTACTTCAGGAAAATGATGACTATAGCTGGGGATTTTTTATGTAATATAGAGATACCTTTGCTGTCAGTCACAGCATGAATTTAAGGAAAATACCTCAGCACGGCAGAGCTCTATCTGGATCCCTGTTCATGTGGTTGAGATCAGAAACCCTCCCACTGTCATTAAATTATGAGTCACAATGAACCATAAACTGCCTGTTCAGCTGAAAGACGTAGCTGTCTTCCCCGAAGCACAAGGCTTGCTGGCATTTGGGAATGAATGGTGGCCAAACCTTGGGTGGCCTAGAGTGGGTAGGGGGCATTAAAGGCTAAGTCTTCTTTGATTCTACAACCTCTTACTAATCTGCTGCAGTTAGGAAACAAAGCACATACCAGGAAACAAAAGAAAAAGAAGCAAGATTGCAGATTTCATTTCAAAACAGCTAGTCTGGAGGTCAGCCCAAGGACCTGAATTTCAGTAAAGCTTTACCAGCAGGGGCACTGACTGCCATTGTTTATGGCTGAAGAGGTTCTTATCCCTGATAAAGGAGCTAGAACTGATATGATTCTTCTTTTTCTCAATAATCCATGTTGCTCAGATGAGGTTCCTAGCAGCATATTTAGGGTTAACAACACTGACACTGGAGAGAAGCATTTGTGACAGTAACTGTGGCTCCCAAATTTCCTGCTTTGAGGGATTAACAAGCAGGCTCAGTCCATGAGAGCTGTCATGTTCTTGAACTTTGCAGTAGGAAGGAAATTGGACTTTGCTTGTCTTCAGTGGGCAGTTTTTAGTGACACATCCTGGTTGTCATCTCTTTCTGTAAAACAAGAAGGGGGAAATTAAAAAATGGCATTTATGATAAAGTGTGCACAGGCCTCTTCATTGTTAATATTTCTGCAACTCTGCAAATTCATGTGGTTTTATATGGAACCATGTTTCTGCCTCTCTCTGTCACTTTCAAGGACAATGAACATAACTGGCAAATAAAATATAGCATTTGGTCACTTTTGACAGCTTTAACAATCTAATAAATCCCTAGCCATGTCACGTAAATGGTGTTACATCCCCCTGCCCAAAGAAATAAATCAGCTACAAATGCAGGAAACCTTTTAATTTAATGTAATAAAAAGGATTCAAATCATTCTCATTGAACCTGCTGCCAACAGGAGTCCTAGATACACCTTCTCCACCTAGTTATTTCTGCCTACCCACAGGCACAAAGGGCACAGGAACACAAACCTTGAGGACATGACCAGAGCTGTGGCATTCATCTCTAGGGTGGGGTTTTGGACCATTCACAGACTCCATTAGGAACTGGAGTTTGGGATCCACGTAGGATCTGATACAAACTCTGGTAACTGGCTGCCCCTCTCTAT
The DNA here is from genome assembly GCA_013397195.1 of Hylia prasina. NCBI lineage: Eukaryota > Metazoa > Chordata > Aves > Passeriformes > Sylviidae > Hylia > Hylia prasina. The sequence continues at coordinate 75,726 of VYXD01013803.1, read as the reverse complement.
ACAACTTGGTATTTGTCAGCAGATTTTCTGGAGAGGCATTATCTGCCATCCACATACACCAGACCACACAGCATTTATCTTGGAAAATCAGTTGAGATTTACCAAGTTATCAGAAGTCTCTGAAAAATCTTTTTGCTTGCTTGAATATTTTTTTATAATTTATAAGGTCATTAAGATCTAATGCAAATGGCTTCGTGACAATTTTGTAACTGTTTCTTACTCTGTGTTTAACAGATTACTTTTCCACCTAGAATCCTACACATAACTGTGGGACTTTCTCTTCCTCTTTCTCCTCCCTTTCCAAACCTTTAACTAGTTTTTTTTCTTGTTTTTTTCTTCAAGTATTTATCTTGCATTACTTGTTATTTGTTACATGCATGTAACAGAATGTACTGTTGCCATTGGTTATAAAGACAATGGTAATTAGTCTGGGAATTTATACAGTAATATGTGGTCTCCACAGTGTTATATACAGTGAGCTGAACTAGTAGTGGCTTATCTTCCAATTTGTTAAAGATTACAAAACTGACTGTTCATGGAAAAATCTGTCTCCTTTTCTCCTTAAATGTTTTGTGTATATTTGTGTGTGGGGGGGTTGGGTTGTTTTGTTTTTTTCTTAAATAGCTGTGATTAGGTTTATTTCATTAGAGCAACAAACACCAAGTGCAGAACTAAATAAAATTCAGTGCAGTATTGGACAGCTTCCAACTGAAGATTAATTAGGTGTTAATGCATTTCAAGGCAATTTTTATCTTTGCTGGCCCTTAATTTTACACATGCCCAGTGTCTGCATGTTCTTGCTGTACTTCCTATAATCAAGGCTGATAGATCTGTGAGGTAAAACATTGCAACTTCCTTCTGCAACTGCTGCTGAACAGTGATTTTCAGTCGGAGTGTATCCTTTTAGCCTGTTATAAAAGCAGTCCAGGCAGTATATGTGGACCATATCAGAGACAATGTAAAGTGGGCCGCCCTCCTCCAGACACAGTGGGAGGCAAACTGCAGTAGCATCAGAGGTAGGAGTTTAGATATGGATAAATGTGTCCAGGAAAAGGGCAGAGTAGGAACTTAGGTGATCTATACATAAGATGTAAACTAGAGGGCTTTAAAGCAGTTTGCCATGACAGCCACGAAGCATGAAGCTATCATGTCATTTCTAACTTTTCTCTAGAGGCAGAATTTATTTTTAATAGTGATACAAATTCTCCCTGAGCCTCTCTCTCCCTTAATTTCTGAGGTATTTTTGGTTATACAGTTACATCCACAGTCTACTCCCTAGATCCTATTTCCCCACCCTATCAGGAGAATATTGCTGCAAATGGCTCTGGAACTTTCTCCCTGCAAGGCCTTCTGTCCCAACAGCTGCTTGGCCACAGTTTTGAAAATATCAACAAAGTTGTAATGTCAGAAAAATGTTTAACCTTAAAAAATATTGACATCTCTGATGCATAGAAACATTCTCTGTATTGATCTATAAGGTTACTGGTAAATGAAGGACACACAAGTACAGTCACATTGCATTCCTGCATATATGTGCTTGAGCTTTTACTGATTTCACCCAATGACAGTGAATTAGAGGTGCTTTAAAAAAAGAAAAACCCTGTGATTCCTCTGAGAGTGAATTGGTGAAAGCTTTGCTTTCTACTTGTTATTTCCTTAGAAGAATTCACAAAATAACCAGGAAATGGTTTCTCAAAGAAACTGATATATTTTGGATGCTGGCAAAGAAAAAGTTGGCTTCAGTCAAAATGCTGCTGAGAAGGAGAGGGAGAGTCATACCCGCAGTGTCCAATCTTGGCTAAGTGGCAGCATGAGGCATGCTGTGTGCTGCAGAGCCTGCCGCGGAGCCTGAGCAACCTGCTCCTACTTGCCAGACTCTGCCCCCTCTGAGATACCTACCTTTAAAAATTAACCACCCACTCTTCACAGAGCCTGCTGGCATATCTTTCACTGATTCTGATGGGTACCAGAGAAGTTAGCACACAGTCCCCCCTCCACTTAACTCTGTAGAACAGTCCCCTCAAACCTCACCAAAGATCCTTAGTTATTCTGCTGCTGTATAGCCTTAGGTGAGCACTGTCTTTAACAAAAAGCTGAATGTTCTTTAGTGTCTCCTGAGTCTTCTTTGGTTTGTGCTTCTCTGAAACGTCACTGTTCATTTTAAATTGGGAAAGGTGTAGAATTATGTTCTAACAATTATCGATTAAAAGCACATAAAAGTATTTCCCAAACATGGCAAATGACAACTGGCTATCAACTGACTCTTCTGAGAAGGCAGGAACTCTGGAAATGCTCTTTGCTAAGGCACTGTGATACCTAGTCCCAGCTGGATATGGAATGAAATATAAAGGCTAGACAGACAAGGGAATCTGAGAATCAAACACAGAGACACAGGCACACAGGAGCGCTTGAAAACATATTGAAAACTTTCAGTCTTTCTGTGCTCATTAACAGAAACTCTCCATACCAGAGCTTTTGATAGCAGATGCACTTCCTCTTGAAAATTAATTACAAGATAGTCCAGAGTATTATTATGCATTGCTACATTTAGACTTGTTCCTGCTCTCAATTCTGGATTACATAATTAGCTCAGAAAAAAATGAAAGCAGAAGATGCTGTTTTTCAAATCCAAAATCCAAACCAGAAGCCTGGACCCATTCTCTGTGTTGAATATGGCCAAGACCAGTAAGTAAGGAGAATTTAACAAGGAACTCCCTTCTAAAGAACATGAAGAGAAACATTTGCTATTCTTTATCAAGTCCTTGAAGTATTTATTTACTCTCTGGGATTAATGCTAACAAGCCACTTTGTAAGCATCAGGAATCTATCTGCTTTGTTAGTATTTGTGATTTCATGGAAAGACACATTCCTGAATATTTTTCAGGGAGTACCAAATTGATTTCACAGATGAAGGGAAAAAATAAATACTTATAAAGGTAGTCAGTATTTATATCTGAAGAATGTCTGTCTCCCCTCCATAATGCTCCAACATAAATTTCAGATACATTCAGCAAATAAATCTACACCTAACTATTTTAATTTTTACTCCTCAGTTGCCTTTTAAATGCAGGAGGAGAAGAATGGAAAAAAATGCATCATAGCCAGGAGTAGCTGAGGAAATCTTTTTTTAACATGACACATTTACAATTGTGGTAAGATATTGATTCCTTCTGAATGGATTACAAAAAGAATGTGTTTCCCATAAAGAATGATGTTCTTTTAAGAAAATTTGCTTACAGGAGTATAATATATAGCTGGCAAAACACAAGGCAAAAACCCTTCAAACAAACATCACCTTTGTACCAGTATATAATTGAAGCCAGAGGCCCCTCCTGCTCAAAAGCTGATGAGAAAGTAGATGAAGTGAAAAAACAGTATAAATAATAGTATTCTATAAGAACACCAGAGAAAGTAATAAGTGTGATAATGACCTTCATTAAAAAGCCAGTGTTGTTTCAAAGACTGAAATCCTCCTTCAGTGCCTGGGTCCCACCCTCACTTCCAGTTCTCCAAACTGAAGCAAAGCATTGCTTGACATTCCCTCTCCTCAACCCCTCCAGCTGCCAGTTAGCAAGCCTAAGGATGATGTGGAAACATCTTGTTTTAACCCTTTGACAACTTTTTTAAACATAGTGAGGTTTTTAAATGTCTATCCAAGTGTGTCAGCAGACAAGTGGATAGAGAAACAACATTACCTGCTGACAAGCAGGGATACCTTGCCAAAGCTGAGTTTTCCACTGTGAGTACTGAAGGAAGCTAGTGTCAGAAGTGTTATGTTTATAGTATTTCTACGATACCTATGGCATTTCTGGCAATTAATTGCCTGATGAGCAAACATTTTTTTGTGGTATAGACAAAGATGCAGCAAAGCTGCTAATAATTTAGAGAAAAGACATAAATTAGACATATACCAGTAGCTACTTTGGCCTCAGAGATATTTAAGAAAGAGATATTAAGAGATATTAAGCCTATGCTCAGAGATATTTAAGAAAGCAGCAGCTGTTAAGAGGAGAAGACAAATGGTGGCACTGTTGGGACACGTTCTTGGAAGGAAGGGCCATGTACCAGAGCAGACACAGTTCTGAAGGGACTGTGGGTCATGGGTCCACATCAGAGCAGGGACACTGTGGAGGGACTGTGTCTCACTGTAAACGCTGGGATGGAGGAACACAGGTAAGAAGCAAGAAGCAACAGACACCTCCCCAGTCTCCTGCACTGCCCCTCACTTCACCAAAGGGATTAGGAGTATCCAAATGGAACCTAGCAAACTCAAGGTGAGTGGAAAACTGCAAGCAAGGAGAAGTTTTTTACTGAATTAGAGCCTGGGGAAAAAGGTGTTTCTTTGCCAACTGTTTTGTTTAATTATCTTTTTTCCACTCAATACAGAGGTCAGAAATCAAAAGTTTTGTTAACTAGCAATAAATTAAGTAAATTCCATGAACCAAGATTGTTTTGCTCATGATGTGCTTATAAAGTTATGTGGTATATTTCTTAAGTCCTACATACTGTAGAACACATCATCAGAGGAAATGGATCACAGGAAGGAAGTAGAGGGGCTATACTTGCCTTAGCTGTGCTAATGTTTGAACAACAAATTTATATACTGAGGCAGCTGCATAAAGATTTTCACTAAAAAGTATATTTAGTGACTGTGTTTGAATTTTGACAAACTGTCAACTACAAAGGATGAGGGTGGGATTGAGGTAATAAGACACCCTCATGCCTATGGTGTTTTGGCCATTGGAAGAGGCTCAGAAGTGAATTAAGGTGAACTATTGAGAGTGGGAAATAAAGCTGGCCACACAAGGGAAGTGGCACAAAACAAATAACACATCTTAAAGCTAAGAATGTTTCCCGATAGCCTCCCCCATGGAGGCATACTTTAAAGGTCTTCTGAAAACTCTCATGGTGCTACCTTGTCTGTCTGCTGGCTGCAGAAAAGAAATCATAAGCATTCAGACATCTTCTTTTTCCCTAAATTAACCAAATGGACGTGATTTTTCCTCAGGACCCTCTGTTTGGTGACTACGTCAGTCTTCTCTTTTGTCCCTACATAAAACAACTCCATGAAAGACTCAAGAATCTGTCAAATTAACCTGCTGATGGGTATGGGAAAGTGACATAACTTTTTAAACTTTAACCACCTCTTTGACTGCAAAAAGGACAAGTTATGCAACTCCCATATAGGAGGGAGAACCCTGTATGAATTATTTGCTTAATTTGATTTTATAACTGCTGCACTGGGTTGCAAAAGTCTGATAAAATCTATTTTAAACATGGACTGTAAGTCCTGCAGACTAATATTATGATTCATCTACTGCCAACCTCCCCAATTATTCTCCCTTCCTTAAGTTATGTTGATAAATCCGTTGTCTTCCCATTTATTAAAGCATATGGCAGTCTGTTTATTTAATCATCTCTTGGCCCATTTTCTAATTAAGGGAGATAATGCAGGCTCATTTCCTGTCATGGTGAACTTGGCAGTCCACAGGTTGTCCTCAAGTACCACATTAAAAATAAAGACTATTTGTAATGCCTATTTCATTTGGCATTTCCCTCCCTTCTCTTTGCTCAGCTGAAGAGAAAAATACATGCATGGGGCTTTTTCTGCATTTCCACACTGCTGACACCCATCCAAGTCAAGGACAGGAAGAGGGAAGCAGCTGAAACATTTATTTGGGAGATGGTGAATCCCAGCAAAGTTAATAATCATGCAGTGATCCCAAGAATAACTTTGTGAAGGGAGGAATACTAAAGGAAAGCACATTCCCATCTTGCTATGCTGCTGGACTTGTCTAACCTCCTGCACCACTCTGGCCCCAAATCTTCATGTGTCAGCTTTGTGCAGGGGTATTGATACCCACTAACTGCAGCATTAAACCATTTTTGTCCCCTCTGTATTCTAAAGGTCGAAAGCTAAGATCACCTCTATTCCTATCTCTGAGATATTCTGATTTGTATCTTGCTTATGATTCAACTTCAGTATTTAATAGCTGCTGGCTAGCCTGGCATCACTAGTCTGACAGAAAACTCTTTAGTGGGGCTGCCTTCTACCCCTTATATTTATATAGCATATTAAATTCTCCTATGCAGAAAGAAACATAGCTACATTTCAGCTTATCAATACATGCCAAATGAAGTGTCTTTCAATGGGCCTTGCAAACTGTTGAAAACAAGATGACTGTCTTACTTCACAGACTCTCCTCCAATCAGTGTAAATATATACAAGAACCACACCTGTAACAGCTCCAATTCCTGCAGAAACGCAGGCAAACATCACTTTGCCACACTTTCAGAATTGTTTCATATCAACTATGTTACACACAGCCTTGCAATGTGCCTTTTTGTGAAACGCCTAAAACATGATGTGGTCCTGGGTACCCTTTCTGGGTTACACAGGGATTTGGACTACATGATATCCACAGGTGCCAGCCAATAGCTCAGCTGTCCTGTGATTCTGTATA